>CM044962.1:15446209-15580087 GCA_024516035.1 Bactericera cockerelli | reverse complement strand
TAATCTGATAATCCAGGTAGAGTAGTGATCTGTTGGTTTGAATTCCACCCAATGCATGAATTTTTCCTCATTAATTTGTGACCATATAATAATGCTTTTTCTTTGTGTTATTATGTCACAATTTTAATGGGTAGCGCAGAATCATAGGACTTTACCACTTTAATTTACAATATCTTGTATTATTTTTTTGCCTAAGATTCTGCCACTGGTCGCTGCTTCACATTAAAGCAGCTACTCATTTTTCCTCACGAGGTATGAGTGGACCCCGAACATCCAAGTACAGAGCAGAAAAAATCCTCCCCCGCTGGGAATCGAACCCAGGTCACCATGTGTGCAATGCCTAGCGCGCTAACTCGCTCTGCCACAGTGACTAAATTTGTGACCATATAATAATAAGACTCTGAGAGTTAGGTGGTAGAAAATGCTTCAGTGTTAACCTCGCCTGGTGGTTACCTTCCATTAAAGAATATGTAAGTTATCATATTTGTGTGAATCACTTTCGTGATATCACAACTACTCAAACTCGCTCTAATACTCAATCCACGCTGAGTCCAGGACTTGAACCACCGACCTCCAGATTACAAGTCCGCCGCCTCATCGATCAAGCTACTGAGGACACTGAAGTCTGTCACTATAGAATATTTTACTTCCGAGAAATTTCTAATATTAGAAATCGGAAGTATTGTGTTCGTTTTTGTAATAAAAAAAAATATTTTTTTGCTCTGATTTCAATTTTTTTCATATTTCTGGATGTTTCATAACCTCCTGAGCAACTTTGGTTTTGTGTCCGTCTGTCGGTCTGTTAAAAATATTCCTTGTATTTATTATTATTGTCATAAATTACTCAAGCAGCTCGAAGCTTAAACCTTATAGATTGAACTTTCGACTTGGGTTCAAGGATTGCTTATGCGTATGAAGATTAAGACATCAGGAGTTATCCTGTCAATCCTTCTGATCCAGGAGTCTGCTGAACCTGTGAAATGGTTCAGGAGTCCTCGCCTCTCTGTCTAGAGAAAATCACGTAGCAAATCTGTCACAGGCCATAAAGTCTAAAATGGAGACGTTTCACAAGACAGGACAAGGAACTGTTCGGGAAGAAATATATGATTCACCGAATATACCTTACTGAAAATATCTGTACATAGACTCGTGTACCTAATACATAATATATACCTACTATAAGTATTTTCCACCTATCTCCACTCTCGTTATTTCATTTCGTCCTGTGTCTTTTTTCAGTTTTTTTTTTTTTTTTTTTTTTTTTAATGAACTCGATTCTTTTATTCTAAAATACTTGAAGGGTGAAACACTGCTGTGTCTTATTTGAAAAGTATTTTTCAAATTTTTGTATTTTAAACTTCACTTGATTCAGTTAACTGATATAGGTTTATTATTTTTATATGTTAACTTTACTGTCTTCAAACCATAGGTAGGTATATTGCAAAATCAGTAGAAACATGGACCACCCACACCTGACAATCCTGTTATTTTTGGGGTTTAACGTAGCTTTCAACTACTTGGTCATACACGAGGGGGGTGTTACCCTTTATTCGCAGGAAAATCACAAACCTGCTACCCATATTAACTTCGCGCAGCATAGGTTGGCCCGAAATGCATCACGAAGTCTTCACCTCGCTAGACGTTGCTTAACTTCGGTGATCCTACGATCACTCAATTCAACGCACCATCGACGCTTTCAGAGAAGCTTTTGTGCTCTATGTATAGTATCATGAGATTCATTAGACAAAACAGTCTGACGCGATGCTAACACTGCTGACAGTATTTTAAATTACCTTCCGTCCTTCCCCTACTGCTACAGTTATGTTTCCTTAGGAAAAGTAGGCAGATAGCAAAAATGTCTTCCTTTTTTCCTGTTAACTGAATTCTTGCCTCCTCGAAACTTCCCTTGTATTCTCTGGAGGCAACATTTCATTACGCTCTCTCCTCCACAGCAACAGTGGCGGACGGAAACTTTCTGATAGGTGAAGTGGGAGGTCTCTGTAGTTCTGTACCTGTAATAATAATACTCTTTAGTGAAAGGTAACCACCAGGCGAAGTCTAACCCTTATCTTGGCAATGTGTACATTTGGATACCAACAGTTTGTTTTACTCTATTGGCCGAAAATTAATCCTAAAGTATTTTTTCTTCCACAGAACATTTAAAATTATTTTTATTTTTTAAACCCTTTATTTAAAGTGGCAGGATCGAGCTATTCCATCCAACCATCCAATTAGCATCCTCCTTTACTTTTTCATAAATAAATTATAAATTGAAATTCTCTACCAAGATAAGGGCTAAGGAAACTAAAGAGTCCCTTTACTCTCACAGTCTAAACAAAGTATCATTTATTTGGTGCATGACAAGTATAAGGTATACATATTTACAATGAACATTATTTAATACAAAACTATAGAATAAAGTCATCAACAAAAGTACTAAACAGTAATGAGTAATTGAGTATCATCAACAGTACAATGTTAATAATACGCTATAGTGGAAGGTAACCATAAAGCGAGGTTAATGCTTAAAGCATTTTCTACCACCTAACCCTCAGAATCTTATTATTAAGTGGTCACAAACTCAAATTTATGAGGAAAAGTTTATGCACTGGGTGGGATTCGAACCAACGGATCCCTATGCTACCTGAATTACCAGACTAGCGCGTTAACCACTCTGTATTGTACACTCAAGATCATATCATTTAATGAGGATTTAGGATAAGGCAAAGTGAAAGAAGAAGTTGGGTAGAATAGTTGAAGTTCATAAGTAAATAATATTATTTTTTTCTATTCCTATGCATTTGAGAAAAGTAGTTTGGTCGCATCCACTAAACTTTTAGATGTTCGCCACTGGTTTCCTGCAAAGAAAGCTCCAGGTACATAGATAACGCGCAACCGTCGGAGTTTGTCTTTTCATTTCCTGCTTGAGATTTTCCCCCAAGAAAAGAAAAACGAAAAGACTGCTTCCTTTTACATTTCCAATAACAACTTTTACAATCTCTCCCTCTGTCTTTCTTTTCTCTCCTTCCCTTTATTTCAGGTTTTGTCCTGTGAAATTTTCTCCATTTTGAAATCTCAAAGAAAACTTTACACAAAGGCAATCTTCTGTATAGTTTTTTACCAGCTCAAACCCAGTGCTTTGTCGTTGTAAAGAAGTTTTTACTGTTATACAGTCAAACCTTAAATGTAAGAGTATTCAGTGGATAAGAACTTTTTTTCTCTTATAAAGAGGTTATTTTACCTCTTTAAGACCTAAATTGAACATGTAAATAGTGTAAATTGTTCTCTTATGTACTATCCAAGTTTCTCTCATAAATAAATTACTATTTTCCTTTGGAACCTGTAAATTGTTTTCTTATTATATCCAGGTTTCCCTTATATCCAGGTTTCCTTATATCCAGTTCTCTTATGTGAAGCTTTGACGGTACTTGTGTCCCGTTTGAAGTTTCCTTGTAAATAATGATTCTGATTATATGACATTTCCTTTTAAAATATTTACTTATCCATATGTACATAGAGTAAAGAGACCTCTGCAGAAAATCATTTGTTAGCCCAGCGTATTAGACAAATCGTATTAGCCTGGGAGTTGGTTGTTCGAATCCCAAGCAAGCAAATATTGGTAAAGCGGGTTTAAGTAGTTTTAAATCATCCTTGTGATGAGTGACACAAATAATATAATGATCTCATCTAATAATGTAAAACCTACTTTGTAAATCCTATACAAGGTTGCATTTTATTTCTTCTGTCATGGATTTTATTTCTTCTGTACCTTAGCCTGAGACAAGACTTTTTTACCATGCATTTCCTGTTTTTAATGAGTACTTGCTTTTTATGGTATCCGCAAATTCAATCTAAAATTTCTTGCATTGTCATTTCTCCCAAAGAATCTAATATAATGTTACAACATCGAAAAGCAATGTTAAAAACAATTATTACAAAAGAAATGATTACGTTCTCATACAACGAACCTTTCAATACGAATAAAATAAACCAGCTTTTGTTTGAGCATTTTTTAAAGGTAACTAACTGTTAAAGTAAATGATATTTTAACATGCTGAACGTTTGTTAATCGTTAACATACTTGGTGTTTAAAGAATTCCTTCACACCAAAATGAGAAAGATCTATCAGCCAAGGAATTCATGCTGTAGTTTCGTATGTGTTTCGCCACGTTACAAAAACCGTGTACAATAGGGTATCGAATCGGTAGACGCTGCATTGTGGTTCTTCTATTGAGACGGATTCGATCCGGTACCTTCTTATCTGTTTGGCACCCACTTGCTCCACGCTAGCTGAACCAGATGAGCGGTCGCCAAAGTAATGGACAAGAAATTGATAACAGATTTTGTTTTTAATTCAAAGCTCTAACCTCTTTCATATATCATGTAGACCTTGAGAGGATCGTCACGAACGACCATATTAGTATTTGGTTGAAGTGCTTAAGTGAAAAAAACTCGAATAATCATTATCTCATTTTTTTCCCCTTGATATCGAGTTTCTAATAGTTTTTTTTTTCTGATGGGCGTGATTAGTGATTACATTTATGTCAAGACTATTTGTCAAATAAAATAAATTATCATCTGAAACAGGAAAACAGAGAAGTGAGAACATGTGTTAGGAGAACCTACCCACAGTATCGACCGGGTTAGGCATGAAAACGACCGAATTAGTTTCTGTGAACAGTTAAACCCCCGGTCGGCAATTAGCGGACCGCGGTCCGAATCCGGACCACGAATCTCTTTTGTCCGGCCGCGAATCAAATTCGAGGCCCGAAAAATATCTCTTTTTTTCTTCAAAAAAAAAAAAAAAAAAAAAAAAAAGTCGGACCTAGATTATCCATCCAAGTACCTACTATCTACACTCGAAGTTTCTGAATTTCAGTGATTGTACGGGGACGACGACGACTGATGGTTTTTATTGATCCAAACAGTGGAGATTTTTTTCATGTAAATCCGGACCCGAACAGGATTTAACTGCCGACCCCTGAGTTAAACTCTCGAAATATGCTGTCTGATGACGCAAATCAGTTCATCTATAATGTACACTATAGGAGAGATCGGTAGCCTAAAAAAAGCCAGTACGAGAACTGTAGTCCGTTTCAGAAACACTCTCCACTCTCAAAACCCCCGAATCTCCGTTTCAAACGTAACACAACGCAATCTGATTGGTTATTGCGTTCAAATTAACCAATAGTGTTGTTTTCTTGTTGTTGTGTTGGTGGTACAATGTGAAGAGTCAAGAAATTTTACCAACTGCTGCTCTAGATAGGAAGATTTGGGAGTACCAGATAACCTGATGTGATGACTAGTTGGTTATCAGAGCAAGATTTGATGATAAATGTATAGGGTTTGATAAGAAAATGATTGACTTCATTACATTTCAGTGTAAAATTCATAAAAAATAATACCTAGGTTTACCGATCTCAGTAGCTTGATCGATAAGACGGCGAACTTGTACCCTGGAAGTCGGTAGTTCAAGTCCCGGTTTCAGCAAGGATTTAGTAAATCGAGTTAGAGTAGTTGTGACATCACGAAAATGATTAACACAAAAAATATGATAACTAACTTTTAGTAGGTTTTTTTTAAATAGGTAAACATGAGATTTCGTGTCTCAATAATCACCATCCCGAGAGGAAACTCGGGTTCTGTCATGGGTACAAAACCCAAGTCCCTATCTAGGAACGAGATATTATTATAATTGCAACAACTTTATATAGTACAAAATTTGAACGATTATTTTCCATCTTTCTCCGCCGTGGCTACGTTTGCAACTTGGTATCAATATTTATATTTTTCACACAGTAACTTTCACCTCATTCACACAGAAGTGCAAGGCTCCAAAGTTCCTTTTAGAAGTCAATTTTCATTTTCTCAAAGCTTGAAACTTTAAACTCAGCTACGTGTGAACGCAGCGTTATGGGTTACGTGACTTGAGCCTGGCTGTAAGGGCCACCATTTCATTCCCACGTTAAAAAGGAGCCTTAGGGATTCCGGCACACCCACTATAACACCGGCAGAAACATATCTGCTGAGTCAGTAATAATTAAACATAACTATATGTATATGAATATTTCTTTACGTACATATTAGTCACATGCTACATGTAAAAAAGTGCCTCTATAGGTTGTCTTCATATACTTATCCTGTATAATTCCTAATGTAAAAGTCATGTGTGCTCTGTGTTTTAGCGTATACATAGCTTATTATTGTTATTATTTTTGTGAGAGGTTGGATTTTTAATGACTTTTCGCCGCTGCTCTTTTTGAAGTGAAAAATAATGAATATTTCTTATACAGGGTCTAAGAGCAGGGATTTTGACTCATTACCTGTCCTACAGAAATTCTATTTCACCGTGTATCAAAATGTAAAGGGAACTTTGAACTTATTCTTTGTTTCAACCTGCGTTTTAACCACATCTTTGTTCAAATGCATAATAACAAAAAAGCTTTTAAACAAAGCGTCTTAACAAGTTCGTTTACGTGTCAATCTTTTAAGGGTAACAGTGCCTGTTAGAATGACCTTGAGCCATCCTTCAAAGGGTCACTGGATCTTGGAGAAAATTAAGGAAATTTGACGGGATATCAACGTGTTAAGGACAACTTCTTGAACCCTATGTATTATTTTGTTTTTAAAAAAGTGCTATCATCACATAGAAAATTATGTTCCCTCCGAACAAGTGAGACTGGCATTTCCGACCCTACCTAAGGTGGGTGAGGTTAATAATTATGGATAGCTAGTACGATTCCCAGTGAATGGAGGGTAAAACCCCCGTCCTAAGCAGGCCGTTAATTCAAATAGGATCTTTGACCTTCGGAAGGGCATCCAGCCGTAAATGTACCACAACCAACCAACCTCAACAATGGGGTTGACCAATGCCGATCCCGAGTAGATTTGGGTAAATGAAAGAAGATTAAGATGAAATGTTCTACATGAATCACCCCGTATAGTGGCACGCTGGCCAGGTTGAACCAGCTATTGTCAAAATATTATTAATTGTTCTTTTCTCCTTCTCATCCTCTGTCTATTTCTCTTTCTGTCTGACTTGCTATCTCTCTCACACTCTTACTGCTCTTTTGCATTTTCTTATATATCTCTTTCGCATTTTCTCTCTACTTGGCTGTTCTATTTCTCATCACTTTTTTCTACTACTTCTCATTGCTCTATTAATTTTTATCTTTCTATTACGTTTTCTCTCTATTTTATTGGTTTTGTTTTCTTTCTCTTTTTCAATATCTGTTTATCCTTCTCATTTTCTATTCTTTTCTGTCTATTTTTTACCTAGATATTTTCCCTCTACCTTCTTCTCTTCTCAGTTTCCGTCTCATCTCAGTAACCCATACTTTTCTCGTTTTCAATTTTCTCATTATTTCATTTCTCTGTGTTTATTTCTCATCAGGCATTTTCTCTATTTTCCTCCTTCTCATTTTTCTAAAGGTAATTCCCGGAACCGCTTTCGTATTACTTCAGAGCACATATTATTATATCTCTTCTCATATTATTTCTCTAAATCTTTCTTTATTTTTTCTCTATCTTTCCTTGTTCTGTATTTCTTTTCCTCTTAGCTCTCCATATAAATATCTATTGCTCGATATCAATCGCTCATAATGTACGTAGATCTACTTCGGACATCTGAATCGTGTACAAAGATTTGAACTAGATCCTCATTTTGTTTTTACTCAAGTTCTGGTATTAGCTTCTATAAAAAAGCATAGAACAAGCTTATTGAGTATACCTACCTGGATATTACCATAATTTTTTATTATCAGTTAACCTGTTATTGTCAGCTCAAATTTTGTAAGAATAGGGGTCGAGAAAAAAAACATCCTATCTTCTATCTCTTTGCTCTTTCCCAAACCAACTTGGGGTTGGCATTGATCAACCTCTTCCTTGTGGTTGAGGTTGGTTGGTTCTGGTACTCCTACTCGTACTTCCTCACTTTACGACTGGAATATTACCTTTTCTACGTTGCCTGAAAATGTTATAAATATGTATAGGTACTGTTTACGACTGTAAAATTCCTATAATTTTTACTTTGTAGTACATTTCTCTAGGGTATCGACAATCATAAGATAACCATTATGATAATCAGAGTTTTGTTATAGCTAAGATATTTGTTGTTTTCAAATTCTAATTCTCGTGACGCTGGCTTTTCCCGGCCCCACACAGGCTGGGTGAGGTCAATGTGAGTAGCAGGTTTGTGAGTTTCCTGCGAATGGAGGGTAAAACCCTCGTCGTGATATGACCATGGCAGTTGAAAGCGACGTTAAACCCCAATTTAAAAAAAAAAAAAATATATTTGTTGTTGGAATTACAGCAAAATTACCAAGATTTTGATTTGACATCACGTAGCTTTGTGTAACTAATGGTTCCTTGTATCCCACACCAAACTTGGGTAAACTTTAAAGCCAAATCAAAATGAGGCTTTGAGTATTGCTTTACCAGAAACCTTGGTACGAAGTTCGGAAAGGGTTAAGCAACCAGCGCAGAATCACGATTTTGCTGAGAGCGTGACTTGAAATTCCATGCAGAAAATATTCGCGGAGCAGAGTTTCAGCAGAAATGATATTATATTGGTTTTCAAGTCCCCTCCCATTTGCGATGCACGTGATGGGACGCTTATTTTATTTTGGGCTTGATTTGTAAAATGTTCTGAAATGTCATATTTTTTTCTCGTCTATTTAAAAGTTTTTCACTCCAATTTAGATTACTTAGTGTATGAGAAATAAGAAAAGTATTCTAAATAATACTTGATTATTTAATTATTTTCTAATACAAATACAGTATATTGGATTATTCGGTGGATCTTTTTGTGGATTATTGGATTATTAAGTGTATAAAAAATGAGAAAAATATTTGAAATAATACTTGTTTCTTCTCTAATTATACGTCAAAATATATTTTGACTTGAATGAAATTCGAAGTCGAACCAAAATCTTCTGATTCGGAATCCTTTTGCCATATTATAACCATCATTATACTTGTTATGTACCAATGTTACCTTTTTATTTAAATATTGGCATCACAGAGAATCTTTCTATCTCATTCCTGCCAGGTAGCAATTTTTCGTAATATCTATAATAATAAAATAATTGCAAAAAATCTTAAGGGCTTTAATCTTTAAGAGATCTGAAAATTCTATTTTCTAGTAGCACGAAATCTTTGTGCAAGGAAGAACACTGATTATAGGTATTATTAAATTATTTCTAATGAATAATGGTAATTCCTCTATTTACTTCCATAGAAAATTTCTTTGTGCCTTTTTAAAAAAAAAATCAATCTATACTTCTACATAATAATAAAGATAAAAATATTTATACAAAATATTATTTTGTTGGGTCAAAACACAGTAACACAAATGGCCTATCTACTTGTCTGTCCTGGTAAAAGCGACACTCTGTGAATCCAAAGATTCGTGGGTTCGAAACTCAGGCGGGACATGTCAAATTATCATTCCAGTTAAGATTTTTACGACATAATAAATACGTCTTGGGCTTACTGCTGATAGTCCTAATCAGGCAGTATTTACAAACAAGGAGATATTATTATTATTATTATCTAATCGTGCATAAAAACTATGCACAAACCAGCGTCGATGTCACTTTGAATACACCAGTTCTCGTTCTGTCACTGAAACTTCAGTCGACATACTTAACTAAGTAACGTCCAGCGAGGTGTGGACTTGGATGGATGAACGTGAGTCCTCGTGATGCTGGATATTCCCGGCCCAACCCAGGCTGGTTGATGTTAATGTGGGTATCTGTGAGAGTCTCGTTCTTGCAGGATAAACAGACTATTGTATTGTATTGTATATTCC
This sequence comes from Bactericera cockerelli, assembly GCA_024516035.1. Classification (NCBI taxonomy): domain Eukaryota; kingdom Metazoa; phylum Arthropoda; class Insecta; order Hemiptera; family Triozidae; genus Bactericera; species Bactericera cockerelli. Next base: position 15,570,276 of record CM044962.1, on the reverse strand, counting down.
GCTCGTGAGTTTCCAACGAATGGAATAGTGGATGTGTCTAAATTACTTTTCTTATTCTTAGTGGGAAGATACTTTGGCTAACAACACCATAGTAATTATGTTTTTATGACATACGAATATAATTAGTATACAGAAGATATATTCCTAATAATTGTCTCATAAGTAAATACTTAGAAAATCTAAGTACATGCATGCATAGGTATGATCAATGTTGATATTTACCTTAACTTCAATATCGGTTTTCAATTGTTTCTTAGGGTTTAATATGGTTGCATAAATTGTAATAATTATGTATCTTGCTTCTTTTTCATGAAAATGGTTTAGCTTGTACCCTACAACCTATCTTGGCTATAATATACGTACTCAGTGTATAATAGTTACCAGACGTATAATATAAACGTATGTACTGTAGATTTACCTAATATTTATAAATGTTATAATGTCTAAGCACGGACGTGCTCTTACTTCTGAGTACAAGTATGGACGGCAGCACGCACTGCTCACTATAATTGCTTTCAATAATAACTCGTAAGTGGAAGGAAAATTATCCTTGGAAAGCACAAAAGATAAAATCTGAACATGGTAGCATGGAGTTGAAATTCCAAACCCGCAACAACTATTAGGAACCGAGAATCATTTCAAACCCAGCCAGAACAATTAGTAGAACAATAATTATGGTGAATACATGATATTCATTTCATTCTATTTTATTTGGTAGAATAATTGGTGAGGTAGCATTCCGCTTAGTAATGGAGAGACCATGTTTTTTTTTTTTTTTTTTTTTTTTTTTTTTTTTAAGAAGAAGTTCAAGAGGCTCTCTATAAAAGAGGAAAATATCGAGAACTCCAAACACGAATACTTCTTCGAGCATCTCATTATTTTATCTCTCATCACACATCTAAACTAAACCATTTCGAGTTTTAATTACTGGGTTAGGGCAACGAGTTGGAATGAATGTTTGGGCTTTGGTCTCTCTGGACCTATTAGAATTGGTCTTTTAGAACCAGTAGAAGGCATCTGGCAGTGGGCGGGCCGAAGAGTTAAGTACTCTTGGACCTTGCTTCCTTCTTTTTAATTACGGTGGGTCTGAATTGTTGGAATGTTTAGTTTCTCATGAACTGTCAATAGTGTTTTTGTAAACATCTTAGAAGCCAAATAAAAATGGCTTAGTCTGTACGTATACATAAAAAAATATGAAAAATAAACAAATGATTTATTATTATTATTATTATTAAACAGCAAAAATCAGAAGGAATCAGAAATTCACAAAATAACTAAGATCGCAATCTACTAGACTGTGTTAAACGCTTGAGGCGCGCATCCACAACAACTATGTAGTGAGACTATAGTTGTGATGTCTGATCTGGCATGAAGTTAGGACTTGAAGGGTCACCCATCCAAGTCCTAACCTCACTGGACGTTGTTGAGTTCAGAAATAGAACGAAAACTTTTGTATTAAACGTGTAATCGACGACGCTGGCTTACATGATAAAAGTTTCCAATAGATTGAGGAGTCATGGGATATTCTGACATCAAGAGCATTACGACAGTAGTTTGATAAGCTGTTGTGCTATCGAAATCAGTTTGATATTGTTGATATGTTGCCATGGAAACTAGTTTGAGAACATCATCAAAGTTTTCAATAGACTGAAGTGCCATGACAGGAGATATCCAGAAAACAAAGACATGAGGAACCCCGCAGTGTGACATCAGGCGAACATCTCATCGGCATAAGTGACTCGTCAGGATAACAATTCAGTTTTTTGTCGGTTCTTTTTCGGGGTTTCATCATTTCATGAAAAAATAGCTGTCTATGATATTAACAAAATATTATCGAAAAATCCCTATAAAAAATTGAATTAGGTTGCATGTTCACCAGTTACAGATTTATTTTATCTGTTGCATTGCAATGTAAACTGCTTTGCAAAGCCAGCGTCGATGGCATGTTGAATACACCGGTTCCCTTCAGAACACCGAAGTTAAGCGACATCCAGCGAGGTTAAGACTTGGATGGGTGACCATTCAAATTCTAATTCTCGTGACGCTGGCTTTTCCCGGCCCCACTCAGGCTGGGTGAGGTCAATGTGAGTAGCAGGTTTGTGAGTTTACTGCGAATGGAGGGTAAAACCCCCGTCGTGATATGACCATGGCAGTTGAAAGCGACGTTAAACCCCACTTAAAAAAAACTGCTTTGCTAAGCGAACCATTTTGATAATGTTGATCTGTTGCTAAGGGAATCATTTTGATAATGTTGATCTGTTACTATGGAAACTATAGTTTGATATAAAATCTCATCCAGATTCTAGAACGACGGAATTATATTTTGAAAGCTTTTTCTATTGAAACAATTGGGCTGATGCGACGTGTAAAGAAGCTAATCAATGGCTAAAAGAAATGTGAAGATCTACTGTAAAAAAGACTGGAGACCCAAGATCGGGAAATTATTTGCTGCAACAAATAAGCCTTGCAGTTCAACGAGAGAATGCTGCAAGCGTTTTGGGTTGTCACCCTAATGATAATGTTTCTTTTATCATTAATAAATTATAAATCTCATACAGAGTTTTCCAGTGAAGAAGTTTCTTATTAAAATGTAGCATAGTTTAATTCTAAGAAATGCGTTGCTCGTTTAGCTGTACTTACTTACTTTCCTTTCCGTGTCTAGGAGTCCTGTCATGGCAGTCATGGTGGTGGAAGGATTGATGAAGTTATTAACCAATTTCCTGGGCTCCTTCCAATCCTTCCATGTCCTCTGTGTGTAATGTGTGGTGATATTTAAAATACTATGAATTTTGTTTGATTTGGATATCAAAAATGTATATACAAACTATTTCACTCGTGAAAATTTTAGCAGAATGTTTTATTGTGTTATGTGTACCAGAGTTTGTACATGTGTACAGGAGTATGTAAACAAATAGTTAAAATAACAACTGATATAAAGAAGAAAAAAAAACTAGCTTGGCTTGTTTAGCTGATGTGAGATCAAGTAATACTTACCTAAATAAATGCTTCTCTATCCTAACGAAAATGGCCAAGTTTTAGTAGATTTTAAATGATTTCCAATGAAGCTTTCATTCATCACATCTTCGCTTTCTGCGTCGACTTCCTTCCACCAAATCACCTGAGGACCTCTTTCTCTTCTTCTTCTTCTTCTATACTCTCTTCGGGTTTTTGTCGGTGAAAGGCAAACGAGAACCCCTGTCTCTCTCACACTCACACCAGGGGTGCCTGACTGACTTGAACTTCTCTCTCTCTCTTTCTCTCTCTATATATATATATCTCTCTCTCTTTCTTTCTCTCTCTCTCTTTCTATCTATCTCTCTCTCACACAATTTTTTTTTATCGATCCTCATCGTGTACTACAGTTAGGTTTTACATTTTACATGCTGTTTTCTTTCTGTCGGGCTCAGGCGAAATGCTCAAGAAAACCAGACATAATACACTAGCCAAAACAAAATAGGGCCCACCTAACTTTTTCTAAATAACAAAGCATAAGTATTATTTTTTTATACGGAAAGTTCAGGAATGTATTTATTTAGGGCATACTCATTTTATTTAAGTAAAGGTGACAGTATTTAAAGGGACAAAAAGGTTATTTCAATCATTTAAAAGAATTTTGACAAAACTGTCATGTTTACCCTAATTATTCAGGTTGTGTTTAAAGTCTTCTGTGTAGATGTAAAGTGGTGATGATCAATTCTGAGTAATGAGTGTGTCCCCTTCTTTTCCTTGCCCACTCTTTTATTCTGTTTGGCATGCTTTGAATGAGACTGACAAGGTTTTCTTGAGGAATTTCGTCCCAACACACTTTCAAGGCCCGAATGAGTTCTTCTTGAGATCCAATGGCCAATCTCTGTAGTTTAAGTCTCCTTTGGAGTTGATCCCATACGTGTTCGATCGGATTTAGGTCGGGGCTTATTGCAGGCCAGTCCATTACTTCGATATTCGCCTCCTGAAGAGCTAGCCTGGTAGCGCGCGCGACATGAGAGCGAGCATTGTCATGCATTAGAACAAAATTCGGGCCCAAACGATGTGCAAATGGTATCACCTGAGGTTCAATGACTTGCTCAATGTAACTCTCCGAGGTTACTCTGCTGTCACGGAAAATTACAAGCTCTTTTCTACCGGTTAAATTTATCCCTCCCTATACCATGACACTTGGGCCAACATACCAATCAGTTTCGTGAATGCAAGGCTCAGAAAATCTTTCTCCTGTACGTCTCCATACTCTAATCCGTCTATCATCACTAAGAAACTTAATCTTGCACTCATCCGAAAAAAGTACCCACTGCCAGTTGTCCTTACCCCATTGGATGTGCTCTCGCGCGAATCTCAATCTTGCCGCGCGGTGAGCTGCTGTCATTTTTGGCTTCATCAAACGTTTTCTTGACATCACCTGAGATTCTCTGAGCCTGTTCCTAATGGTTTGGTGGCTTATTTGAACGTTTGAGTATGCTTCCAATTGATTTTGTATGGCAGGAGCTGAGACAAATCTCTGTTGTAGGGCAGTTCTTCGAATAAAACGGTCCTCCCGCTCCGAAGTAATGCGATGTCATCCAGAGCCAGGTCTTCTGTCACCACAACCCGTCTCTTGAAAACGGTTTTATAGGTTTCTAATGGCTCTTCGGGACACACGAAGCCGATGCGCGACCAATCTCTGGGAGGCTCTATTTTCCAGCAAGTTAATGGCACGAGAACGAGATTCTGCGTTCAAATGTCGACGAATACCCGGCATAGTGTCACAAAAAAGATACAAAACACCCGAAAACACTTTTTCATTGAAAATTATTGGTCTAAGAATAAATTAAAAACAACCATTAAAAATTAACTTTACTGTCACAAAAGAGCACCATCTCTAGAAAAGGTAAATAAAGACTAATTACCCGTGATATCCATAAATAAAACCATACCAATTGTCTCAGAGTACCAATAAACAAGATTAGGACATGTTAATACCCAAAAGTTTAATTTTAAGGTCTCCTATACACGTTGTCGTGAAAATTTTCAGGTGGGCCCTATTTTGTTTTGGCTAGTGTATTAAATATATAATCTGGTACCCATAAAATAAAAAAATAATATGTATATAATAATTTCTATAGTGTGTACAGATATACAGGATACGAAATTGATGAACGCAATAATCACAAAAACAACAACGACAATCCGTGTGAAAATATTAATCATTGGTTCTTGCCTACAACAAGACATACTGTGAGCAGTGTGAGGCTTCAAGAAAGTAGTGTTCCGAATAAATAAATATGCATAAAATCTGAATTATTCTTGTCCGTGAAATTTTATGTTAAAATTTTATACATAAACCAGGAGGATGATGTATAATTTTAGTGGGCAAATGATTGTAAATCTTGCAGCAAGAATTGAACAGAAAAGTTACTCTTATAATGCGAAATGCTATCTTGCTATTTCATAAACTCAACTTCATGTTTTTTATTGATAACAATAATGGCTCCCTCTTCTCTTTGGATAGCCTTCCATTTCTTATCAATTTTCCGTCACAAAAAAATTCATCCCCGTTGGGGACTCCTCAGCCGCTTGCCAAAACTCTTATCTCATTTATTTATCCTCCTCCCATTTTTCCGTTATCTCCCCCTCACCCCTCTTCTCCCCCACCCCTTCCTCTTCCTCTTCTCCCCTACCCCCTTCCTCCTTATCTCCCCTCCACTATCAATTTTCTTCGCAAACTCCAATTTATTACAACAACAAAGGAGTATTTATTCACTTGAGATACTTTTCACTTGAAACGATAATAGTCTCCTTGTCTGTGTTTTGCATCGGCGGGTCTTGTTTGCTTACAAACTTTAGACTGAGGGGCGTATCTGTAGCCGTGAGGAAGACTCTCTTTGTGAGGACAAACGAGCATCTACTTCACTTCCACTATCAGTGAAAACAGAACAGTGGGAAGTTTTACTACAAGATGTATTTCAAGAAAATGGACCGATCTCAGTAGACATCAGATCAATAAGGCAGCGGACTTGTAACCTGGAGGTCGGCGGGTCAAGTCCTGGTTTCAGCGTAGTTTTTTTATACTACGCTGTAACCAGGTTTGAGTAGTTGTGATACTACGAAAGTGATTAACACAAATATGATAAGTTAATCTTACTTCAAGAAAATTGACAGCCATTTCGAGTTAATCCTAGCACATGGACCACACACAGTTTCTGATGTTATCTCATAAGACTTACCCTTACACACATATTACACATACACACATCAGTAAGTACACTTACACTTGAATCCCCTTCGGCCAATACTTCTTTACTATATTTTTCAAACCACCAAAGTTACTCAGGAGTTTATGAAACGTCCAGAAATATGAAAAAAATTGAAATCGGACCAAAAAATATTTTTTATTACAAAAACGAACACAATAGGTACTTCTGATTTCTAATATTAAAAATTTCTCGGAAGTAAAATGACTAAACTGAAGAAGGAAGACAAGCAAAAGGGAAGTAGAAGAGAAAGTAAACAATATCCACCCTTCCTCAAAGTTCTCAACTTTTTTTATAAACGATAAAAAATAATTGTATTTTGATCTCCTTATCTCCCCTCTCCATCGTTTTGATATTAAACCCTCTTCTCAAGTCTTCTGCAAACTTATTCCAAACCGACATCTTCCTCATGTCTTCCTGGATCTTTCTGGAAGGGGTGACAACGCCAGTCCCCACAGTCAGCTTCGAGTGTCATTTGGGTTTTTTTTTGGGGGGGGGGGGGGGTTATTTGGGTAACGCCGCTTTCAATCGCATGGTCAATGGTCATATCACGACGGGAGTGTTACCCTCTATTTGCAGAAAACTCTCAAACCTGCTACCCACATTCACCGAGCCTGGGTTGAGCCGGAATGCCGGCATCACGAAGATGTTGCTTAACTTCGGTGATCCCACGAGAGCCGGTGCATTCAACGCGCCATCGACGCTGGCGTTTTGACAGGTTTTTTTACAAATCGATGCCTTCTGCACTCAACCCTTGGGCCACCTCCTTTCATTGACTTAAAAAATCAAGAATAATCATGTTTGTCTTGCTCGACTTTGCCAAATTGTCAGCAATTTTGAGCGCAACTTTTTATGACGTAAAAAAGTTCAAATTCACCTTGAAACTCTTAACAACAAGCGGAACCTGAACCTGCAATCTCCGCGTTAGGAGACGAGTAACCAACTCACCACATCTTTACCAATTCGTAGTTTATCACTCTCTTGGCACCAACACTTTTATCTATTTTTTATAGTTATCATCCAGGATTTATCACTTGTACAGAGCTACAATGTTCAACGCGAGAGAACTATAAAAGTGTATATAAATGTCATACATAGTTATATATGTTGTATTATTATAAATTATATACACAGGATGGGTGGCCCACCATCACACCCTACTCTTCACACGTTGTCATCACTTCTGACTTCAGCAATAACTTGAAAACAATGATTATTATGACCATTCTCTCATCTCATTTATAGTTCTGTACTGATTCGTGCAATACTGAGTTATAATTCATTTAGCTATAGTGAAGTTTTGCATGCAAAATTTACTTTGCCAGCGTCGATGGCGCGTTGAATGCACCAATTCTCCTCCTATAGGATCGCCGAAGTTAAGCAAGCGAGGTGAACACTTCGTGATGCTGCCATTGCAGCCCTACCCAGGCTGGGTGAGTTTAATGTGGGTTTAATGAGTTTAATGTGGGCTGGGTGAGTTTAATGTGGGTTTAATGTAGTTTAATGTCTATTTTCTGCCAATAAAGAGTAACACCACCGTCGTGATATATGGCCATGCAGTAGAAAACGACGTTAGACCCAATTAAAAAAAAAAAAAAACACTGCCAATTATGGACACAATACTTCCTCGTGATTGTTTCACATTGTAAACACGTGCCAATTTTGAGATTTTATACAAAATTACTTGTATCTCCAAAACGACTAAACCGATATTATGGTAGATAATTGTTTTTTCTACATTCTAGATTCTACAAAAAGTTCGCGCTAAATACTATGGTAATCCCATAGGGAAACTTTTGCAATAGGAGCGTTTTAATAGATCATTTTATTAGAATTAAAAATACCAAGCGGCTTTTTTTGAAAAGTAAAGCCATTTGGAATTTTGGGGTGCTGCCACATAAATCGGACTAACATGGGATTTATAGATTCGCAGTTTCAGTATTTATTGAGTTTGAGTTTCTTTACCATGCCAATCATAAGAATTATTTTAGAAATGTGTCATGCTTTTCATTGCGTACGAGCAAGGACTTGAGAAATCTTCCCTTTTTCTTTTTCGTCCGGGCGTGCTGCAGTTCCGCAGCTCCCTAGCACCGGCCGTGCCTATAATTACATATCGCCGCTGCAAACACAAACTGTCGTATCTGCAAATTTTCAGGAAGCGCACATAGTGGTTTGAAACTTCCTTTTTCACGTCACGAACTGTCGTATCTGTATCTCAACTCCTTCCCGAAGTATTCAAGTTTTAAGGTTAGTCGTATGTGAGTTTCAAAGATTCTCAGCAAGCACGAACCACTATGTGCGCTTCTTAACTGAAAATGGCAAAATTTGCAGATACGACAGTTTGTGTTTGCAGCGGCGATATTCCATTGTTTAGTGTAGTGCAAATTTTGACTGTTATATTTTCAGTTATTACTAAACCTACAAACTAGAATCTGGACAAAGGTAGGTTTTTCAAAAACCATTCCAATTCCAAGAAATTGATAGGTAACACACCGCTTCATCAAGTATAAATAACGAACCGAAAATGAATGACTCATTCTTATGAAGATTAAATTGAAAAGGAGGAAGGCAAAAATTCAACCCTTAGATAGACAATACAATAAATGAGGAAAGAAGTTGTAGTTAGTTTTTCGTGTGAAAGACAATATTAATGGGCATCTTGGCATGATTTGGATACCTAACATTAAAAAATCCTTCCCAGATTTAAAATTCCTATAGCTAGGTATGTGTACTGTGTCCCATATTTGATATGTTTTTCGGTCGAACGACTTGTGAACATATGCATTAAATATATCAAAAGAATTGTTAAAAAACAGAGATTTTATTATTCCTTTTTAAAGAACGATTCTGCATTGTTTTCATACTTTTTTAGCACTAGACACTCTGGAAGCGCGGGGCGAACTGTGCGAACTAAACTCGCGCGAACTGCGAGGCGAGGCGAGCGCGAACCGACGTAAGCGCGAGGCGAGGCGAACTCAAAATTTTGCGAGCGCGAGTTTCAAAAAAGTTCGCCTCGCGCCCTGCGAGGCGAGCGCGAGTCAAGCCAAAGTTCGCCTCGCCTCGCGCTTTTGCCATCACTACTCGGAAGTAATATTTTGACTAGCGAAAACCGCATTTTATCCCCGATGTTGGGTCCTATTCGATTTTATAACATCCTTTTTTAGTTCTCACCTATACGTATATCAAAAGGAGACTGTGTGCCAAATTGGGGTAGTCAATTGATCCAGTGGTTTCGGAGTTCTGTTGATATTTATCAAGTAGGATAAGTCATTCCGCGTGGTAATGCTGCCATGATTCTCGGAACTTTACCTCAAAGAAAAGGACTTATTCAAACACAAGATATAAAAGACACATTGCAATACCTGCAGCTATTAACAGTGTTGACATTGTCCAAAAAAATATATTTACACACGCAAAGTCACTGTGAGACTCACTTCCAAATTAACATCAAAATTTGTCCTTACAAATGTAATTTTTGCCCTTTAAATTACCCTTTCAACAAGTTAATAATTACATTGAGCATTTTGTCTCCTATAAAAATGCAAACGCCACAACGTTTATAATAGAAATCGCAGACGTAAATTTTAGACGCAGGACACACTGCAACAATATGCCTATTACTGTATTATTATTATTAGTAATAAATAAACCATTCTCCTGAGCATAATGGGCATTATGAACTTTATAGCAACTAATAAATTACCACAAAGTAATATTAAATAAGACATATAGGCACTTAGAATCAAGTGTAAATAATTTTATTAACTAATTCCCGAATATAAAGGAGACTGAATAATCGCACAAATCATTGATCACACGGCACATTAGTGAAATCCGATGTGAGAGGATGGTCAGTTGTCATAGGGATTTATTGGTTACAGGCTCGTATTTCTGTGGTGAAGAGGTGCACACCTCAGACTCTTGATGTGAAGGTCGCGGGTTTGAACCTCGACCGCGACGAAATTTTCGAAAAGGAAATTCCTTCTATTCGAATGGAGTAGGCAACATTTCGTCTTGCACTTACTGATGAGATTCATTAGTTCTAATTGGGCCGTACACATAAAATGAGGCAGTATTTTTATGCTTACATTTGAGAGTATATCATTTAGGCACCAGACCTCAGTTATTCCTAGTTATCTGGGAAATTGAGCATGCGGCCCTAACTTGACCCCCTAAAGCCTTGGTATCTACCTATATTAGGGTGATGTTTTATTTATGTTGGACGACGAAAAAAATGTATAGGCCATACATATCAGACACAACTGCCATGGTAAAGAATAGTTGTCTCTAGAAATGAATAATGGAATAATAAAAAGTTCAATTTTTTTTTTTTTAATTCGGGTTTAATGTCGCTTTCAACTACATGGTTTTATGACGACGGGGGTGTTTACCTCCATTCGCAGGAAATTCTCAAACCCGATACCCACATTTACCTCACCCAGCCTGGGTGTCAGGATCACGAAGTCTTCACCTCGCTGGACGTTCCTTAACTTCGGTGATCCTATGAGAACCGTTGCATTCAGCGCGCCATCGACGCTGGTGGTTTTTTTTGCGTTTTATAAATTTGAGTATGTGATAATCTGATAAAAGTTTTATCAGATTATCACATACTCAAATTTGAATTTGGCCAAGAAATCAGCATTTTCCCTAATGTATATTTTAAAGGTAGATTTAGGGCTATTTACTATTTAGCTTTTTCCCTAATGCAGATTCTAAAGCTAGAAGCTATAGATTTAGGGGGCTACTTAGCTCGGTCCACTTCCTTGACAGCAAGGAAAGCTAAAGTTCCCAGCGCAGTAAATTAGTCCCGAGCTTTCAGGTGCTTGAGTGGTTCTCAATTAGCCTGGACCCCTGCTGCTTTGGGCCGCCGATAAATTTGATTCGGGGATTCAGTGGGTCAGTTGTTCAAACATATGCTCAGGGGTACAGAGAGTTTGGTGCTGTGATTTATTGGTGTGGAGAGAATGATTAGTGTCGTAAAGTTGATGTAGTAGTTAACTATTCAAAAGAATAAATTTACTATGCATCGTATAGCCTATACTTATACACTTTATAATAGTATCTAATAATGTGCTTTATTGTACATAGCTTTTACTGTACATATAGTTTCATTTAAGATATAGCACATTTGGGATTTTTACCACATAATATTTGTCTTGGGCTTACTGCTGGAACAATGGGACCTTTCAGTCGGGCAGTATAAATAAGACGATAGTATCATTATCTTGATGTTAATTTTACGACTTGACCCAATTTTGATTTACACAGATTCGATAACTTCTACTTAACTGTGAGAGTGTAAAGGGTCTCTTTAGTCTCATTCTTGCAGGATAAACAGAGTACTGTACTTTATTGTATTAAATGACTTTATCATAAACAGTTGCTATGCTACTATCCTAATGTTAATTTTGCGGCTCGACCACATAGCTGATGTGGCATATTTCATAGTCCTATGTTCAGGCATATTATTAGGTACCTACAGATCTGTGCATAGCCACGGCGTATCTAACTTGAAGTGGCGCCTTCAGTGGTAACTGACCGAATCAAATCGATCGGACTAGGCTGCTGGTCCTCTTTTGTTCAGCTTAACTGGCTGTCCAAGTGTCCAATCTCTCCATTATCCTTCTCGTAGTGCGCGAATGTGTGAGACTGGTATTTGGTAAGCACTGTCACTCAAGGATCAGAACTGCTGTAGCATGTCTTATATGTCTAAATACGGTACCGTTTTAGTATGCAATACACAGGTCTTACCTACCCTTACGTAAATATTTTCCTAACCTTACTGTAGAGTGTAGACCCTAGGCATGGTCCTATAGTTATGTATTTCCCAAACTTTATTTTACCCCGAGACATAGAGAATTGGTCTTCAATTAGGCAGAGGTAGGTTGCGGAGAGTCGCTATAGGTAGCACACTGACTCCCAGCTTCCCCGTACTTAGACATGAATATAATCAATAAAAGTTCCTGTTCTCAATAGTGGATGTGCCTGAATTTCCAAAGTCATGATGATAACCTTCCCAATATTCATCAGGGAGCATTATTGATAAATATTTTGAGCGTTCAGAAATTTTCCTGTGTCACCTGGGAAAGTATCATTAGAATTGTTTCTAGGAAATTCGAATTTATATGATGTTTATCTAAATATGTTTAATTTTTAATGATCCGATTTAAAAGAAATATATGGATGGGTATTTGGACATATGGACAATATGGACATGCGTAAATTATTTTAAAAAAATTGATCAATTTGTCTTCTTATAAATTAGATTATATTTGGTCTCCTTCACTGAGTCGTCTGAGTCTCTAATAAATAGCTAGTCAGCCAGTCAGAAATTCGTCACATCTTGTGGTATGTGCGTTTCTCTTGAGATACATACTCGCACTTCAGTTACCATGGCAACACATCAGGAAACAAGTATATGGAGGAGCAAGAGGAGAAAAAGATGATGATGAAATGTATGGAGTTGACAATGATGATAATATCAGTGGAGATGAGAATGTGGATGACGAATAAGAAGTCGTTAAACAGGGAGAAGACTATGCAGAGTTTGCAAAGTGTCTCCCCAGAGAACTATAAACAGAAAATAGACCAACCAACCTAACAAGCCATCAATCAGGCTAGCTTGCAGTTTTTTCCAAAGGTTTAACGGTTTATTAAGGGAATGTCCAAATTCTCTGGACATCAGTTGATCGCACACAAAAATATGTGGTTCAGAACAAGCTAAGCTAACTAATGTTGACTGCAGAACATCACTCCCTTCCAGCTGTAAGCTATGTTGGTTACAACAACATCAACATACTGATCACATAACTATGTACAAGTATAATATCGTACATCATAATATAACATATATACATTGTATTTATATAGTACAGAGCTTGAAGAGGTACGAGAACAGAAATGCAGCGTGATACGGTAATTTCTAATTATTTCTGTCCTGACTTTGTTGCGAGTTGGACGACAACTTCTTTATTTTTTGCACGTTGGGTTCCATGTTTTAGTACCCAGGTTTTGTCTGGCTGGGTCATGTGACATTCCTCGGTAGTTGAACGCTCGTGTCGCGATTATCAACGCCTGAGATTTTGCAAATCTTTCGGCTTGCAATATGTAGTCCAGTCATGTTGGTTTTATGCTTCCCAAAATTTCCATAACACCTGTAAACAACTTTGTCTATGTTTCTATGTGTGTCCTATAAGAAGAGTTCGTGTGTTTCTGAGTTCTGACATTAGTTTCAGTTCATTAGTTTTTTATTGCTCAAAAGCTGCTAATTTTGTGTGGCCCAAAGAGATAAGATTATTAACAATGTTTTCAGCTCTGTAGCATTTTTTTGGTTTGTAGCGCCTTATCAGTGTCTCATTTTTCTCAGCTATAGGTACAAACAGCTCTCGGTTCTGTCTCACTTGTTATTCTTCTCCCCTTCATTTATACAATTTTTTATCATTTCTACTTGTATACTCCTCCAAAAATTTCATTTTAATTAAATTTGGTTTCGTATAGACTTCTCAATTGTCTGCTGGCTCGATGTGTACGATCCCCGGATACCCGTGTCGAGATGCCACAGGCATATCAAAACCTCTGCCAGTCTTCAGTGTCAAATGTCAAAAATCCGAGAGCCCCAATTTAAATTTTTAACAATGTTATAATCGCCTCAAATACCTATGTCAAACTTAGTTGTCACATTTTTTTTTCTTTTTTTTTCTTGTTGAATTATTCAAAAAGAATAAACGCACTAACACCGAATGAAGTCATTTTTGTGATATTTTTGATACCTGGGAAAGCCTTCTCATTTCGTTCATTATTTTTTTCCTCGAAATAAAAGAGTTTTGAAACAGGTATTGAATAAAAAGTTTGACAAGTTCCCAGCTGAGATACCAGCTTGTCAACTTTGAGAGATTTCAGGGAGACCTGAGATCAAGTCAAGTTGACGGAGTGTTGAGAGACGGGGTTCAGTTGGAGGAAGCACAACTCTTCTTCTCTTTGAACTTGAGACCAGTAAGAAGACGTTTTTTTGGTAATGTCTAGTGGACTGCACCCGCTTCGCTGGGACATCACACAAGTAACAATCACACACTTATTATGGATACCCTCACACACACACACTCACCTACACCAACTGTATAAAAACACACCCACACCCACACACACAAGCTCACCTACATCACCAGCCGTATAAGCACACCCACACACGCACACCCACACACACACACGCCCACACACACACGCACACACACACGCACACACACAAACGCACACACAAACAAACACACACACAGAAACACTCCTACACCAAACACACCCACACACGTCTCAAAGGCTTTCTCATGGAAAATTTAAAGACCGCTTTAAACATATCCGGAGAGTAGAATTTTCTGACCGCACAAACCCTTTGTTATTCTCAGTTGACATTTTCCCCACATGTGAAAACCACCAGCACCTCCGTGGCGGTGTATAATTACTGGGAACAAAGTGTTTTGAAAGCTGCAGCGGGTGAGAAAGTCCCCGCGGTGTTTGTCTGTTTCTGACGGCAGCCTCTTGGCGAGGAATGGTGTGTAACATTGTAGCTCCATGATAATGTTCATGTGTAATTCTAGTGTACTGGTCATATGTTTGTTTGGTTCTTATTTATAATGATAACACTCTTTAGTGGAAGATAACCACCCGGCGTAGTCATTGCTTAAAGAATTTTCTACCACCTAGGTAATCCTCTTTTGTTTCCTATACCGACCTCAGTAGCTTGATCGATAAGGCGGCGGACTTGTAACCTGGAGATCGGTGGTTCAAGTTCCAGTTTCAGCGTAGACTCAGTAAAGCGAGTTTGAGTAGTTGTGATATCACGAAAGTGATTAACACAAATATGATAACTTTTTATTAACTTGACAATTTTTTTTTAAAAAAATACACATTTTATGCATGAAAATAAAGTAGTTTGAATACAATCAATAAATAATCTTGAAAATTTTGAGCTGTAGGCTAGACTATTGGTTTTTTGGAATTAATAGACAACTATGTATAAGTAATTAAGTATGAGTATGACACTGTTTTAAGTATAATTAGTCAAACCGGGATAAACAGGAATTCAAGGAACTGGCGCAATATTTCCTGCTTATTAATAAGTAAGACATTATTTTCTCTCACCAACATGCAATAGTTCTAAAAGCCCATGCCATCATCTTTACCTCTCTATTTTTATCACTATTTCTCTTTTATACTCATTATAGAGATAACTCATCACTCATGAGCAGGTAATAGTTGGTCCGTGCCAAAAATTAACCTCTCTATTTTAATCAGTATAAACAGGAAAGTTTTTTTTTATTTTTTTAAAGATGAGTGTTTCACAGCCGTTTTTATTTCGTAGCCATGAAACAGGAGCTACTGTAGACGCTTGTGGTCTGTGTTGTAGCCTGCCCATCCCGTATAGTATGCCTCCCCTCTGATGGGCGAGAAGTGACACAATACTTCCCAATTAGATGCTGGGTCAACACGAGCGCACCGGAATGTATCCCTTACAATCAATCGTAACCAAATTAGGAATACAAATTTTTGTCGGCACGGGAGATCGAACCCAGGATCTTCCGCATGGTAAGCGAGTGCTTAACCACTGAGCTAATCGCGCGCTTTTTAGACCCTAGAAACTGTACAGTTAACCTTCCGTTTCCTTCTCTGTCGGCAGCTGACTCGATAGGCTACTCCGGCTCTGAGGATGAGGACGATGACGACACCAGTTCCTCCACCACCATGCTGAAGCACCACCACCTGAGTCAGCAGCTCACCCTGCCGGGCACGCCCGAGACTAACAACAACTCCCTCAGCGCCGGGGACCTGGGGCTGCATGGGCTGGATGTGAAAGCTGA
Source organism: Bactericera cockerelli (assembly GCA_024516035.1). Taxonomy (NCBI): domain Eukaryota; kingdom Metazoa; phylum Arthropoda; class Insecta; order Hemiptera; family Triozidae; genus Bactericera; species Bactericera cockerelli. The sequence goes on along the minus strand of CM044962.1, from coordinate 15,554,201 downwards.
GGACTCGGAGGACAACGGTGAGTGCTGACTCAGGGGCTTTCTTTTTTTAACACTTTGAGCCCATGAATACCAGCTGACATTTCACAAAGGACATGAGTACCATATATGACCCTCACCCAAAATTTCACTGTAGACTTGTGTACTCTATATGTATATGGTATTCACGACCTTCCTTTATTTTGAAGGCATGAGTACTCCCTATGGTATTTGTTTCTATGTGTATCTCATAGGGAACAGGTTCTAGTGGTCCTTGGGAGCAATGTATGAGTGTTGGGTTCTGAAATTTGTGGTCCCTCGTGCTCACTCGCCGATCTCAGCTCTGGGGCTCAAAGTGTTAACACGTCAACGACCGGGTGTACCACCGGTGGTACAACTGGTACACGCACGTTCGTACGGAATGGACTGGGTGTACCACCGGTGGTACACGAGGTCGGATAGCCGTATTATCGCCGGTCCCACAAGAGAATTCACGAAAAACCATGCCGGTCGTCTAAATGATAACAAGTCTGTCCCGGTACTCCCGGTAGCTCAGTGGTAAAGGCGGCACTCTGATGTGAATCAAAAGATTTCAGAGTTCGTGAGCTCAAAACCCGGTCGGGACATGACAAGTTATCCCCCCATTTGCTATTTTTTTTTTTTTTTTTTTTTTTTCAACAAAGTACTATTGAATATATATTTATTTACAAAATTATTCACAAACAATATAAATATAAAATTATAAAAAAACATAGTTGAATATAAATATATGTAGATAAATAAATATAATCTAATAGTGGAATAATTAAAAAAAAATTGTTTGATATTATATATTAGTATTGGATGTCCCATTGTGTCAAGATGGGACTTTAATGGGTAGTCCTAATCGGGCAGTATAAATAAGGCGATATTATAATAATATTATTATTCTGTGATTCGTGTTGATAATAATATAACTATTTTACAGTCAAAGTACTGCATGTTCTGAAAGATTATTTAGTTCACAATTCATAACCAGGTAGGTAGGTAAGTAGGTATATATAGTTGTATGTATTTATTTTATAGAAAAATGTTACAACGGTTGGCTTATAATTAACAACATTAGAACCACAAAATACTAAGGTATAACAGACAAATACATGTACATATTAAAGACATTTCAAGTAGTCACCGTGGCAGAGTGAGTTAGCGCGCTAGGCATTGCACGCACGGTGACCTGGGTTCGATCCCCAGCGGGGCAGGAATTTTTCTGCTCTGTACTTGGATGTTTGGGGTCCACTCATACCTCGTGAGGAAAAATGAGTAGTTACTTGTATGAGTAACGACCAGTGGCGGCATTACCAGAGTAAAAAGAAATTAATGTAATAGAATAATTCGAAATGTAAAGGAGGCTCTTAGTAATGCTGCGCTACCCACAAAAATTGTGAAGAGGCCTTGTGCTTCACCACAAAGAAAATCATACATACATATTAAAGACATTTCATAAGCATAAATAATAAAAGACATAATAAAGTTATATAAAATTGAATACTTAAATCATATTTTCTTATTATTTATTATTTTCTCATAAATGCTCTTAACCTCAATGCTTCAACTATGTAAAAATAAATATTATTAACATTTTTCATAACCATGTAACAGAGCCTTAACCCCTCATGTCCCCTGTCCTCCCCCAGGATCTCTGGACGGGGTCTGAAAGATTATTTAGTTCACAATTCAATCCCATGTAACAGAGCCTTAACCCCTCATGTCCCCCTGTCCTCTTCCAGGATCTCTGGACGGAGACTCGGAGGCGCGGGACTGTCAAAACGAGAACAAATCCCCCGATGACGGAAACTCAGGCTCCAAGCGACGCGGCCCCCGCACCACCATCAAGGCGAAGCAGCTGGAGGTGCTCAAGAGCGCTTTCTCGGCCACGCCCAAACCCACGCGACACATCCGGGAACAGCTGGCCAAGGACACCGGCCTGCCCATGAGGGTCATACAGGTGAGAGACCGAAATTATTACCTATTCAAATTGTAACACTTACAGCCGTATTTATGAACAGAAAACGCCGATTGAGCATGGTCTGGTGATTCTCGCTCGCATCAGTTCCTCATACAAAAGATATCACAGGCCATCCAAAGGGGCAATAGCTCGAGCATCAGAGGCACGCTTCCTCTCGGTAATGAGTTGGAAAAAATATTTTACCTTTGAAATATAGTAATATCTAAATAGCTGAAAAATCGTCTGAAGCATGATTTCTTTTAATATTACTGGCCAATACCTTGCTTGAGACATTGCTCAGACAAAATTCGCTGTTCATAAATACGGGTGTTAGGGTCGAATTATGAAACAGGATTAGACTAATCTGAGTGGACACGAACAAGTGTCCAACTAAACGAAGTGGACAATTAACCAATCACAGCGCAGTAATAGCCTAAGTTCAGTGATCGTACTGATAGTGTCCTTTTAGATTCATATAATTCGGTTTCATCATTCGGCACTTACTTTTTACTTTTCTTATTATAAAATAAGAAAAGTTTTACCTAATGAAAAAAGAGAATCCACCTGTTTGTGATACCTGTCAGTGTAGATTAACGGTAAAACATATATTGAAAGAATGTATCAAATATCAGAATGCAAGAAACCCTAATGACCTATTTGTTTGTCTTTCATATGACCCCATTTCTGTTTTGAACTTCATAAATAAAAATTATTTGAAAATGTAATTTTTTATACTTCACAGTGTATATAACATAATTGTATGTTTGCACACTCTAATAAATTTAAATAAATAAAAGAAAAGTTTTTTATTCGTGGAAGCACTGAACTACCCAGTTTTCCACATTTCTGTATGAATCATAGCCTCAGGATATACCCGAAAAATTCCGTCTGTCCGTCGGTACTGAATATCTTGAGAACGGTAAGAGCTAGAGACTGGAGATTTGGCATGAAAGAATGATTCTATATACCACACAAACCACAAAACTTTTAGTTAAAATCGGCGGCACTCTCAGACATTAACACCCGTATTTATGAACAGCAAATTTTGTCTGAGCACTGTCTCAAGCAAGGTATTGGCCAATAATATTAAAGGAAATCATGCTTTTAGACCATGCTCAAACGGCGTTTTCTGTTCATAAATACGGCTGTTAGTCTAGATCGAAGAGAATCATATTGTGCAAAAACAGGCATTTACTTTTCTCTGCGTTGTTATAATCGCGTCATGCACATAAAAAGGTATTAGTAGATACCTCTATTACTATAGATACGTTTATCTACCTATAGTGTATAGGTATACTGTATATATGAACCTACCTAAATAAATTTACATAAATGATTTCAATTTTCATTTACGCTCTTAAAGCTTTGGACCGCTTCATCTGCATAACATGCAAAATATTTCCAAAGAGGTTTCATTGGTTGAAACGAACAATTGGAAACAAAAATGAAGCCCATGCACAACAAACATACCAAACTGATGTTTTTTTTACGAATAAATTATGACGTTCCTTCTAGAATACAAAAAAAAGTATTAAAAAACAATAAAATTTTATTTTTTATACGATTAGTAGGGTCGAGGGTCAGTTAGATCCCAATAAAATATCCAAAGAGCTGTTGGAAGAAAAAATCTTGGATTCTTTTTTTCCCTTTTCGGCGTCTTAAGTACAGAGGATGTACTGGGTGGACTGAACGTGGTTGAATCTTTGTTACCTTTTCAACATAGCTTCTAGACTCTTATGTAAAATGAACAAGTTTCAAGTCTTCTATTTTGACATTATTTAATTGGAGAATCTCTTTTGAATTCAATAAATCCAAGATGTTTGACATCCAATTTCTAACATAATTATTTATTTTATTAATAAAAGGATTCTTTGTTATCTGGACAAATTGAAAGCCACAAGATTAAATTTTGACTTATCTATATCATAGACGTTGAAAGATTTAGAGAGCAGTCTAAGACTAGTTTCGCCATTACCTCTAAAATTTAAGTGTTTTTTTGTCTGAATATGTAGAACTCTTTATTTGGATATGGCAGTCTGTTTCGTGAAGTTATACATAATATACATATATGAAGCTTATCTAAAGCTTTCAAATCGAAGAGGAAAATTCCATGCATGGTGGAAACTCAATCTAACCTGTAGGAGTGTAGGGTCTAGACCACCATTGTATTCTATTAGCTGCTATAACTTTGCGTTCATCAGCATACTTAAAAAGTAAACGTAGTGCCCAACTGTTATGGACCACCCTGTATGACGCTATGCTCAAGATAGATATTAGTTATGAGGGGGAAGTATTGTCATAAGACTCAGCGGGGAGGCACTGCAGGTTCGAATCTTATCTGCGGGATTTTTTTTAAACGTATGTGAGGCATTCGTGAGTAGGTATTATTAGGTCGTCAGATTTTAATGAAATGTGAAGAACCAAAAGTCACTTGCGATGATTTGAGAAACCGTGGCAGGTCCTAGGTTGACGAGAACACATCATATGCGCACTGATAGTCAAGTGGTGAACGCGCTAGTCTAAGGATCCAAGTGGCGTAGGGATCCGTTGGTTTGAATCCCACCCAGTGCATGAATTTTCTCTCATTAATTTGAGTTTGTGACCACATAATGATAAGACTCTGAGCGTTGGGTGGTAGAAAATGCTTTGAGCATTAACCTCGTCTGGTGGTTACCTTCCACTAAAGAGTTATCATGTTTGTGTTAATCACTGATGTCGTGATATCACAACTACTCAAACTCGCTTTACTAAATCTATGCTGAAACCGGAAATTGAACCACCGACCTCCAGGTTACAAGTCCGCCGCCTTATCGATCAAGCTACTGAGGTCGGTTTAGTCTTTGTACAAACAAGTGCATTATTTTCTATAAAATAGCAAAGGAATCAACGTTTCAAAGTTAATCACCTCAAAAGCTTTTGTCATTCCTGATGGTAAAATTAGAAAGACACATAAAAGTATGGTTCCCACACGTCACTCAATATCCTTGCAGGTGGAGAAATCAAGTCAATGTACGGAGACAAAAAATTACCCAGAAATCATTTTGATTAAAAAAAAAAATAATTTCAAGGTTTTGTGAACATAACTTTAACGAAGAAGCAAGATATAAATATAAATCTCTAATAAAATATCCATGGACTAATTAAAAATGAATATACCTCTACCGTTTATAATTGCTCAATAATGACTTTAGTAAGGTCTAAGTAAATGATGTAATATAAAAAGTATAACATGTCATTAAAAAGGAAATAATCGTTACGCAAGCAAAGCAAAGTAATAGCTGCTTGTAGGTATAAGGTATTTTGGTTTGAATGTTTTTTTTTTCTCAAGATATTAAAAAAAAAAAAAATATATTAGTTTTAGGTACCTACCAAAGATACAGGATTTACATTACATTTAGAAAAATAAGAGTTTTTTTTAAAGAAGTTGCAACTTATAGAATAGTTATTATTTGATCTGCTGCTACAATAATTAACTACTGTTTCAGAATGTGTAAAGTACGTGTTCGATTCTCTGAAAGCGTGGTATTCCCTCCATGGGTTGACATTCTTATAAATTGGTTTTATTCTTTCTTTTATTTAACATCGCTGATCACTGATCACTCAGCTCTTACTGGCTTTCTTGCCTTAGTCATATTGTAGCTATATAAATTATGTATCACCCTCTAAAATCTTTCTGCATTCACCCATCACTCGGTTGACCCTGTATATTTATAAATATTTATATTCCCCTTACAACCGGTTCCATCATCTCAAAGCTCCAAATCGTTTAGAATTCATCATAACTTTCTGAAATGAAAATTAATAAGAAATATTTAGAAGGAAATATATAGTAGCGCCTGAAGGCTTTTTGAAACAACTATAGTTGTTTGTCTCCTCTAGAAGATTTCGAACAAGAATTGTTTGGTGCTACTCTACTCAAATAATCTCTTTGTTAAATTAAAATGTTTAAATCACGTTTCAAAAAATATTTAAAAAAAGTTATCATATCTGTATTAATCACTTTCGTGATAGTACAACTACTGAAACTCGCTTTACTATAAATCTGCGCTGAAACCGGGCCTTGAACCAACGACTTTTTAGGTTACAAGTCCGCCGCCTTATCGATCTATCTACTGAGGTTGGTGCAGTGTATTAATAGTTACAATAATAATAATAAAAAACACTTATTCATATTGCCCTATTGAGACTCAAGAGCTCCATTATGTACATCAATTGTTTTGGTGCCCTATGTGGTCAAGGTCTTAAATAAATGATGAAAAATTCATAGGTATACAGTATACAACACATACATAAGATATGTACATTGGGCGAGATTCTAGCTCGTACATGTACATTGGGCGAGATTCTTTTTGAGAGCCGAGACTTCTTAAGAGTGAGTGTGTGGTTCAAGTGCTTTCAATAATAATTTTTACCCTCTAACAAATCCTCTATAGTTATTTATATTAGCTTAGGAGATGTTATATTTGTAAAATAAATTGTTTATATAAAAATAAACAAATCAAAAAAAAAAAAAAAAAAAAAATCTACTCTTTCGCCTTTGAATACACTCTTAGTTACTTTGGCCCTTCTTTTTCCACTACTTGTATACGTGTATACGTTCCTATTAATTTATCCTCTAGGTATCGGTTACACGGAGTGTTTGTTTTAAATGTTTTGTTTACGCCCTTCCCCCTCCCCTCTCTCTCTCGTTTGATCCTTTTGTTCTTCAGCCCCCCCCCCCTCTCTTTTTCTCTCTCACTCCTCTCCCCCAGCCTTAGGGGTCACCACCATGCGGCGGTTAGTTTATCTCTACAGAATCACCCCCCCCCCCCCCTCGGCCCCCCCCCCCCCCCCCCCCCCCCTAGCTCGGGGATGTTTACAAGAACACAAAACGCTGTCAGCCGCTCCAACGCGTCCTAGTCCAAACAGAAAGCAGAGAGAGCTTGTTGTGTTGTGTGCTCGGCCGAGCGCGTTGTGCAAACATATAGCCTGGGTGCATCAGTCTATTGTGCTGGGCACTGTGAGTGCATGAGAAACACAGTGTGGGCCATTGTGATGAGAGTAATGCAATATGCAGATGATGTAGATAGATACACAGGTTTAAAACATACATTGATTGTTTTAAACCCTCAGACATCCCACCAAATAGGGTAGACTCCCACTAACTCAAAATTCAAGGCACAGAAGCGTCATTTCGAAAAAGGAGTAAATTTCAACAAGGGCCGAATTTTTTTTCGAGTTAACGAGACCTCTTGATTTTAAGTTAGCGAGATTCTACTGTAATAATATGGCCCTTTTAAATCACTATGATCATATATTTTACTACCTGAAAATGAGGATAACTGGCCTTGTGATGTTCCGCGACTGGGTTTCGAACCCACGATCATGCCGATCACTGGATTACCAGACCACTGAGCTAATACCGAGAAGGAGCCTATCATGTCCTTATCTTAAGTGCGCGAACACAACGAAGCCCAAGATCCTAGAGTAGCCCCTGTGTCTCGCAGAATAATCTAACCATGTTAATATATGTAAGCGGCGACAATGGAGTCCCGAAAATTGTCTATATCGAGCTATAGGTAGCTAGACTAACTAGGCTCTCTTGTGTTTTCGCATTTAGGTTCCATTGGCTGAAATCTCAGAGAACAGCCATAGGTGCAGGAACGACCAACAACCGTATTTATGAAGAGAAAATTTTGCCTGAGCAATGGCTCAAGCAAGGAGGAAATCATGCTTGAGACATTGCTCAGACGGCGTTTTCTGTTCATAAGTACGGCTGTAAGAGTTTAGCTACCAATTTTCTGTCTCCACTTGCCGTTCCCATTTTTCTTCTGCTTCCTGACGTGACCTCACCTGTTAGGTCACGACTGCAATCACCGTAAGGTCTGACCTCAAGTTATCCATGAGCACGAGACGAGACAGAGGAAATTGTTTACCTCCTAGAAATTCAATCAGAAAAAGTAGATACCTACCTCTCAAGACATGCTAATTTTTCTTTTTTCTTTTCCTCTCTCTTCTTCTTCAAATTAGGTATATATACCTAATTTGAAGAAGAAGAGAGAGGAAAAGAAAAAAGAAACATTAGCATGTCTTGGGAGGTAGATATCTACTTTTTCTGATTGAATTTCTAGTAAGGTACTTATTATCTCACTCCTTATTCTAATGTGTCCTCTACTTACCTAATACTTATTCTTCTACCTATTGTTGTTGTACGTTGTAGCGACGAAAGCCATGCCAAGTGGGTTGTGAAATTCTCTAAGCGGGTTATAATATAGCTCAGATGGAGTATAGTTCATTTGCAATTAATTTAAGTATTTGCGGAGCATTCTCTAGCTAATCCCAGCTTGTCCCAACCCACATATTATACATTTTTGGACCAACCATATTAATTTTGACTTTTTTTTGCATTAGCCCTTTAAAGAACCCTTTTATTGCGTCAGCTAGGCTCATTAGAGTTTCGATCGACTTGTAGGACAGGGGGAATAGCGCGAGGTCCTAGATTTTTCTCAAGTCCCGGGTACCACACGGAGTTGTTATTATTTTTTTTTCATTTTTTTCAATGGCTTTGTTTAACATGGCAGGATTTTCCCAAGGGAACGCATCTTCCTTTTCGTCCAATTATTAATCACAAGTCCTGGTTCTTCTTATTCTAACTTATTTTGCGATCCAGATCGGAAGCACCAATCTATTTTCGCTCCTCTGCTACCGACGCGAAGCCGACGTGCAAAGAGAAACCTCTAATTTGAAGGCAGCGTATTCCGCAACCAGAAAATTACTCTGGTCACCACAAAGCTTTGATATCCTCTAGTGGCTCTCACTTTGGACTATAGCTATATATAATGATAGATAAATATTATATTTATACATCGACTCAAACCCGCCGGTATACCACATAAGTTCAGACTGAAGGCTTCAGCATGAAGATTCTCCTGTATTAACAGATAGCACTAAAACTAGGAGTTATATTGTGTTATGTGGTTTATCTAGGTATATAGATAGATGTTCATATATGTATACTTTTGATATAAAAGTTATGTTCAAATGAGAAGCACATATAGACCTATGTATAAAAGGTATACTGTGGAATAGATAGGTATATAAGTTACCATGGCAACATGAGATGTGGATTTACATTGGCTTTATGTGTGATGAGTGAATTACGTGGATTGAAAATTACCAGTTGATAGAAATGGGACTGTTGGATGAACTGATGGAATTTAATAGATGAATGGCTTAGACCTTAACTGATGCTAGAGCGGATAAGAAGGGCATTTATGAGCCATTTAATTTTGTATAAATTGTTTGTTAAGTCCATGGTTTTCTTATTAATCTATTTTTAAAGGTATTTGTTCCGGGGAACCTCATTGGCTTTACTTCAGGGCACTTTACCTTTTCACTTGCTCTTTCGGAAAATCTCGGTCAGAATTTTCCGTTCCAGCCGGGATTTGAACCCTCAACCTCCGGGTCAGTAAAGAATGATTGAATACGTCCATTAGCAATTATGCCATTGGGGAGATCGGGTTTTATTGTATTATTCTCATTCTGTACTAAATACCAAATCATAATTATATCACACAAAGCAATTCCCCCTTCACACCTCCTTGAAACGCTCTTTGGTATTTTCATTTTGAATTGACTTTTGCTATTTCTTGACTTTGATATTTTGACATAACTATCCATTAAGTTGTAACCCCGAGGCTATCATTACACTTTCCCTTCCTTTACACGTTCAGATTTCAGTTCCATATTCTAGTGTTACTAATACGTAATAAAAATTACCATATTACGCACACTAACACATAAATCTGGCATTGACACTTCTGCTTCGAGTTAAAACTGAGATTTTGAAAATTACATTTGAATAAATACATAATTTAATGAGATTAACACCAAAATTAGTTAATATTATGGCTTAGCTTTATGAAAGTAGGTAATAACAAAATTGGCAACTGTTTTAAAAATATGTACAAAACTTTAGTAGATATTTGGAAGGTGCTTCATGTTTATATTTATGAGGACGCCCTGTAGTATAGGTACTGGAAAAAGGTAACCCACTTACATAACAAAATTCGTGTCATGTACATCTTATTAATTACAATAAAATGTGCATAAATTATCAATGTCTTGAGCGTTTGGAGTGATTCAACTAAAGTTTTGTCGGTCACAATCTTTTGATCCACTGAGAAAAAAATCACCCTTGTTAGCTAGTAAGTTATCCTTAAACGAGGATGGAATCGGGATTACTCTAAGGAAAAGATTATTTGTCCTTGCACACTAAGACAACGATACAAGGATAAATTTAATGTTATACAATTTGTAATAATATTGTAAAACAAAGGACGGACTAGCCAACCCTATAAGCCAGGCTAGCTTGCAGTTCCCAAGGGTTTAATGGCTCAAAAAGAAAAAGACCAAGTTCTCACGATGGTTGATCGAACATAGAAATAAGTGGTCCAGGACGATCCAACTTTTCTTTTCCTCTTGAGTTGGTTGGAGACCATCACTCTCCCTAGTAGTAGCCAAGCTGGTTACAACAGCAACAACTATCTTGATGCGCTTTTCATTGCCAAAAGAGTTCCGTGGATTTACCGAACGATTCGATCTTCCCACCTGATTTTCCTTGTGTCAACACAGGTTCATCAAAAAACAATTTTGTTTCCTCAAAGTACATGTATAAAAATTTAATTATCAAAACTTTTCTCGTTCCAGTCTTTGAAGACTCTTTGCAAAGTAAATAACCGCCATTGAGCAATCAGGAGTTTTCTCAGAAAAGTGAATTAGATGCAACTGCCCCGAGGTAGTAACCAACATTACTTCATAGTCATACTGTACCTACTCACCTACCTGTGTATTATTATACACGGTGTCTGAAAAATAAATCAGCAGAAGCCTAGATTTCTTATCAATATAAAGAGTTCTTATCAATTGAGATCTAAATAATAAAAAAAATGCCTTATTCCTAATACTTCCTGACTATAATTGTTCCAATATTTAAAGAAAGTAAAGTAGTAAACCCATGATTATTCTTATCTGGTCATGATACGGCTGGTTTTAGAACCTGCGACCTCTGGATTATGAGATTTATGAGACTGATGGCTTGATGGCTGTTCACCAACATGTTCTTGCTTACAGCACAAAAAATTATAGTTCAACCATTTTTCGGTTCGCTTTTTTAATTTTTAATCTAATTCTGTGGTATTTTATTGGAAAGCGTTTATCTATTTTTTTTTTTTTTTTTTTGCAAATTAATGAGAGTGCGCTTTAAAATAATCTGGAAAAATCAGTTGATTTCAAGAGATTAAAATGCTAAATTTTATGGTCTTTCATAATATTTTGCTCACATTTTGTATTCAAGCGGTGATTTGTGTGGATATGCTAGAAAAATGACCTCTCTCATGAAAATCTTTTGCCTGACTCATTCTGAAGGAGAGAAAAATAACTTCAATCGCTATTACTTTTTTTACTGAAATTGAAAACGGGAAATTTCATTAAAAATTCGGGAGAATCGAATGTTGTCACTCGGTTAATTTCTTGGTTACCTATTTACAACACACCCTGTATGTACAATTGTACACATACAAATGAATCAAGCACCCTGTATGTATACACATACAAATGAATTAAGCATCCCTGTATGTATACACTTATAAAAAAATGAATTAAATACCCTGTATGCAACACATACAAATGAATTAAACACCCTGTATGCACACATACAAATTAATTAACCACCCTGTATGCACACATACAAATTAATCAAAAAACGAACGACTTGGTCTCGGCTGAAATAAAAACTTTTACCTTGTAATTTTCTGGCTTTTGAAAAATTCTATTAAATCTTGTGGTAAGGAGATCGCAAGCTACGCGGCTGTGGTGTACTCGAGATTATAGCATTATTATTATTATTGTATGATCAGTGTGATCAATAGTATACTGTATGAATACTGGTATTCGTATGGCTATCTACGTACATCTATATATTGCATATCTATGTATACCTATTGATGTTCTTACTATGTATGTATAGGCTGACGTTGCTTATACATATATTGTAAGATATGTTTACGTATATGAGTATAAGTGCATAACTTACATATTGTGCACGTCTTTCTTTGTCAATATATTATACGTGATACAGTGTGATTTGTGGCTATTATGTAATTTATATTATAGTTATGTATAGGTACTGCCAATCTGTTTACCAATGTATTGTACTCCATCACCAGGTAGTACCTATCTAGATATAGATCTGACGGGCGGATACAGAGTAATATGCATTAAATTCAGCTATTCAATTTTACAACAACAACAAGAACAAAATACAGCAATAAGAAACTGCAAACTAGTAAGACAAAGGCACTAGTGCATAGTCAAAATCTAATCGTATCAACATCATAGGGTGGCGTCATCGTGAACGATGGTAGCCAGACAGTGAAGGAATGACTTAACATTTCTATTTTCTACCACTGTTTTTACAAGGAGGCTAATAATTGACAAAGGCCCCAGAACCAAGTCAATGCTGGTCTACTCCCTGTTTATAGTCCCCCAACTAGACTGCCGGTCTACTCCTTGTTTATACCTAGTCCATTAGTCCCCTAGCCAGACGTATTTAACACAAATCGTATAGTGTTAACTAAAGATTCTTTCAGCCTAACGGGGAAATGAACTGATTTGTCCAGTGCATAGTCCTAATCGTGCAAATCAAGTTTAATATCTAAGGGCTAGTTTCACACTGGTAATACTTGTTTGCTTTAAATATTACGAACTCTGTGATTGGTTGATTCAAAAACGGGAAGCAAACAATTAAGATGGCAGAAAAAAAGCAGCTGTTAGAATTTGAATTTTGACTTTCATGTTGATATGACCAACATAAAGAACCAATTAAAGTTGTTTCAACTATCCACCTCAAATTCAAAATTTAAAGCTCTAGTACAAGCTTCATCAGTCAATTAATCTTTATGAGACCATTAAGTCTGACTATGCAACAGGGCCGAAAAGTTTTAAAAGGAAGAAAGAATACGAGAGAAATATCTTTGAAAGCTGCCCAACAAATATCAACAACTTTTACAAAGTCCAACAATCAATTCGGAAATTATTTCCCCTTCACACTTCAACAGAAGCTCCATATGGATAGTGTTATACCTGGTCCCTTAATTGACATGCTGTGATTAGGTGTTTAAAAACACGATGTAAAACACCATCTTACTTTATATCCCGGGTACACTTTTCTACGCAAGATAGGATCTCCAAAACCTCTAAGATAATCTCAAAGAGATGTTTGATCTGATACTCGAAGAAATCTCCTGGATGGATTGATATCAAAACCAATACGTGATCATTAACTTGTATTGATGGTTTTCGGTGTCTGGTGACTTTATACTGGGTGGTACAGGTGGTATATGGTGTCATATTCTGATGATTTATGTGCACTAGTGGTTAACGCGCTAGTCTGGTAATTAAAGTAGCGTAGGGATCAGTTGGTTCGAATCTTACCCAGTGCATGATTTTTCCTCATAAATTTGAGTTAGTGACCTCATAATAATAAGACTCTGACGGTTATAGGTGGTATAGAAAATGCTATGCATTAACCTCGCCTGGTGGTTACCTTCCACTAAAGAGCATTATTATTATAGCTATAGTAACATTTGTAATACGTGCACCTATGGTCATAATTATCATGACCGGGGTTACAGTCTCCATTCGCTGTTGGGCAAACAATTCAACAATTGAAATTAGCCTCACACAGCCTGAGTGAAGCCGGGAATAGTAACTAAAACGTGGATTAATATGATTACTAAATAACATGCATATAAATTCGAAATCACACCGTTCACCAATGCAATGTCCTCACCAAACTGGACGTTGGTTGCTCAACTCCGCTCACTATTTTCTTAATATTATTTTTTTCTGACTAACTTCTTTTGTAAATAAGAATATTATCTCTATATATAAATGAGAAATATGGACGGGCTTTGTATCTTTGTATGTATCTTTGTGTGTCCGAATTGTTTGAGCAAAACGGTAAGAGATAGCAAAAAATTGGTGAGAGATGACCCCAAGTAAAATTGCCGTCAGATATCAGGAAAACTATCAAAAGTCCGAAATTTCAAACCGTCCTTGAGTTATGACCTTCCTCAAGTATTTCCTTGAGGAAGGGTCCGATTTTAAGACAGTCTTTGCCCTGGAACTTGAAATCTATCGCGAGGACCTATATTTTTTATTATTTAATAACACATTAGATAAAATTAGCTTTCATTTAATTCATTTTAGGCCACATTCTGACGTACCGTTCTGGAGATATAAGCCAGAATGTTCGAAATTTGGACCTTTTTTTCAGACTTTTCACGTTTTTTAGCAGATTCCAGCGCGGAACTTAAAATTTGTCGCTAGGACCTACATTTTTTATTATTCAATAACACATAAAAACAAAACTAGCTTTCATTTAATTTATATTAGGCCACATTCTGACGTACCGTTCTCGAGATAGAAGCCAGAATGTTCGAAATTTCGACCATTTTTTCAGACTTTTCACGTTTTTTTACAGATTCCAGCACGGAACATAAAAGTTATCGCGAGGACCTATATTTTTATTGTAAAAACTGTCTGAGAACATCACATGATTTTATTTGAGCCCTTTGTTGCCATATTCTGACAAACCATTCTCAAAATATGGGCCAGTTTGCTACATTATCAATATCCGCTATGATAGATTTGGCTCGGGATTTTGAAATTTACAGCGATGATGGTTGTGTGTGTGTGTGTGTGTGTGTGTGGATGTGTGTGTGTGTGTGTGTGTGTGTGTGTGTGTGTGTGTGTGTGGATGGGTGTGTGTGTGGTGTGTGTGTGGTTTGTGTGTGGTGTTGTGTGTGTGTGTGGTGTGTGTGGGTGGGTGGGTGTGTGTGTGTGTGGGTGGGTGTGTGTGGTGTGTTGTGTGTGTGTGGATGTGTGTGTGTGGAAGGGTGTGTGTGGGTGAGTGTGTTTGGGTGGGTGTGTGTATGGGTGTGTGTGTGTGGATGGGTGTGTGTGTCGATGTGTGTGTGTGAGGTGTGTGTGGTGTGTGTGTGTGGGTGTGGTGTGTGATGTGTGGGTGTGGTGTGTGATGTATGGGTGGTGTGTGTGATGGCTTGGCGAAGCGGGTGCAGCCCGCTAGTACTTTCTATAAATTAGAACCATATTCCTTGTTGATATTTTCTTCTCTTTTTAGTACAACCCGTTTTACATTGATTTTAACTACCATATAATTATGTTCATATAATATATCAAAACGGAGATTTTACCCTCATTCGCTGCCTATCTGTCCTTATTTATTTATAAGGACACCTATAATCCTATAATTTATAAGCCCTTTAATTGTTGTAATTCTCTGAAAGTGGCCCAATTTCTCGGTTGAGGTGACAATTGTCGACCCGGCACCCGATATATCGCGCTAGGGTCCCCAGCATTGTCTGGTTGCATTGTGCTGGCTCCCAGCGGGGCGTGTCGATGGGCGCCGCGTGTGATGAGAGGCTCCCACGTGGGCGGCTCCTGTCAGTCACCTAATCGGGGGTTCGAAATTATCTGTCATAGATATTTGTGTTGGTCACAGAAGGGATGTCTGCGCCGAAGGCATTATCACCACCCTTGATCAGGCTTTGTTTATATTTATTTCTAACTTGTTACCATGTTCATTGTATATAAAAGATGTAGCTTGATCCAAATGTTTTAAAAAATGTCTGGCTGGGGGACGTTGAACAGAGACAGTACCAGCCTTGTCAGGCCAAAAGACAATCACATAAATCGTATGCCATAATGGGTTGGCGTTAGGAAGGTCATTCAGACGTAAAATGTGGATATAGGAATGTCAGAAGTTCAGAACCAAACAACTACAACTATTATCATGTCAAACGTTTTTGTGGATTCTTCCAGCGTGGTTTTACTGTTTTCTTTTTTTCACATGTTAATTTTCGTGTTGATAAATTATTTTTTGTTAATTAACAGAAAGAAAGCTTTGTACATATATGAGAAGTAAGTGTAACGGAATTAAGTAGGTTTCAAAATCGACAAAAGCCGCATTTTATCGACCGTCCACTTTTTCCGAACAAAAAAAAAATCCATGACGGTAAAAAACCCATGAACTTCTCACTAATTCTTCATCATTTGTACCAGATACTCGAGACAAACAGAAAACTCAGCGGGTCTTTCAGGTTAATGGTTTTTTTATTTCCATCTGAGACAATGTAGTTTTTTATCAAAGGTAAAAGAACGATGAACCTCCTAGAGCTTCTTCTCTAGGATAACAAATGACTTGTAGCAGTACAGAGTGCGGCCTGGGTCAAACCCCTGCAAAAACACGACAGAAAGGTTGTAATATATTAATAAAAAGATCTATGGGTTTAGTAGACACATATAATGTATTTTTTACACTAAACTAAGAGACTAAAAAGATAGTTTATAGATATACGAGCTCTCATCCATTCTTGCTTTGGGAAAGATAGATAACATTTGGAGAGTAGCCAGAATTTTTTCCTGGACAGTTGCGGTGATATATTGTCTTGATCTTCCCGAGCGAGGGTGACCCTTGCCGCAATTTCTTTTTCTTTTTTGCTATGAAGGAACGAGGGAGCTCTCATAAATTTCAACTGTTAGCCCTCTACTGTCCCGGCGGTGATGGATGACCCTGGGGAGGGAACGTGTCCACCTGTTCGCATTTCCAGAACATCATTAAACTTGCTGATTGTCGAGAACAGCTTGGACATGGGTCACGCGAGGTGGACTCTTCATGTTCTGCTAGGTAGACACTATCCCCCAAAAAACACTTCGTGTAAAAATAGTCGTCAAGTGTTGGAATGATTAAAAAGAACTGATATCAAAAACGTCAATTTTCTATGTTTGAAGGAAAAATTTTTTTCACGTAATAAGTCTCTTGATAATTCAACCAAAATAATAGCCTCACAACAACAATACACCTTTGAGCAAACTTCGATTTGGTATTTTGAAAATTTAACCAAAAAATAGCCACACAACAAAACATTGCTCTTGTAAGAACAATCTTGCATAATTACAGAACCACGTCCTTGACTACTGCACAATGTTTTGTTAGCAACGTACTTCACATAAATTTCAGAACAAAACTGTGCAGTCAAGGACGTGGTTCTGTAATTATGCAAGATTGTTCTTACAAGAGCAATGTTTTGTTGTGTGGCTATTTTTTGGTTAAATTTTCAAAATACCAAATCGAAGTTTGCTCAAAGGTGTATTGTTGTTGTGAGGCTATTATTTTGGTTGAATTATCAAGAGACTTATTACGTGAAAAAATTTTTTCCTTCAAACATAGAAAATTGACGTTTTTGATATCAGTTCTTTTTAATCATTCCAACACTTGACGACTATTTTTACACGAAGTGTTTTTTGGGGGATATCACTACTTTTTGATTTAATTGACTTTCATATGATAGATTAAATAAAAACTGGTCAACAATCAACAGATAAAAGAAAAAAAAACTTTTAATTAAAGGATGTATATCTTTTAATTCAAAGAGAAAAAAAAAAATGATAGAAAAAAAGATGCTGAAAAAATATTTCACGGTACTTGCTAGAGAGAGGAGAAATCTTGAGATAACAGGTGTATTCCTTATTGAGTGGCACTAGGTAGGTAGCGCTCAGCAATTTTGTTGATCTTTTCAAATTTTGAAACCCACTGCTAGATTCATTAACACAAAATTACCCCGTTTCAGTATTGTTGGCAATAATTAGAGATGGGTGATACCGAGTATTTCATAGAACCGGTACTTCAGTAATCGATTACATAAAAGTACCGAGTATTTACCGAGGTTCTTTTGTACTTGGTTTTTGAGATTCTGCGAGCGGATGTAAATGGAATAGTGGATTCGAGTAATCACTCAAGAACCAAGTACAAAAGCAACGTACACTAACTAAATCTCACAATTTTGCATTCAGAATGTTTACAGGAGACGAATCTCGATTCACAAAATTTGTTGGGTGTTTTAGTTTCAAGTGTTTCAATAGATTAGAAGCTCCACCTCCTATTTTATAACCTGAATTAAATAATGTACATTTCCCTAAACCGTCCAATTGTTTGACAAAGAAGTTTCAAATAGAAGACTTGTTTCTACGAGACAAAAAGAAAAATATTAGGACACCGACAGCCTGAATATTATTCATAGATAATACTAGCGGGCTGTCGCCCGCTTTGCGGGCCGAGGCATGGCCGTGAAAGCAAAAAATCCTTTTTCGCCAATGGCAGGTGTTGTAGTGGGAGTTTCGAAAAATCCCGTCTTATTGCACATCTAGACTATAAGACAAAGCTACCTACCAAATTTCAGCTTCCTAGGACTTACGGTTTGGGCTGTAGAGCGATGATTTATTTATTTATTTATTTACACTTTATTAGATAATAGGACATATACAATACAAATAATTACAAACGAAAATACAAAATACAATATAACAAAACAAAAAAATAATAATAAATAAAGAAAAAATAAATAAATATATACATAATATATGTCCTAACTAAAGGGCGGGGTTATTGCCTTAGGCAATCTCTTCCACCCAACCCTTGGGTCAGTGGTCAGTGGTCAGTGAGTGTCTTTGACATTTATATATTAAGATCGGAATAATGAAGTACCTCTCTCTGCTGTACCCAGTTCTAGAGATGGGTATTTGGATATTATTGTAATACCAATTATTTCATAGAACCGGTACCCAGTATGGTACCCGGCCCCGGCGTGTAATACCAAGTATTTAATAAAAACGGTACCCGCCTACTACGTACGATACGTCGGTACTCGGTCCCAGTGTGTAATACCGAGTATTTCATAAAATCGGTACCCAGTACGGTATGCGGATCCAGTGTGTTATACCGTCACCAGTGTTGTACCCGGTACGGGTACAGGTACCTAGCAAAATTTTGTACCCGGTATGGGTACGGGTACCTAATTTTATTATGTACCCGGTGCGGGTACTTTTGTAAATGTACCCGGTATTTTTTTGGGTACTTTTCGGGTACGTTATCCTTATCTATAGTAAGTATAGTAATAAGATTTGTCTAAATTATTTTAACTGTGGAGGACAAAGTCTTGTCATTAGAATACCACCTAACAAACAAACTTAATAAAATACCAAATTGATAATTAGCCTTTAATGAGGTCTTGAACTCGAAGTTCCAGGTTAAAAGTCTAGTTAGCTAGATTTTATTTTTATTTAAAAGTACTATTAATGTTAATGTAATATTAATATTATCATCATCATCACAATCAAGAAATAAAAAGATACATTTATTAAAAATAAGGCTTGTACCTTTTTAATTTAAGTATGAATTTGTGAACAAAAATAACTAGAATGTAGAAAAAATAGTATTCTATCATATAAAACAAATTTGAAGGAAATCGGTTAAGCGGTTTTGAAGATACAAGTGATTTAGTCGAAAAAATCAAAATTGCCAGGTGTATACAATGTGAAACAATCACGAGGAAGTTATGTGTCCATAATTATCAGTGTTTTTTTATTTATATTTATAATGTAGGTACATATTTGTAAATTTTGAATGAGATCTATGTAATTTACGATTCATAATACAAAAGCATTGATCAAAATAAATGCAGACTGTCAGTTGTCAGTGGCCAGCCTCCTGGCCTAATGGTTGTAACTACTGCCGGTATGTTCAGACATTTCGAGTTCGATTCCCAGTTGATCCAGACTTTTCTAATATTTTTTTCCCCTCTAAACACGTGAGTCTGGAATCTACCCAGGCTGGGCGAGTTAAAAGTAGGTAGCTAGAACGATTCCCAGCGAATGGAGGGTAAAACCCCCCGTCTTGACTAGTTCAAATCAGGACGTTAAAACCAAATAAAATCAACTGGTCACAATCGTTTTAAAATGAGGTTCGTGTGATAATTGGTGCTTCTTTTGTGGAACTTCAACCAGTAATAATGAAGAAAAAAACATACCTATTTAATCTTAAAATCCATTAACAATAATTCATTAATAATCAACTAGTGTTTTAACCTTGTATTGAAAAATTAGTTATGAACTCGTTAAATAACGGACAACTTTGTTTAGTGGTTTTGTTTACAATACAATTTTAATTATAATATGTACCTAAGTACATGGTAGGTAGATGGAAATTCGATCTTGGTAAAATAAAGGGGGAAATGAAAGTGCCGAGTATTATTGTATGTTCCGAAAGTGCCTCTTACTATGGCTCTAAGAAATGTTGACCCATATACATATTTGCCTAACTTCGAGTTACTAAACATGGTGTCAATTCAGCATAATCAGTTGGTAGGTATAAACAGAAGAAGTGAGACATTATACTAGATAATACATTTAATAATTATAAATTAATAAGCAAGCATATATCCATGGAATATACCCTGAAAATTTCAGCTTGATTGGACAAAAAATGCAACTTATATCATGTTACAATGTTACATACATAGGTAGATGGATAATTAGATTGTGACAAATCAATGTTGATCGAGTTAAACCATACTCACTTCGTTCGAAATTAAACGGTCATAGGAGGTTGACTCAAACTACCAACTACTGCTTTTTTTCTCACGAGAAAACCGGACATCCAAAGTACAGAGTAAAAAAAAATATACCTAGCCGGGATTCGAACCCAGGTCACCTTGCAAACTTTGTGTTTTCCCTACACCAGTCGACGACCACAGAGACTGCTCAATACATAATATTTTATTATAATTTATTATTGTTTTGATCTATTTTAATCAATATTTTTCCCTTTACTGGCCAATACTTTATACACTTCTCATAATATAGACCTAGTTTACCTCTTGATGTAGAAATCTCTGAATGAAGTTATAAAACGTTATTATTCTCTAATTGATAACCCAGTCTGCTGGCAGCTTGGGTGAAGCAAAGATGATTAGATCCTACCCATATTTTAAGTTCTATATGAGGCAAAGATTTTTTGTTACTCTCATAAATCTTATTTCAGTTTTTTATTTTTATGTCTCACACTATCGCTGATTTTCCTAACATTTTATTTACATCGTAGTATATTTCTGCGTAATTAGACCTTTAGAAAGAACCTTCATTCATCAACTTGGGATAAATAGGCGTGGCTCCAGGGTTCATTTTAGATATTCCTTTAGATGGCTTTAAATACTTTTCTACTTGTTTCAACCATCTGAAAGTAAGTGATCTCATTCCTTTTGACTAGACCTTTCTAAAAACACCAGAAATACAACTCTAGGATAATAATAGACGGCTCTGGGCTCCATAATAAGTATTCCTTTCAAAGGGTATAACTCAAGTTTGGTCCAGTGTAATACTTTAATTATATTTTTATATTTTTTCCTATGATAAGGCCTTTTGAAAAATACCACAATCGCAGCTCCAAGATAACCAGGGACGGCTCTGTGCAACTTTCCCGTTTTATTTTAGAAGGCTATATCTCCTATCCTATAAAAAATAAATACTTGAAACTATAAAAGGTATGCAGAGATGGAAATTCCCTTTTCAAAAACGTATCTCACGTCTTTCCACGATAAGCACACGTTGCTGTACCCTTGACAGAAAATTGGTCTGAAAAAAAAAAAAAAAACCCGTATGAATAATTTCATGAAATTCAAGATTTTCGGCGTGGCCAGTAAACGACTTTAACTGTACGTAGGAACCTCGCGCTTTCGTGAAACACAATCTATTTTCGCGTCTCATTACGAATTTGAAATAAAAATTGATAAAAGTTAGCGTTAAGTGGGCGAAAACAATAAAACAAAATACATATAAACTCTGTTTCGTGTTAATATAGGCCGGGTGGCTGGCGCTACTTGACGAGCGCTCGCCTACCGGCGAGCTTGATATTGGTAGATTTACTTTCCTTTAGGATGTATAGGTGGACATAACTCATAAGTGTACTTTTGGATTAGGTGAACATTAAGTCTGGCTGGGGGACTTTAAACAGGGAGTAGACCAGCATCGGCTTGGTTCTGGGGCCCTTGTTAATTATTAGCTTCATTGTAAAGACAGTAGTAGAAGTTCTGAGTCATTCCTTCACTGTCTGGCTACCATCGTTCTCGATGACGCCACCGTATGATGATGATGAACATTAAGTGGACTTTAGTACAAATCGTGATAGTTAAATTTTCCTGTAAGCCGAAGGTCTCCGGTTCGGTTCTTGGCTTAGGATTAAAAATTCTCCCCTCTTCCTGAAGTCGAATTATAGACCACACTTTACTTTTCAAATCCAAGGCGTAAGTATCTGTAAAGTTTAAATAATTTTTGCATTGAGTTAAATTAACTAGAAAATTAGAAGTAATTAGCAACGTTTCAGCTTGAATCTTGTTGTTATTAGATCTACAGTTCAGGTCAAGTGGTTAAGGCTGGTAATCAAAGCTACTTTATCGCTTAATGCGTAAGAATATTTCTTTTTTTAAATTGATAATTTTGACACATACTCGTAATGATGGCATAAAATATTTCAATTATAAACTCTTTACAGTATAGACCTACTTGCACAGTATACATAAAAGTGTCTTGTATTCTTATTTCATTCTTCTTCTTTTATTTTTGACTGCTTATTGAACATTGTAAAATTTGATGTATTGATGTGAGAGACATATTTTAATGGTGCCTACCATTTGTTGATTAATGATGTATGCTGAAGCTTTGAATCGATGAGATTAGTATTATTTGTTCAATGTATACATGTGAAGTGGTGAACCTACATGGTTTTCTTTGTGCCTGATAACGTATAAGTATCGGTTTAGTATATGACTACAAAGTACATATAATTTAAGACGAGTACCTATAGTTTCAGTTACCTATCGACATCGCTGTTTGGTTAGATCAATCTCTGAGTCAAATAGACCGGAGATTTGAAGATTGTGTCAACAAACTTGACGAGAACTAATGACCGAGAGCTATGCAGACGTCCTGCTGATTCGTCGGTATGCTGACTTTATGAACTTTTAAAGTAAACAAATACTATCGGAGAGTTACTCTTGTAACACACGAACAGGTCAGGGAGTCAAAATGTTTTATACGGGGTGGTACAAGAACCGTTTAAAATTAAATTTCATACAAGCTTCCTCTTTATCAATTGCAATCCGTAAGGTAGTAGATCTTCCCCGTCTTCCACCAACTTGAAGAGATAATAATGGGAACCTGAGACTTTTGCAGCCCAGTGCAGGAGCACTGTTGATGTGAGCATATATTATTTTTTTATGGACAGACAAAATAGAATATTTAATTAAAAAAGAATATGATTTCTCTACCTCTTACAAAATATTGTTGATGCGTCGCATTATGTCAGCAGATCATACATTCATAATGCTTCAACTATGTTTGAGTCTTTCAATTATTGATGGCCGGTGACCATTGGAATCGTCCAAACAGAATTTTCTCTTCGTTTCCTGGATTCATCTTCAACCAATGAGCGCGGATTTTGTCTTCGCGTCTCAATTAATCCGCTGTTTATCTTCTTCACCCATCCGCGATCAATTATCGCTCGGTTAACTCTGCCGTTTGTTTATCTGGACAAAGTCAATCCAAACCACTTATCGCATGGCTACGTCTCCTGGTCACGATAAATCCAATCCTATCCAAACAAAGCCCGGCAGCTTCGCCTCACAATCCGGCATGTTCCACCCAATTAACTTTAAATTAAAAATCTCAGTGGCGTAGCCATGGCAACCGAAATGTTGATGAGACGGAACCGAGCACACTGTCAACACAGAAAATCTTTCATCCATCATATTTGTGCTGGCTTCTCGCACATCGCAGCAGGCTGATGAATGTTTGTCTAATTTATCATTCACGATTGCTCGCTTCACGCTGGTGTGAGATGGTAATTGAAAAGTAAACGAACCTTGCCATCGTTGTGAACTTGGTGCCAGAAAATTCCAATTTGAGCGCGATGTAGAATGGTAACGTTTAAGACGGGTGAGGTCAGAGGTTCTTAAAATTCAGCAATTGGCTTGAAACAATTTGTTTTAATGAAATGTTGGCGTTGACTTTAAGATGCATTTAAGTCTTAGATGCACTGAAGCACCAGAGGACAAATATTGATAAGTCTGTGAGAGTAAAGGGACTCTTTAGTCCATTCAGTACAGAGAATTATAATTTTTTTTTTTTATTTATTGTACTGTATTACGAGCAACATCTTATCCAATGCAATGGACATCAGTCGGAATCCGGAATCGACGTAGTTATTATGTATTATTCAAACTCAAAGAAAATAATTTCACGTTGTGTTATTTAAAAGAACTATATTGTTTTTCTTACGACAATACCCTACTTTCAAAAAATTACCTTTCTGCTGACACCAGTCCCATCCTAGAACACTGGTCGCTAATGTATTCGCACACGCCAACCTACATTCTTAATATTGGTGAAAACATAATTTGAGCGACCATAATAGTAAATCAACCGGCAAGAAATGTCAAAACAGAACGTCACGCCAAAAGAAGTACTCAGATTCTAAACAACAAAAGGCCACCGAGTAGTTTTGAGCAAATTACATGACACAAAATAATGGAAGTAATGTCGTTAGTTAATTTAATTTTCATTGGGCCACGTGTTTACTGCTTATTATTATTACTAGGTACATCTGTTATCTGTTGGTATCACTTCCATACATAGCACAAGCCCAATGTTTACATAGACCTTACTGAAGTGCACAATACTATAAGTAATCTGAGTATATACCGCTACGTATAACAAATAATATGGCTGTACAAAATGTTCTAATGTTAAATCGAAAGTCGAAATAAATAGACAAAAAAAAAAAAAAAAATGTAGCAAAAATATATGTATCGCAATTAAAAAAAAAAAATAGTTTGCCCAGAAATGTTATCAGCTCGTTTGCGAAAAAATCGACTGAAAACAATACTGTCTAGTCTGTACCATATAGGTATAGGGAATAGAAAGTAAGAAATGTATATAAAAAAAAATACCTAGGGTGGGATTACTGCCCAAGGCAATCTCTACCATCTATTGGTTTGGTTTGGCATAGCTTGCCGACTCGGGGGCCCGGTTACATTTGGTCACGGTTTGGCTCCAGAGGTGCCGCGGATTTGAGATGATCTAATCCCCGTGTCATTCCTTCATACCCTCAGCTGAAGAGTGGCGGAGCAGCAGATTCTTCTGAGGTCGATCAAGAACTGAAGTGAAAAACTGTTTCAGACGCACGCTTCCTCTCGAGAGTGAGTTGGAAGAAGTGTTATAAATACCTTTGAAGTATTTTAGTATAAACAAATATTCGTGTTGTGCAAATTGTAAAAAAAAGTCAAAAATATACCTACATAAATTCGATAATGTAAAGTTTCAATAGTTTTCCAGAAATATATAAACTCTAAATGTAAATGGTAATTTGGAAAGGGAAACTATTATATGTGTAAAAGGTTGGACAGTGACATTGCCAACCCAAACTAAATTTGGGAAAAGGCAAACTGAAAGAAGAAGAAAAAATGGAAATTTCTTCAAAAATTCAACAATTTACCCGTAAAAAAGAATAACCAAGGTTCAACTGCTTCTGGGTTCGGTCAGGTTTAAAGGTCAGGTTTAACATGAACTTTTATGGTTTGTGCTTAGATTCTTGAAATGGGTCACAGAATCGAACTCGTTGTCCTGTGTGGGGTTAGCGTCGCTGGATGTTGTTTTTTTTTTTTTTTTTTTTTTTAAGTGGGGTTTAACGTCGCTTTCAACTGCCATGGTCATATCACGACGGGGGTTTTACCCTCCATTCGCAGGAAACTCACAAACCTGCTACTCACATTGACCTCACCCAGCCTGAGTGGGGCCGGGAAAAGCCAGCGTCACGAGAATTAGAATTTGAATGGTCACCCATCCAAGTCTTAACCTCGCTGGATGTCGCTTAACTTCGGTGTTCTGAAGGGAACCGGTGTATTCAACATGCCATCGACGCTGGCTGGATGTTGTTTAACTTCAGCGATTTACCGAGAACTGATGCGGCCCGTTTCAGAAGCACTTTCTACTCTCCAAATTTCTGAATCTACCTTTTAATCTACCACCGAATCTACCACACTACGCACTCTGATTGGTTAATTTGAACACAATAACGAATCAGATTGCGTTGTGTGACGGTTGAAAGGGAGATTCGGGGATTTGAAGAGAGGAAGGTGTTTCTGGAACGGGCCCCTGGTATTGTGCTGTCGATTCGCCGCTGTCGTTGGAATGTAACACTTGACTCAGCCCTTTAGCCTACCCCCCCACTCCCCCTCTCTCTCCTCCCCCTCTCCGGCCTTACTGAAAAAATATTGTACTGATGGGTTTCTGAAAAAGTCATAAACTCGTATTTTACGATCCTGAGCTTGTGGTAGTAAAACTCTTGGAACATCAACCAACGAACGCGTCCCGAAGTACGCGTCACACATTTATACCTATATGTTTATATTCATGAAAGTACACGAAATGTTTAGTATGTATTTGTAATATGTACATACAAATGTAATTTAAATAATTTTATTATTCAATGTATTCACATGATTACTTAACGTAACAGTAAACTGTATTACATACCTATTATACCCCACCTCACTATGATAATAATAAGAAGAAAATTGTTCTTTTATCAATGATTCAATTGAAGGATTTTAGGTATATATACAATACATGATTATAGGAGAAAGTAGCACTAGGCTTCCACGCACAGTGACCTGGGTTCGAATTTGGACGTTATACGGGGTCCACTCATACATCCTAAGGAAAATGTCTGGAAAAATAAGATAAAAGTGAGTGTATACTTTGTATTCACTTGGATTATGTGTATCTACTTTACAAATTATTATCTGAAATTTGAGAATCTCATGGGTCCATCATTTCCTCTGTCCCCAGGTCTGGTTTCAGAACAAAAGGAGTAAGGAGCGAAGACTAAAGCAGCTCACCTCCATGGGTCGGGGCCCTTTCTTCGGCAGTTCTCGGAAAATGCGAGGATTCCCGATGAACCTGAGTCCAGGGGGACTGGATGAGCCCCCACCCGGCTTCCCCTACTTTGCAGGAGGAGAGGGGAAGTTCGAGTTTGGCTACGGGGGCCCCGGAGGGTTCCATCACGAGTTCTTTGCGGGGCACCATCCACACGGGCCGCCCGGCCCACTGCCTTTCAATCCTCAAGGTAAGATAATATCCTCAACTTGATACTCTTTTCTCTGCATGGGCTTCTCTAGTAGTACATAAATCCATGGCATCTTCTCTAATCTATCTAAATAACAATTATTATTATATATATAAACAAAAAAATTATATTTTTAGGAAAAATAGGTACACAGGTACAGTACCTACAGAGAGTTATCATATATATTTTTGTTAATCACAATCGTGAAAACACTACTACCCAAACTATTTTACTAAATAGTCCTTAACTTGGGGCTAATCGATCAAGCTACCGAGGTCGATCAGTACTTATACCTGTTTAAATGTAATATTTGTAAGTTAAAAAAAACCTACAAAAAACAAGACCGATAGAAAGAACAAGTGCCCTATACAAAAGCTTGGGTTCTCGCCTGTGGCAACCTTTTCCACCCAACCCAACAAACATCATGAACATTACTACCCTAATGATTATTTATTTATTTATTTATTTATTTAGAAACACTTTATTAGTAGAACATACAGACAAATTCAGACAAATAATGGGAAAAAGTAAATATAAAAATGACAATAATAATAATATAACACAAGAAAAAAATAAATAAATATATACATATGTCCTAACTAAAGGGCGGGGTTATTGCCTATGGCAATCTCTTCCACCCAACCCTTAAAGTTTCCCTATCTAGATTATCAAGTATTAAATAAAATAAAATAATAATAAATAAATAAAAATATATACATGGATATATATACATAAAAAAAGTAAATATATATATAAATGTAAGAAAGAAAGAAAGAAAAAAGAAAAAGAAAAAAAAAGAAAAAATAATAATAATAACACTAATTAAAAAAAAAAAAAAAAAATTAATAATAATAATTCAATTTTCCAAGAAATGTTCCTTCGTCAAAGCTTTAAATGTCAAGCGATTTTCCAAGGTTCTAAGTTCATCAGGCAATTGATTCCAGGATCGAACAGCATTAACTATAAAACTATTACCCATATGGTTTGTGTGATGAGGTGGAATGGAGAGATGAGTGGAGCGAGTGTTATGGCTATGAAATGAAGAAAGTGAGTGAAATGATGAATGAAGATATGGAGGTGAACCCTCCTTCATTATTTTCCATAGTAAGCCCAATCTCTGGTGTTCTAACCTCTTATCGATTGGTAGCCATTGAAGAATTCGTCGATTTGCTGAAACATGATCGAATTTCTTCAACCCAAAAATGTATCGAACACAAGCATTCTGATACGTTTGAAGTTTTTTAAGTAGGTTCCCAGTGATATTTGACATAGCAGCTCCAGCATATTCAATTAAAGGAAATATAAGAGAAGTACACAGGAGCCGCTTTGTCTTTCGGGGCAAAAACCTTTGCAAACGTTTCAGGGAATGAAACTTTCGATACACTTTTTTACCAATGTGAATAACCTGAGAGTTCCATTGAAGATCTGCATCAAAAAGTAAACCAAGATTTTTTACACAAGAGGAAAATGGGATTGCTTCAGAGTTGAAAATGATGGGAGGTATATGGGACTGAGATACCCGATGTAATAGTGGTTGAGACCCTATAATGATGGATTGAAACTTTTTTGGATTTGGGATTATACCATGGTTTTGAGTCCAGGCCTTTAAAGCATTAAGATCTGTATTCATCTTGAAAATAGCTTCATTGATATCATCCACATAAGTTTCAATGTAGAGTTGTAAGTCATCAGCATATAGATGATATTTACAGTATTTAAAAATTGACGATATATCGTTGATAAATATTGAAAATAATAGTGGCCCTAAGATACTGCCTTGAGGTACCCCTGTATTGATAGGAAGTAAGCAAGAGCTTGAATCTTGGTTAAAAACATACTGCTGACGACCCCGTAAATAGGTATTAAACCAATGTAGTACAATAGGTGAAAAATTGAAATGTTTTGAGAGCTTAGTGAGAAGTATATCAAAATCAACCGAATCAAAAGCTTTACTAAAGTCTGATAGTAGTAGGATAGTAACTTTAGTATTATCCATACTTTTGCGTATATCATCAGTAACTTTAATCAGAGCAGTAGTTGTGCTGTGACCCGATCGAAACCCAGATTGATAAGGATTAAACAGGTTGTTGGAATTTGAAAAGTTTATTATTTGATGATGAACTACTTTCTCAAGGACTTTCGATAATACGGGGAGAAGAGATATAGGCCTGAAATTGTTTAATCCTGTAGGTTTGGATATTTTGGGTAAAGGAAGAACACGACCGATTTTCCATTGTGTAGGAAACTTACCCGAACGAAGAGAGGAATTGATAATGTGGGTCAAAGGGATCACAATGAAATCCAAAATTAATTTCAAAAACTTTATCGAAAGACCATCATTGCCAGATGCGTTTGATTTAATAGAACTGATAGCTTGTCTAACATCTTGACAAGAAATTTCATCAAAACTAAATTCTGGATGTGTTGGGTTAGGTTGTCTAAGTAAAGAATCAATCACATTTAGCTTGTGTGTTGGGTTGATGTTCATAGGAGGTGTAACGAAAAATGTATTGAGATCATCCAAACTGAACCGAGGATCAAGTTGTTTAGTCGAAGATTCCACATTAATACCTAGGCTTCTTAAAAATTGCCAAAGTGATTTTTCATCACGACAAGATGCAATCCCCTCAGATATATAAATCTCTCGTGCATCACGAACAGATCGAGTACAGCGATTCCGTAATATTTTAAATTTATCAAAATGATGTAGAGAACGAGAATGCTTGTACTTGGTAAAAGCGCGATCTCTTTGCTTCATGAGCTTCAATATCTGAGGAGTAAGCCATTGTGTAGGTGGGTATTTAACTTTGGCATTTTTGAGCGGAGCATGCTTATTAAGAAGACTAGTTATCATATTAGTAAACATCTCGACTTTGGCATCGATATCATTCAGTTCAGTTAAACGATCCCAGTTAGACCTCTCTACATCTCCAATCAGATTGTCAACATTCAAATTATGGAAGTTTCTGAACTTGATTTTTCGAAGAGAATATTTAACTCTACCCAGTTGGTAAGCCATGAATATTAGATCATGGTGCGAAAAACCAGGTGCAGAAACTTGCTCATAATATTGAACTTTATTAGGTGACCTAACAATTGCCAGATCTAGCAAACTATGATAGTTATCTTGATAAAAAGTAGGCTTAGAAGGTAAAATAGATAAACTAACAGATTTTACTAAGTCTTTAAATCTTTTGGATAGAATATTATCTATCTCCAGATTACAATTGAAATCACCCATAATTATGACATCATCATAGAAAGGTAGATAAGTGGTAAGGAGAGACTGTAGGTCATCAGAGTAAGCAACCCTGGGAGGCCTGTAAACAACAACCAACATGAGCTTCTTGTGACAGTAGTGAACCTCCAATAGAATATATTCTATGGTGTTCTTAATCTTCGGATCAGAACATTGAATGATAGAATATTCAATGCCGTCACGAAGGTAGATTCCCACACCACCACATCCCGAATGAAGTCTATCGTTTCTTATCAACTGATAGCCAGGGATATCAGCAACTACATTTGGCAATGAAGGCTTCAAGAAAGTCTCTGAAACAAGAATTGCATGAAAACATTTATTATTAAACGTAGATAAGAGGTCAGCATGATGCCCCACCAGAGACTGAGCATTAATATGGGCAACTCTAAAAGAGGCGTTGAATGGGGTCAAGTGTTGTAGTAACGCTGCTGATAGTGGAAGAGATTGACCTGACGACTGAGAACTTTGAGAATCGCTGACATTGGAACTGGATGAATAAACATTTCCTGGAAAAACAAAAGAATCATTAAAATTTGACATAAAATATAACAAAAAATGAATAAATAAAAATAAAGTAGGAAAAGAGCAACAGAAAAACAATAACAAGTAAGCGACCTTGTAATAAGTTGAAAATATTGATTAAACAGCGACCAAATTTATCGCCTGAAGAAAAAAAAAAAAATATTTATAAAAAAAAAAAAAAAAAAAAAAAGGCGATTGTATAATTAATAAGTGAAAATAAATTAAAAAAAAAAAATTCCGGTGTACATTGAAGTGTTTGGATTAGTTCCATTTTCTAGCGTGACGCCTTTTCATTTTCTTTGGAGTTGAAGATTTAGTCTTTGTCTTTGATCTTGAATTTCGCGTATGATCAGAAGGCAGATTGGGCGGAGTCTTCATTTCCGCAGCACTATCAACAGCCATGTTCGAGCAGGACGCGGGTTGTTCAGTAGCAGCAGAAGCAGTTGCAGTTCCTTGTACATTTCTGGATGTATATTCAGTATGAGACAAATGCAGGGATTGAAGATCTCGAAAAGATTTTACTACAAACTTCCTTGTACCTAGGTTTACCATAATTCTGCCATCCACAGACCATACATTTTCCTTTTCAAATAATCGTTTTGCTTCAGATAATAATTTAAAGTTGGTTCTTGTCAATGATTCCGAAATATAAAGGCCACTGTCCTTCAACATTTTTTTATTTAAGAAAACCAGCCTACGGTGATGGTAAGATATGAATTTCACGATGATGGCTCTACTTTTATCTCCTTGTTTTTTACTTGGTCCTAGTCTGTGACATCGATCAATATTTTGTTCCGTGATATTCAATTTCATTTTATTCCGGAATAGGCTCAGTAGAGTAGTAACGCAATCCACTTCATTCTGGGAATTTTCGTATTCTTTCATACCATGAATGAGAAGGCAATTACGCCTAGAGTATTGTTCCATATCGTTCATTCTAGAATGGCAGGCATCTATTTCAGATCTTATTTGTATGAATGTTTGTTGAACTTCATTTTTGAATGACTGAAAAGCCTCTTGAAGAGCAGAGACGTCTGATAGCACAGGTTGAGGAACAGAGGACTTTATTCGCTCAAGTTCATTTTCAAAAATTAACATACGAGATGAAAACTTGTCATTCACATTAGTTAGATTTACATCTGATGAATTAGACATCATAAAATAAAGTAGATAATAATTAATTATTCAAATTTAATAGAAAAATGGTCAGTGTTTTTAATTAGTATAGAAACATGTTAACATAAACTAATTAAGTTCCAACTGTTACAAGGTCATAATTAAATTAAGTTAAAAATGTCTCAGTGGAACTGAGTCTAAAGTGTTTCACTGATTTATTATCACTGGTTAAAATTTGATAATGATATTTTATCTTTCTTTCAATAGTGTAAAATAAACAGACCGTTTGAAGCGGCTTGGCGTTTGATTTGTTATCACTGGCTAGAATTTGATAATGATATTAATCTTAGTTTCAAAATTTAAATGACCCGACCGTGTGGAACGGCTTGGCGTTACCTTGGTAACGAAGATTGTTATTTGGAAAAATATTTATCTTTGACACTTAAAAAAGCTTATAACTGTTCTTAGATTCACTTTGTAAGAAAATCAGCACAACACAATGATAGTCCGAAAAAAGCACTTTAATTTGATATAAAATATAACGAATTTGGTCGAAAATTAAATATTTTCTATGAAAATTTCACAGGAGCTACAGTTTTCGATGTTGCGAAAAACTGTAGCTCCTGTGATGATAACCACTAGAAAAAGTGGTTATCATCACCCAAAAAATTGGGTGATGATAACCACTTTTTCTATCGACAGCATGGACTTAATAGGAAGTAATAAAATAAATGAAACAATGAGTGCTGTCTATTAATATTTAACTCTTTTTCCTTCACAAAGAGAAATAAGTTGGCAAGGGTGGAGCACAGTGGTAGGAGGGGGTGGGGGCACTAGAAAGCCCAGCATGCTGTCCGGAATATTAACACCCTGTAGCGACAGGTTAGACAAGTATAGGGTGGACGCTGAGTAGAATAGAACATTTTTTTCTCCCTACAATAATAACAATATCGGCATATTTATCCTGCCCGATTAAGACTAATGAGCCCAATTATTCCAACATTAGGCCCAAAAAGTATTATTATGTGGTATAAAAATTCCTAATGTGAGGTTAACTTGTGGTGCCCTGTCTTGGTTTCGAACCCGCGACCTCTGGAGTACCTTTGACCACAGTGTTGCGGGGACTGATCTGCTCCATGATAGTTTTACTGAAACGTCAGAAAGTTTCCGAAAGTATAACTTTCTGAACATGCTGTGTCCACCCGAAGAACATCACGTTGATGTGTTCTGCAGCTACTCCGGAACAGATGTTTCTCAGTTTGAAATACTCACGAGAGCTCTTGTATTGCCTCCCCCTAGTGACCCCTTGGCCTTTTTTTTTTTTTTTTTTGGCGTAAGGGGATGCAACTCTTCAATTTTAGTTTCATTTGGAAATTTTGTCGTTTTTGTCTAGGTTAGAACATTTTTCTATAATTAATCCACGATGTTCTAATGGCTATTCCCGGCCCCATTCGGACTGGGCGGCTGGTTTAGGTCAATTTGAGTAGCTGGATTATTTGCCCAGCGAATGTTGGGTAAAACCCTCATCGTAACTGTATAATTATACAGTTGAAAGATAAATAAAATTGTACACTTTTTATGTTATTTTTGGGTTTGGATAGAAGACTCTTTTGCCAAATAAACTAAATTGAAGGTAAAACACTATTTAAAAGTTGAAAGAGATGTTTAACCCAACTACAAAAAATCCCTTCACTTGCGAGTAATTACGTTATTTTTGGTTATGGATAGAAGATTTTTTTTTGCCGAATCAACTAAAATCGAGGTACATTAAAATCATGTTCAAAAAAATGGCAATAATTTCATTGAACCAAAACCGTCTTGTGTTACAGGGGGCCCCATGGACCAAGGATCTCTGAGCGGGATGAGCGCGGAGTTTGGCCCCCCGGATTCAGGGCCGGGGGGTTTCATGCCCCAGCCCCCCCCAGGAGACCCTCAGCTCATGTCCCAGCGAGGGGGCGGCAGTCCAGAGTTCATCAACTCCCAAGGTGAGCCCTTTGTTCCTCACTATATAATAATAATATCGCCTTATTTATACTGCCCGATTAAGACTATTAAAGTCCCCTTATTCAAGCAGTAAGCCCAGCACATATTATTATTTGGTAAAAATCCCAAATGGGAGGATGACTTGTCCTGTCCCGGCTGGGTTTCGAACCCACGACCACTGGAATCTCTGGATTCACAGAGTGCCGCCTCTGAGCTTTGTTGGTAGTTTTTTTTTTAGATTTTTACTTCTTATTACCAAGTATTATAGAAAGTATTGTTAGGTATAGAAAGTATTGTTTTCGGTTGGTTTTTTCGAAATTGACCTGATAACATTTCTGGACAAATTATTTCTACGGACCCATATAAAATAAAATAAAAATTAATCATTTAAAGAAATTTACAAACATAAGGGTTAAAAAATATACTAAAGTTATCTCTTTTCAGCCTAGGTGGCAAAATAGGTAGTAACAATATGATAATCTAAATTTATATAATTATCAAACTATTAAAAACTACCTATTTTACATTATACTCATATATACAATTTTAGAATTCTGTTAGGCTGAAGGTCTCACTGGGGGACGGTAAACACAGAGAAGACCTGCAGTGTCTCGCTAGAGGACAATTCTGCATCAGTAGGATGACCTTGAAATATTTGATTCTAGGCTATAGGTACAGAATAAAGAAAGCTATAAAACACAGATTAAACACACATCTAAATAAATAATACAGGGTGTCCCACCAAACTTGGACACCTTAAATTACTCGGCCCCTGAAAGAGTTTTTGAAAATTAAAAAAATCTAGGGTACATGTGCTAATTATGCGGTTTCAGTTATGAATTTTTTTTTATACAGGGCGGTTCAAAAGTCAGAAATTGAGGTGTCAACTTTCGATTTTTAAATGGATCGACCTGAATTTTATTTGATAGTTTTACTTCTAAATGATTCCTGAGTACTTTTTTAAACAAAAATATTACATACAGGGTGGTTTTTTTTCGACCAATTTTTTTTCTAAATCTTGAATAACTCAAGTTCGGTTAATTTTTTCGATAACAAGAAGAGAATGTGTTTGTGTCATAAATACACGCACTTTCAATTGGCATCAAAAATTTTTATACAGGGTGGTTCACAAGTAAAATAATGACTTGATTTTTTTTAAAACCGAATTTTTTTAATTTTTTATTTAGGATTAATAATTCTCGTCTAATTTTACACATTTTTCGTTAGTCATATCGAAAAACAAAACTAAAGTGTTGTACAGGGTGAGACATAATTTTTTTGTAACACCCTGTATATGGGCAGTCAAAGAGACGCAAAATTAAATATAAAGACTAAATATGCAAGAAAAACTTTGATTTTTAACTAAACTAAAAAGTTATGGTGTTTTTACTAATATTGTCGCATGGACCACCCTGTAGATATTTTCTTAAACCATCATATGGGTAGTCGAAACTGTCTAAAATTCAACGAGGAGTCCAAATCTGAAAGAAAAAAAATGAATTCAAAAAGCCATGCTCAATTTTGTGTCTACACCTACCTACTTTTTATTTCAAGTTTTAAAATCATTCAGTGTGGACACCAAATTAAAAATGGCTTGAAATTCGTGTTTTTTACTTGTTTTTCCCACATGATTCGAAGTGTTCGTTGAATTTTATACAACTTAGAGTACCTACATGATAGTTTAAGAAAATATGTACAGGGTGGTCCATGCGACAATATTAGTTAAAAAATCATAACTTTTTAGTTTAATTAAAAATCAAAGTTTTTCTTGCATATTTAGTCTTTATATTTAATTTTGCGTCTCTTTAACTGCCCATATACAGGGTGTTACAAAAAAATTATGTCTCACCCTGTACAACACTTTAGTTTTGTTTTTCGATATGACTAACGAAAAATGTGTAAAATTAGACGAGAATTATTAATCCTAAATAAAAAATTAAAAAAACTCGGTTTTAAAAAAAATCAAGTCATTATTTTACTTGTGAACCACCCTGTATAAAAATTTTTGATGCCAATTGAAAGTGCGTGTATTCATTACACAAACACATTCCCTTCTTGTTATCTAAAAAATTAACCGAACTTGAGTTATTCAAGATTTAGAAAAAAAATTGGTCGAAAAAAAACCACCCTGTATGTAATATTTTTGTTTAAAAAAGTACTCAGGAATCATTTAGAAGTAAAATTATCAAATAAAATTCAGGTCGATCCATTTAAAAATCGAAAGTTGACACCTCAATTTCTGACTTTTGAACCACCCTGTATAAAAAAAAATTCATAACTGAAACCGCATAATTAGCACATGTACCCTAGATTTTTTTAATTTTCAAAAACTCTTTCAGGGGCCGAGTAATTTGAGGTGTCCAAGTTTGGTGGGACACCCTGTATACCTATCCAAATGGCTCGCAAAAATAATAAATAAATTTTATGGAGAAAAGTGTGCTATTTAAAAAAAAATTAAAAAGGTAGATGCATAAAACATGTAACAAAAAAAAAAACGTAAAAACCAACAATAATCCGTCAACGCAGTTCCATGACTGTCTGTCAGTTTTTAGAGGCAAAGCCATAAAAAACAGGAGCAAAATAAAAAAGTAATTAAATCTTTAATTTTATTTTATTTCAAAAGTGGTTCTATAGAATCACCATCAATAGTATTTTATGCGTTGAAGACGAACTCGCTCATTGTTATAGAGTTTGAAATTGCTACTTTTGCTAATTAATAAAATTAGTAGAACATAGGTTGCACCAAAGTAATGTTTTTTAGACTATCAGAGTGCAAGACAGTCCCATTACACCATACACAACACACATCATCTGCCGTATCACATCATCAAGCTGTGGCTTTCATCAGTAGTTTCCTTGATTTTATGCACAAACTTACATTCTAATTATCAAATTAAATTAAATCTAAGTTTTATGGGTCATAAGAGAAAATGAACGAAAAGGTCATAAGAGGGAAACACAGGGATGACCAGAAGGTATGATTGAAGTTATGTAATTACAGGAACATAACCTGTACTCATGAACAGATTTTATCTTGATACTTTTTTACCGAAAAATTAAGTATAAACTTAGACAACCTTGAACTCGAAGGAATTATTTGAATCAAACCTCAAGTACCTAATTTAATTTTTTTAATGAATATTTAGTATTATGTAAAATAATTGTCATCATTAATGACTGGTGTAATTATGAGCAAGCACTCAAAAATTACCTATAAGTATTTATCATTTTAATTAGTCCTTTTTTCTTTGAGGTTTTCCATAAAGTTTATTGATACTTTTAATTTTTTATGTCTTACAACTCATGTGATATTATCATCTTGGTAATTTTTATTCAAGTTTATAGGTAGATATTATAGTGAATGAATACCTCATGTAATTAATCCTATTTATATCGTTATTCTAAATATTATTATCTTAAGTGTTATTTCCATGATTATTAGGTATATGAAATAAATAAATAAAGTATTTTTTATCTCCTTTTTTTCTCTTCTAATCTCCCTGTGTGGTTTGCTTTCTGTTTCAGATGGAGGGGACAGCGGGTTCTCAGGGCCCCAATCCCTTCAGAACGAGTGTCTGGCCTGGTGATCCAACCTTTAGGGCTCTCTATTATTTAGGGTTCTCCTACAGAATGAGTGCCTAGCATCATGGTGATCGCCTCGTTAGGGTGCTTTCCTTCAGAACGAACGCTTGAAACCTGGTGATCCAATTATTTGTGGTTCTCTTTTCTTTAGGGTTCTGTTATAGAATGAGTGCCTATATCATCATGCTGATGGACTCTTTGGACCACTTTAATTAGGGTGCTATCCCTCAGGTTGAAGGCCTGAATCTTGGTGACCAGTAATTCTGCACTTAGGGTTCTATGGCTGGATGAATTATTTCAAGTTTTTCTACCCGCAAGTCTTTTCTTTATTTGACTCATTATAATAACTACCCTTATTCAAACAGGTTAAGCTTTGGATTTCAAATTTTTCATAAAAAAATATCTTTAAAATATTTAAAAATGTGCTTACTTTTTAGAAAGAAGAAGCTCCCCAGCATTAATGTTTATCCAATAATTCCAGGCCATTTTATTTTTTATGCTTGAAAAATTTGTAAGAAAATACCTAGGTTTATAAATTGGAACATAATTCAGATTTTTTTTATGGAAAAAAAATGTTGGAAAAAATCTGTATTAATATTCATGAGCCTAAGATGGGAAAAAATGCACGTACAAATCCTGGAAAATTTATAATTTATTACATATTTGTGTGTTCAAAAATTGTGGGCTTAACTTACCCTTCTGTTGGCTTCGAGGAAAAAAAGTCTGACGGAATTTTTCAAGATTCATTGTGCTGAGTGCTCCAATTTGTAAAATCTTTTGTAGAAAAAAATGACGAACTCTTTTTATCCACGCCAGGAACGCTCTCTATTTTAAAGAGTATCTACTATACCTACAGGACCCTTCCTGATTAAAAGTCTTAAAAAGATGCAAAATACCAATTTTATAATCTAATACATAGATGGAAAGTTATCCTGCTTCCACATTTAGAACAGGTCCTGTCCTGTTTTCTCTAGCTGTTTGAATTTTCAAATTTTGTCTTAAACTGCTGTGGCCGGGAAGAGCGTTGAGCGAATAGCGAGTAATGTTAAGCATCAACGAGCTTGGTCGAGCGTCAAAATTGAATTTACTTAATTACTCATTAACGACTATAGAAATATTACATCTAATAGGTGGCCCTTTAATAGGCGGTACGATGAACATTTAGCATAACGCTGCGATGTTAGTGTAGGAGTATGCCTGATGAATGCTTGACCATCTTCGCAAACTCAATTGACACTCCCCTTTGTGGTCGCTTGGAATGATTCATTTTCATTTAACTTAATAATAATAATAATAATAATAATAATAATAATAATAATAATAATAATAATAATAATGCTTTTTCTTTGTGTTATTATGTCACAATTTTAGTGGGTAGCGCAGAATCATAGGACTTTACCACTTTAATTTACAATATCTTGTATTATTTTTTTTGCCTAAGATTCTGCCACTGGTCGCTGCTTCACATTAAAGCAGCTACTCATTTTTCCTCACGAGGTATGAGTGGACCCCGAACATCCAAGTACAGAGCAGAAAAAATCCTCCCCCGCTGGGAATCGAACCCAGGTCACCATGTGTGCAATGCCTAGCGCGCTAACTCGCTCTGCCACAGTGACTACTATTTTCATTTAACTTCATAAGGCCTCACTTCTTCTGTAGCCCAAACATGGCATCCCCACACCATTACCTCCTTGGAATAAATGTTTAATTTTGTTATGCTTGTTTTACCTTATCTACTAAGTTAAGAACTAGGGTAGGGTGGGGCAAGAGTCCTAATTATTTACGGTGATTTTTGTATTTAATTAGTATTTTCGGTTTTATATGAAAAAAAATCTTTGAGTCTGACTGGGGGACTATAAACAGGGAGCACCTAGACGTCCTAGACCATCATTGGCTTGGTTTTGGAGGCCCTTGTCAATTATAAGCCTCCTTGCAAAGACAGTGGTAGAAGTGCTGAGTCATTCCTCCACTGTCTGGCTACCATAGTTCACGATAACTCCACCCTATGATGATGATGATACATTTGAGAAAATTTGGCTACAGAAGGGTATCCTTAGAAAATTAAAATTGTGCCTTTAGTTGAGGCTGATATTTTCAAAATCTCGGTCTCACAAGTAAGTTATCAAAAGGTTTACTATCACCAATTTCCCATAAATCGCACACAAATTTTTGCCCCACCCTACCCGATTCTTTCCTGTTTTGGATCCTTGACTTTCTGTTCCCTGTTATTTCGACTGCGTATGAAAACTCAACGGTTTATACTTTCCTAATACATATATTATACCTATCTTAATAATACCTGCATAGCAACCACTGTGTACCTTTAATAATTATATTATAATTTATAAATTGCTTGAAATAGTTTCAGGTAAATACCATTTTGGCAACATGTAGCATAGCACGTTTCAAGATTAATTTAAGTAATTTTTCTCCAATACTTTACCCTGGTCAACTAGCCATACTCAAATTCACAGTAAAGTAATGTATGCTTCAAAAGAATCCCTGAATTTTTTTGTGTTTGGTTAAATACTAAACATTTTTGTCTCGGTATATGTGGTTGCATAGGTTACCGCTGAATTGTCAAACGCAGTTATTTACCCTGTTCATTTTGTTTATTTTTTATCGTTGTTTTACTTGTTTAGCATTCATTGTACTTAATTTTCATCTATTAGCCTGTTTCTTGTTTTGATGTGTCTTGAATATGTAGGGGAAGCAGGGGACCAGCGTCTAGGGGACATTTTTCTTAACACGTTTTTTTTCTTCTTCTTCTTCTTCTTCATCTTGACAAAAAAGGTCTTGAATGACCCGTCATAAAAAAAGAAATAAATCAAAGTACTTAACATCTTGAAGGTGTGCTTACTAATGCTATGGGTATCACTGCAGTACTGCTACTGAGTGTATTATTCATCAAATAAAATTTCCTTGTAAAGACAATTGTATAACATTGGTCTGTCCCGGTAGCTCAGTGGTAAAGGCGGCACTCTGTGAATCCAGAAATTCTAGAGGTCGCGGGTTCGAAACCAGCCGGGACATGACAAGTTACCCTCCCATTTGGGATTTTTACCACATAATAATACGTCTTGGGCTTACTGCTGGAATAATGGGAGTTAATAGTCCTAATCGGGCGGTATAAATAAAGGCGGTATAATTATTATTATTAGGTATAATTTGTTATGACAATAATATTGTCGTTTGGAGTACTCTAAAAGTTTTCTAATTAATGTTATGTCCATTAAAAGAATAAAACACATCCACATTTATTCTCATTTCATCATTGCGCTGTGCCCCAATTTGTTTCCTCTCTCTCTCTCTCTCTCTCTCTCTCTCTCTCTCTCTGTATTATTATTGTATGTTTTTTCTCATAGTGTTCAAATTACAATTGTATAAATCTCTGTAAAAAATACCTAATGCAAAGATAAAGATATTGTAAAATAATTTATTTATTTCTTCTGAAGGTGATTTTGTCTTTAAAATGTTTAATAAAAGTCCTACAGCTTTGTATTAAAATTTTACTGTTTAATGTCTTTGTAAACTTAAACGTCTTTCAAAAGATTCTATAGCTTTAGGACTTTTTAAAAATAGCCCTCAGATGTTTGTACAATACCCTCATTGATTGTGAACTTTGTAAATAC
Organism: Bactericera cockerelli; assembly: GCA_024516035.1. NCBI lineage: Eukaryota > Metazoa > Arthropoda > Insecta > Hemiptera > Triozidae > Bactericera > Bactericera cockerelli. Next base: position 15,513,063 of record CM044962.1, on the reverse strand, counting down.
TTAAATTGATATAATTAATATTATAAATAAATTAAATTGAAACATTTAAAAATTTAATTTCAGCAATTGTTCTCATTTACTTATAAGTTTCCAGGTTAGAAATATAGGTAGTTACCCATCTATACTTTTTATTATTTACCTATCCATTAAGATAGGTAATGCTTTTTTCTTTAGTGGAAGGTAACTATGAGGCGAAAAAAAAAAACGTTGCTTTTTCCGTTGCAACTTTGGTTGAATCTCCCATGTCAGTCTCCATCAGATACATATATGAGGACCCAAAAATATGGAGCATTTTTCATGCAAGGCAATTTTAAACTCACTAAAAATCACTTCTGATGTGAAATTTTTTTCTCGTAGTATTACCGCTGTTAAGCAACGTCCAGCGAAGTGAAGACTTTGTGATGCCGGTATTTCGGCGCTACCCAGGCTGGGTGAGTATGTGGGTAGCAGGTTTGCGAGTTTCCTACGAATGGAGGGTAACACCACCGTCATGATATGACCATGCAGTTAAAAAAATTCACTATATTTATCAATTATCATAGCTACTCCTCACATAAAATGGGTTAGTTAAAAACAAAAATGTTTTGGGGTTATTGCATTTTCCTATTCTTTTTCAAATTAATTAAACACAAAAAACAATGGTTTGTTAGTTTTTCATTGTTAGTTCTCATGGAAGAACAATACCTATCACATTTAATTCAGCCAATTTACTCTGGTCAAAGTAAAAAAATTGCAACTTTTTCGACACTTTTTCCACATGAATACGTGTTTCCATTTCTGATTCTTTTTCAATTTATTTATTTTTTGTGCAAAAACAAAAACAGAATGTAGTAAAAAATAATTAAACGGGGACCTCGCCTGGAGGCTCATGGGAATATTTTGGCAAAAAATAAAATAAAACTCATATGAGAGGGAGGGAGGGAATAAAGAGGAGGGGGTGGGTTAGAGGAGAGCATTGGAAAGAGAACAGGTATGGGATTAATGTAGGGAGGAGATGGTTTTTATGGAATTTAAGATCAGCACGTTCTATATTCTGTCCCAGTAGCTCAGTGGTAAAGGCGGCACTCTGTGAATCCAGATATTCAAGAGGTCGTGGTTTCAAAACCCAACCGGGACATGACAAGTTATCATCCCATTTGGGATTTTTACCACATAAAAAACGTCTTGGTCTTACTGCTGGAATAATGCTGGGACTTTATAGTAGTCCTAATCGGGTAGTATAAATAAGGCGATATTATTATTATTATATCTGTTAGCGTAATAGGACTCCATGGCTCGAGTTGACATCGACAGTCTAAATATAGCACTACTATCCTACTATTCTATGCTATATATTATATGCGGTTTAAGACATCGGGATTAGCTATCTAGGCTCAACTGAACTATTAACTACAATTCTCTCAACTCTACCGTTCTTCCGCAGGACTACCTATACAAACACGAAGTACTACTGATCATCCATCTTCCGTCTTTATCTAGCCCTAGCATGTAAGCACTTGTTATGTTCTGGTAAAAGTTCACAGGAAGTGAGCTTTCTAACCTCAGTGCTGGATTACACAAGCTAAAAGATACTAGGAACTATTGGGCTAGTCTGAATTTCCCAGATTATTTATTAGTTGTTCTTCTTACGTTTCTTTTTAATTGGAGTTTAACCAAGTTTTCAACTTCGCTTTCAACTGCATGGTCATATCTCGACGGAGGTATTACCCTTCATTCCGTGGAAACTCACAAACCAGCTACCTACTCAAGAACCTCGCTTAGCCTGAGTGGGGCAGGGAATAGCCAGCATCACGAGGGTTCGAATGAGAATGGTCTAAGTCCTAATCTCGCTGAACGTTGCGTAACTTCAGTGACTCAATAAGAACTGATGATGTGTTCAACGTGTCATCGACGGTACGTGACTGTAGAAAGTTTTTTTTATTTATTTTATTAGATTTTAAAGTAGATTTTCAACTGCATGTTCACATCACGACGCGGCGGTGTTATCCTCTATTCTCACAAACTTGCTACCCACATTAACCTCACCCAGCCTGGGTTGGGTCGGAATGCCACCATCACGAAGTCTTCACCTCGCTGGATGTTTCTTAACGTCGGTGATCCTGCGAGAACCGGTGCATTCAACACGCCAGGGACGGTGGCTGGATAAAGTTCGACACTCTCATTATAGCGATGGGGTCCAAGATGTCTACTAATCCAATAGGAGATTATTCCCGGGGCTCCATCATCTACTACGCCACTGGTGGTGAAGCGGACGACCTCGTCAAAACCTGACGTCAGGGTTCCGTCAACTGTCAGTGCAGGAGCGTGATTGATCAGAGAGGGGGGGGGGGGGGGGGGTAGCTTATATTGGATGATGAATATCGAGGGGAGGGGGGGAGGAATAGTACTGTCGTGATATACGTGACGTGTGATTGCTGGGGAGGAGGAGGAGGAGAAGAAGAGGGGGAATGGGGGGGGGGGAGGGGAGAGGGACGTGGAGAAGAGCGAGGGGTTAGATAATGCCGTGTGATCAGTGGTGGGGGGGGGGTCATGATTTCTGATCGTGTGGGTAATAGGTTCCGGAAACATTAATCGAGGATGGCTAAATGTCATGATAGGCCATATAGGTAGTATACTTAAAGATAATAATAGTACTTTATCAAGGATAACAGGCCTTATTGGGGAAGGCATTATAGGGGAATCAAGGATAACAGGCATTATAGGGGAAAGCATTATAGGGGAATCAAGGATAACAAGCATTATTGGGGAAGGCAATATAGGGGAATCAAGGATAACAGGCATTGTAGGGGAAGGCATTATATTAGGGGAATCAAGGATAACAGGCATTATTGGGGAAGGCAATATAGGCGAATCAAGGATAACAGGCATTAGAGGGAATCAAGGATAACAGGCATTATTGGGGAAGGCATTATAGGGGAATCAAGGATAACGGGCATTTTTGGGGAAGGTATTATAGGGCAATCAAGGATAACAGGCATTATAGGTGAAGGCAAGCTCCTAAATAGCACCAACTAATAAATCGCACAACCACTGAATTGATCTGAATTCGATATCTATACGTTGAGCTATTTCATAGTTGTGATATCACAAAAGTGCCGAATTCAAAATAATTCATAATAGAATTATTATTATATCACTTTGTTGCAGGGTTTTCAGTAAAATCCTTACAATTAACATTGCGAATTGATTAGGTCTACTGTGACCATTTGATTCTACTTGGTTTTTTTTTTTTTTTTTTTTTTAAGTGGGGTTTAACGTCGCTTTCAACTGCCATGGTCATATCACGACGGGGGTTTTACCCTCCATTCGCAGGAAACTCACAAACCTGCTACTCACATTGACCTCACCCAGCCCGAGTGGGGCCGGGAAAAGCCAGCGTCACGAGAATTAGAATTTGAATGGTCACCCATCCAAGTCTTAACCTCGCTGGATGTCGCTTAACTTCGGTGTTCTGAAGGGAACCGGTGTATTCAACATGCCATCGACGCTGGCTCTACTTGGTTTTAAAGTCCTTGAGAATATTGAGATGGATAGTCAGGAGGGGGGTTTTACGAACCATTCGATGGGAATCGTACGAGCTACCCACCTGGATAGGACGGGAAGTGACAGCCTCACGTGTTTGGAAGGAACAGAATTTTCTTCGAAAAGTCTGCCCCAACCGGGGATCGAACTTGGGATCTCTGTACTACGAGCAGTAGACTCAACCGTCACGCCACGGAGTCTGTTCAGTAAGGAAAAGTGCGTCATGTTTTCAGGTTGTTGTAGAACTTCGCTGGATTAATTACGTTTTATTACAAACCAAATTAATGAATTCCTTCTACCCTTGAAATGATTAACTTCCAGAATAAAGAATAAATGAAACTAATTTTGTTTAAAAAAAAAAACAACCCCATCATAAAAAGGCTGCCCTGAGCATTATCGGGTTAATGGTGTATGAAAAGATTCCTCGGAAAAATCAAGAGCTGCCAAATTCCAGCCTTAACCCTCTGTCTACTGTGTGGAAGAGATTTGTTGCATTCCGAAGAGAGGGGAGAGACATTATTGGGAGTGCGTTTAGTTTATGAGTGAGCTTTTGGGCAAGGGCATTGCGAGTTTATTGTAGAGGGGTGAGTGGGGGAGAGAAGGGGGGGGGGGTTTGCTTTCGAAATTAGTGGCCGATTATTTACAGTTTCTTTTTGCTGTTATTTATTTTCTTTGTCTTTTCAAATGTGGAAGAAAAATGACTGCTTGCTTGAGTTGTTTTCGATTGTATTTGAAAGGATAGCTTTCTAGGTTGAGGAGAGCTTTCTTTGTTATAGTGGAGCTTTCTTTGTTTTAGTAGAGCTTTCTTTATTATAGGAGAGCTTCCTTTAGCATAAGAGAGCTTTTTTTAATATATGAGAGCTTTATTTGTTATAGGAGAGCTTCTTTTAGTATGAGATCTTTCTTTGTTAAAGAAGATCTTTCTTTGTTATAGGAGATCTTTCTTTGATTTGTAAATAGGTAAAACCGACACTAAGCAATTACTTAAGTTATCGATCTTGTTTATTAATTTCAACCTAAAGTAAGATCATACATGGAAGATACAGAAAGGCACTAGATGAAAGTCATGTAAGCTCAAAAAATTCAACCTGAAACTATGATGAATTTGTGACTTGAACCTCCAGGTTACAAGTCCGATTAGTAATTCAAATAGTTAGGATTAAGAGAAAAGCAGCAGGGAAAACGATATTGGATGACCCTAAAGAAGAAGAAAAAAGAAAAGAAACAAAAAAGAGAAGCCTAAAGAAAAAGAAAAGATGGACTCCAAGCAGAAGTACGTCGTGGACATATAATGTCAAAATTACAGAAAGACAAGACCAAAGTAGTAATTACACAGAATGCAGCCCATTAAACCATAGCTACTAAACATAAACATACCATGTGAGAGGCCTGAGAACACACAGAAATGAGAAGCGACATACACAGGCAAGAAGCATCAGCAACAATATTTAAAACAACAACAGAAATAGAAAGAACAACAAGGAGGCCGGTTCTACTACAACAACAACACACAGAACAACAAACGATACCTATGAAACCTGCAACAACATTAACAACAAAATTAAAAACAAAAACTACAGCGTTTACAACAACATCACATAGGCAGGCAGGTATCTGTTCTAGCCCATCAGCTGAATAAATTATTCCAAACAGGCAGGCTCAATAAAAAACGTTTGGTCCTCCTCGTAAAATAATAGAGAGGGGGGGGGGGGCTCGGGAGCTTCTTACACATGACCCCTGAAGTTGGGGGCGGTACCCGCGACCCCCCGAGAAAGAAATTTATGATGCTCTGCAGCATGTAAAAATACTGGACGTACCAAGCACTCCCCCCCCTGGACCTTTCGGTCGGTATGTTGAGGTTGAAACTTGCATCAGCTCACAATATTCTTATCTACATGATATTTATTAGGTATGGGTGTTCATATAATTCCTTCATCAATATATTATATGCCTACAGGTTAACTCTGAAATTCCTGGAGTTCCTGGGCCCGCTTGACATTATTCCCAGAACTCCAGTAATGGCTCGAAAGCAATAGGTGTAAATTTAAAATAGGGGCGGTGTAGGATCAAAAACCGCGCATAAAGGTATACATTCTTCCTCTATACTTCACCCCTCCTCTCCCTTCTAGTTTGAGTCCCAAGTTCAGAAAAGATTTTGTGGGCTAAGTTACATCAAAGAAGATAACATCAAAGTTCGGCAGTTCATACATGTGTGAAAGTGCTTTTTGGTAAGTTTTAACAGTGTACTATTTTACACATAGTTTTCCCTCTCTTCCTCCATAAACCCTAACCCCCTTTTTTTACCCCTGCGGCCCTCAAACTTTCTAGATTGATCCCTCACTGCTCAAGGTGCTACGAACATTGGACAGTCCTGCACTCCTTGTTCTTCTGTCTTATCCCGCTCAAGCAGGGCGACGTTGTTCAACCTCATTGTTGAGTTTGGCACTTTTTTTTACGGCTGTATGCCTTTCCTAACGCCAACGCTTTTATTTGGACGTATTGGATTAGGACGGGGATTTCACCTTCCATTTACTGGGAATCATACCAGCTGGACAACCCAGCACTAAAGAGTGTTATTATTATTCAGGCTGAGCAAGTTGAACGGAAAGCAATCTCAACTAGCAGCACACCAATACGGCACAGGTGGAGTGAACGTACGCAGGGGACCCGGGTTCGAGTTTTATTAATGAGCTTCAGTGGCAAGAAGTTCCTGGGAAGATTAACACACGAGTTACAGCCTGGGCCGGGCCAGGATGACTCCTCTCTCTCTCTCTCTCTCTCTCTCTCTCTCTCTCTCTCTCTCTCTCTCTCTCTCTCTCTAGTTCTTCTTTGAGTTTTAGATTAATTAAAATCTTCCTAGGTCTGAAATCTTCAGGAGAAAGGAAAAGAGAGAGAAATATGTTGGTGCTATTAGGGCATTGATTTTAATTATGTTTGGGAGCACATCATCCATCTCACCTTTTGTTTCAGAGATTTAGACTATGTTCTCTTAGAAAAAATAACCGGACAGCAGTTGTTAAGCAGAGCTGAACCGATTATGATATTTCCCAATGTATACATGACAAATGATACATTAGATAAAGCGTAATGATCTTGAAATTTTAGGGATTGATATTAGGTAGTTTTGCTGGAATGTAAAAGAATATATAACAATATAACAATGAATTTGGCTACACAACTGCCCGACTAGGACTAATGAGTCCCACTATTCTAGCGGTAAGCCAAAAACGTATTATTATATTCTCAAAATCCTAAATGGATGATATAGCTTGTCATGTCTCGGCTGGGTTTTGAACCCACGACCTCTGGATTACCGGACATCAGAAGCCTTTGATGTTTGACGATATAGCTTACCTACTTGTCTATATTTAAAAACTACAGCACAATTTGAGTCGGCAACATAGATTACTAATCATATTGATATAAAATATACTATGCAACAGTAGGCTTATTTTCTTGGGTTTAACGTCGCTTTTAACTACATGGTCATACCACGAAGAGGGTTATCAACCATTCGCAGGAAACTCAAAAACCTGATACCACACATTAACAGCTGTAACAACCAGCCTGGGTTTGATCTGGAATGCCAGCATCACGAAGAATACAACTTTTTGTCACTTCGTTGGACGTTGCTTAACTTCGGTGAACCTACGAGAACTGCTGCATTGAATGCGCCATCGACGCTGGCTAGGCTAGATGTCGAACATTCAGGTGTTGGTATTGCTCGACTTCACCTATTGCTGTTGAAAGATAAGTTTGTGCGTCCTGCGCCAGATTTCCCAACAGGAAATTACACAAACGTAACGGCACGTTTCGTACAGCCAAATTTCTATGCTCGAGAGCGAATGACACCCAGCGTTATCTCCGCATACCATCACGCATGCATGCTCCTTGTCGTTCCGCCGAGCTGCGCTTTCCACTGGGCGGGAGGTTGAGGAAAGCTGAGGAGGGGATGGGGAGTGGATGGAGGACGTCGAAATGTTTCGCATACTTTGCGTTCTGTTCTGACGCGCTCGGAGATTTCTAGGGGGTGAATTTATTACAAGCTGGTGAGGCGCGGGCCGGGGTAATTTGTTGAGGGAAGAGAGTAAGGTAGAGAAGAGAGAGAGAGAAAAAGACGTGATTTAATATTAATCATTTTCGTACACATTCTATAAAAGAGAGAAAAAAAGAAAAATCATCAGAATTATTTGTTTTTTACTATGTATTCGAGATTTTTTTTCTTTTCTATGGTATGTCTGTGAAATACAATGTCCCAACTTTCAAAAATTGCAATTTTTATTGCAGAAACCGACTCTACGTCGATCAAGGAGTTGATTTGACTCTTTGTTTGACTTCCTATATAGGCTAGGTATGTAACATATTTTTTCAAACGTAGAAAGTAGTAAATTATCATCATTTCTCTCTTTTTCAAAACGGTCATTATCTCCGTTCTCTACATTTTCGAGAACTTCAATTCAGTATAATTAATTTTCTTTATTTCTAATTTAAATAATAAAACTTTTTCATAAACGTAAAGTTAATTTTCCCCAAGTCTTTTCACAGACTTGGAAAGCTAACAGCAATATTGAAAAGCTAGCAGCAATATCGTCTTCTGAGAACTTACTTCAAACTTTTGATCGAATATCTACTTTGAAAAAAATTTGTTCCTAAAGTTAATAATTATGTAGCTCCCGCATTATCATTGAACCATCAGCCTTCAGCTTCGCTTGCAGCTAAACTGTTTTCTCTAAAATCTATCGATAAATTTTGGGCCTCGAACCAATCTACCGGGGACGCATCAACCTTCCTGGTTTGTTTTGATGCGCGCTCATAAATCATACCTTCTACAGGGTGGGATGGGGCGGCTACTTGAGTTGATGAATGGTTAATGTCTAGTTTACAAATCAGTAGGTGACTGTGATATAGGCGTCAATCGTTCGATTTTTAAGAAGAATTTTTCTTTCTAACCAAAGTGGATGCAACGGGAATAAAATGAACCAAACTGGAAGCAAGTCATTTTTCTTTTGGCAGAGGAAATTTTACCTCTTCTTGCTTCCAGTTCTTTTAAAGGTTAGGTCCACTGTTTATCTTTAAAAGTACCGAAACGCATTTTTCTTTCACGAATATGGTGAAGTTGACCTTGGAATAAAATGGGAATATTTGGAAAAAACCTAACCTAGAATTTTTTTAATCCAAAAGAAAAATAGGCCTTTAGATTTCAATGATTATAGGCACCTACAAAGACATACTCATTGAACACCTGCTATGGGAATTCCAAGTTTAGTAATTGCCTGAGTAAGTTAGCGCGCTAGTCATAACACGCACGGTGACCTAGGTTCGATCACCAGCGAGACAGGATTTTTCTGCTCTGTACTTGGATGCTCGGGGCCACTCATACCTCGAGAGTAAATTTATATGACTCGCTGCTTTAATGTGAGCAGTGACCAGTGAGGTACTTTTAGACAAACATAAAATATTGGGATATTAAAGATATAAAAATGTCCTATAATTCTACGCTACCCAAAAAAATTGTGATATAATAACACAAAGAAACACATTTATTTATTATTAAAATTACTGTGACATTACTTTTGTGTAGATCCATCGCAAATTTAATAATATCTTATAGTTTTTATTTTAACCAAAAGTTTTGCAAAAAAAACTCAAAAATTATTTTATACCTACAAAAAACCACATGTTCTCTTTGTTCCACCCTGTACTTCCCCTACAAAGTATGACCACAAGATTGATGGCTGATCTTCAGAGTCCAAACTACTCCAAAATATGAAGTCAATAAATCTGTCAAACCCAGATACTATAATTTTCGTCGTTTTTTTTTTCAGGAAATTTTGACAGTATACTCTATCTCATCTATGTGAAGTCTATAATTAAAAGTGATTAACTCCAAAAGCTTCTGGTAATTTCGGTCGAGAAACTCATAAAAAATTACCTAGAATTTACTTCGCTATATATACGTTCATATCATACCCAAATGTCCACATTACTGGGTATTGGTATAGCTACATCATACATTGATTTTAGTATTAAGTACATAACTTTTACTGGTAAGATGTGCAAGTGTCTAATCGATAGGTCATGTTATTTATTACCACAGATTTTTTTGTGTCTTACCAAATAACATGAAGGTAATATAGGTACTTGAGCTTTTTCCAAACTCATCAGAAGTTTGTACATAAGACAGTGGACCTGTAATCAATGGCTCGGTGTTTTGGGTCCCAGGTGTCGATTGCTTTACTTTGAGTGATTGTTTTAGTTGCGATAATGTTTCTCTGGAGATTTTTTGAGTTTCTTTCAAAAACCTTCAAATAGGCTACAATAGAACATTAGTATTAATACCGTGTATAAATGGACATAGGAGTAAGTTAAGTTTTATAGTTATCATATTTGTGTTAATCACTTTCGTGATATCACAACTACTCGAAACCGATTTATTAAATCTACGCTGAAACCGGGACTTGAACCACCGACCTTCAGGTTACAAGTCCGCCGCCTTATCGATCAAGCTACTGAGGTCGGTCAATTAGCTAAGTTAGTACAATAAGTAAACCTTCATGGGTTTCACTATAGTGATTTACTCCTCTTATATTTTGGAAAGACTTTCTCATAGAAGATATCAGAACATAAAATGTAACAGATATAAGAACACTTTCCTATTAGATCATCTGAATTTCTGGTAAACACTTTCTTAATTAAAACACGTATACCTACCTGCCACAGTTGGTTACCCGAGAAAGAAAAAATGAAAACAACACAAGAGAAAAAAAAAAACATCAGGGAGATAATTCTAATATGGACCGATTAAAAAAAGAATATGAAAATACCAGAAAGAATGATCGAGAAAGTATTCAAAATCCTGATTAACTTTTCCAAAACAACTCATCATGTCCATCACCTTTGACTCCTATTAAAAAATGTAAACTTTTCAGACCCCTAAAAAAAGGGTCAAGAGGCGGGACTGAAGGGCTGAAATTGCTTCTTTAAAATTAATCGCTAGGTATTAGGTTCATACATTTTTCACGAGGGTATGTTATTTCTAGGAAGCCCGTTGTGGGCGGGTCAGGCTTCCAAAGGGGTTTGAACGGGATTGAAATTTATGAGGCTGGATGTGTAACATTGCCTCTTGTACCTAAGACATTTAGTATTATCTTTTTGAAAAAGTAATTAATATGAAGAATTTGTTATGAATATTATAAAATATATAAATTTCAGATATACATAGGTACACACTATACATACACACACAAGAATAATTATTATAAAACAAAAATGCCTACCTTGTGTCTTTTTTTCTTATTATTCTTTTTCTTTACAAGCACGATAAGGAGAATTAAGCACAGCAGATAAATCAGGGAACTATACATCTATACAACCACCCTGACATTGTAGCAAATGTAGCAGAAGTAAAAAGTGGTAGATTGAGATGGGTGGGTCAAGTAGGTCGTATACTAAGGACTCTGAGGAGAGAGGAAAGTAAATATCAACGTGAAGAAAATATGGGAAAACCCACCAAAAGGGGCCAGACCTAAAGAAAAACCAAAGATAATAAGATCAAGTTGGCCTGGACATGAGAGCAGCTGATATTACAGATGAAGACGCGACAGATCGAATCAAAAGAAGACAAAAAATACGGTCAAGCTAAATAACGACTCGGGCCAAAGGCAATAACCCCACCCTTTAATTAGGACATCTGCCTTTATTTTATCTATGTTGTTTATCTTTTCTTTTCTTGTTTATATTGTTCTAAATTTTATAATTACATACTTGTTTGCACATAATATTATGTCCTGTAAAGAGTTACATTTTCGTAGTCACTGTGGCAGAGCGAGTTAGCGCGCTAGGCATTGCACACACATGGTGACCTGGGTTCGATTCCCAGCGGGGGAGGATTTTTTCTGCTCTGTACTTGGATGTTCGGGGTCCACTCATACCTCGTGAGGAAAAATGAGTAGTTACTTGTATGAGTAACGACCAGTGGCGGCATTACCAGAGTAAAAAGAAATTAATGTAATAGAATAATTCGAAATGTAAAGGAGGCTCTTAGTAATGCTGCGCTACCCACAAAAATTGTGAAGAGGCCTTGTGCTTCACCACAAAGAAATTCGTACATAGAGTTACATTTTTTTAAAATGGTAAGTGTGCCCCGGAACCGCTTTCGCATTACTTCAGGGCACTTTACCTTTACATCCATGTCATTCCCGAAACGGTCAGAAATTTCTGCTCCGGCCGGGATTCGAACCCGCAACCTTCGTTACAGTAACCATTGTTCTTAACCACTAAGCCATGGAGGTCGATAAAGAGTTAGATAATAATAATAACTCCTATTCTTCATATTCCATTTCCTCTTCTGCTGTCTAATATGTCACCGTGGAAATTCCTCATGGTAAGTTGGTAAGCAAGGACCCCTGAGGGTCAATAGAAAGCCACTATCAGCTTCTAATGTCGGAAGTTTTATAAGAAGACGGCAGTTTTACCCTTTATCCGCTGGAAAATTACCAACCAGCTTTCTTCATTAACCTCACCCAGCCTGGGTTGGATAGAGGTCGAAAGATCAGTCAGTCTTACTCAGTCTTACTCCGTATTTTGTTTAATCCAAGGAAATCTTGCAGTTTTCTAGTATTACCTCATATCCTTTTTATTCTTTTTTATTTTGGGGTTAAACGTCGCTTTCAACTGTATATTCATATCATGGTGAGGGTGTTAACCTTAATCCGTAGAAATCTCACAAACCAGCTTGCTACCCCCATTACCCTCACCCAGCCTGGGTTGAGCCGGAATGGTAGCATCACGAAGTCTTCACCTCGCTGGACTTTGCTTAAATTTGGTTATCCTATACGAGAGCCGGTGCATTCAACGTGCTATCGACGCTAGCTCAAATATATCCTTTCTCATATTTATCAGAGGTGATCGTCATATTGAGTTTTTCTTCTTATTTGTTGAACAGTTTCAGTTTTTTTCAAACTGCATTTGTAACAACAAGTTGGTCTTCGCTCAGCATTCCGAACTTATAGCGTTGGATTTCGGAGTGCTACTTTTGACCATCGCCAGAGGCACACACAGGTGTCTTCTATTCTAGTTCACATAAACATTTCAAAACTTCCAACTTGCATGATTTACCTATGTAAATAGCTTAACCCTCTGTATGAAAATCAGACTCAACTCTGGAATTCAACGTATAAATTTGTGGTGCACTGGTAGTCAAGTGGTTAACGCGCTAGTCTGGTAATCCAGGTAGCGTAGGGTTCCTTTGGTTCGAATCCCACCCAGTACATGATAAAGAGAAAAACTCATTAATTTGAGTTTGTGACCACTAAATAATAAGACTCTGAGGCTGAGGGTTAGGTGGTAGAAAATACTTTGAGCATTAACTTCACCTGGTGGTTGGTTACCTTCCACTAAAGAGTGTTATTATATTATTGTCCTCATTTTAGCATTTGAGCCAGCCTAATTTACACCTTCGTCCCACATTTAACCTCTAAAATCATCTTTCCTGAATACTTTTTTTTTTGTTTTCTCACGCATCAGTAAGAAATACTTGACCACACCTCGTTGGACAGTGCTTAACTTTAGTGATGTGCTTTTGATAGTTTATCTTAACAGCAGTCGAAAATAATCTTTCCAACAGAAAATTCAGCTGGTTGAAGACTTGGGGTCGACCATTCTACAGGGTGGACCAAAAAAACGTTTACACCCGTTAATGGTAGATTACTGACGACATTTCTAGGACGGATCTGCAATCCGTTTTTTCGGCTTCGCCTTTATAACTGCACAAAGTGATTTTTTGCAACTTTCTGAAAAAGTCCGGCTTTGGCTTATTCTTCAGGTCAGAACTTTTTTCCTGTTTAAGATGAGTTGATTCTGAACATTTCTGCAGAAAGCCAACAAAATTTCGATGTTTCTAGCTACACTACTTTGTTTTTTACGGTTTGGTTTGGCATCTTTTTTGACACCTGAATAGAAAAAAAAATCTCATGTAAATTTTTTACACTTTGAAACACTCAAGATTTGCCCGAGCAAATTTTGGCACAGACATGGGCAAGTTTGATAAAAGTTGGCGACCCACCCAAGGATGCTAAAAAATAATTTTACAATTTTTTATCACGTGATCTTCTGGGTAAACAAACCAGGTAAGTCTCAAAAAATGATGTTCAAAATCTTAAAAGTGTTGACCGTGTAGGGTCGTCTTGTACTCAAAGAGTAATTAGCTATTTATGTTTGATAATTATTTTCCTTGGAATTAATTAAAGGCCAGTCAAATGAATGATTGTTTGTTTCTCGATGATAGTTTTCAAGCATATTTTTCTGCATTCTATGAAATATTATCTTTAAACTTCTTGAGTTTTTTTAGTACAAGTTACATTATTATAATTCGGATGCTGAAATGGCAGATACGCATTTAGCATATGGAGTTGCCAACAGGAACATTTGGGATCACGTGAAAAACATAGTTTACGAAATCTCGTAGCAAGAATCCTGTTGGCATTCGATGACCTGACAGAAAAACCTGGAATTTTCCGCAACATTCGACGGAACATGATGAAGAGGTTCAACCTTTGCATCCAGGAAGGTGGACGCCACTTCCAACAGTTCCTCTAAGGGAATTGAGAAGGGAGAGAGAGAGAGAGAGAGGCAAAGAGCGAAAGAGAGAGAGAGAGTGAGAGAGAGAGAGAAAGGCAATAAGGTAGAGGGACAAATCTGAGTTAGAACTAAGGTACTAAAGTCACCATTGGTTTCAAAAAAAAATGTGAGGAGAATCCATAGTGTGTACCTACTATGGCTAAATAAAAAATGGCAACAGTCTTTTTTATTTTGTAGTCATGAATTTTTTGCTGGCTCTGGCGTTCGGACCGGGTGGACTAGCTTACCACTGAGCTAATCGTGCGCGTCTAATCGTTTCTCATTGAACATACTAACACAAAATGTTTTTTTAAATACCTTATTGTTTATATCAAAATAGTATAAAACATAATAAAGACTGCAAAAGTTTATTAATTTTACAAAATATTATCTTTTTTTTTCAAGACTTCTATTAAGAGTTGGCAATCGGTAAATATTTGTTATTTAATTAGTGTTGTTTATGATAGAAGAACCTACGTACATATTTACCTGGATTTATTTCATAAACTCTATTTTCGTTTGGAAAATTCGCTAGTTTTTTTTTTCTCTCGTAGGGAAGCATAAGAAAAACCACCTTACATTATCAAGGCAGTCTCTCAGGGGCTTACATGAATAATAATTATGTGTATTGTGATACCAATAGTATCTGATATAACTCAATTTACAGATGGTATTACCCCCAAAAAAACCATAAGTTGTTGGTGTTACAACAGGTCAGATACAGGTATGAATAAAATATTCCATCAGATTTTTTTGATGATTAAAATAATATTGACCACCGAGAATTGAACCTCGGTCATGCGATAAACACTCTTAGCACTACCACATCTAGCTGACACCACTGACAATCTGAGAAGCACGAAATTTATCATTTGAATTTTCCTAAACGTGCTGATGAAGGCATGTGAGACCGCGGTATTCAAAAACAGAAATGTAAACAATTTTTGTAAACAATACAAGACGCCCTTACACAGTCTACAGCTAGAAAACTCTTAGGATTTTTGAAGAGTTTTTGGCAAACATCTAATAATTTTTCCCAGAAGATCACGTGATAAAAAATCGTAAAATTATTTTTTAGCATCCTCGGGGCGGCCGCCAACTTTTATCAAACTTGCCCATGTCTGTGCCAAAATTTGTTCGGACAAATGTCGAGTGTTTTATTTAGTAAAAAAGTTTTTTTGGGTGTTTTTTTTCTGTTCAGGTGTAAAAAAAATGACAAACCAAATCGTAAAAAACAAAGTAGTGTAGCTAGAAACATCGAAATTTCGTTGGCTTTCTGCAGAACTGTTCAGAATCAACTCATTTTAACCAGGAACAAAGCACTGACCCGCAGAATAAGCCAAAGTCAGACTTTTTCGGAAAGTTGCAAAAAATCACTTTGTGCAGTTACGAAGGCGAATCCGAAAAAAACGGATTGCAGATCCGGCCTGGAAATGTCGTCAGTAATCTACCATTGACGGTGTAAACGTTTTTTTGGTCCACCCTGTAGAACCATTCCAATGCTGTCCGAGTCCGGCCCAACCCAGGCTAAGTGAGATCAATGTTGATTTAAAAAAAAAAAAAAAAAACAATCTGGCATTTTCTCTGAAGTCACAAAGTTTCCAAAATATTCAGATACCTGATTTGTCTAAGGAGTCTCATGGATAAGCTACATTATAAACCCAGAAGAAAAAGAGATTCCTTTTTTGTTAAAAGAAAAGACACAGGCAGTCAGTGCAAACAAGCCTCAACATGAAAGGGCTAAACTTTTCTTCAAATAAATTTTGACAGGTAAATTTATTGCTGAGCTTCAGAATATATCCATCAATACATTGGGAACCGTCCATCTGCCAAAGTCCAGCTTGGAAGTCCTTCAAGAATAGGACCCGATGATTTATAATTTACATGCAGCCTAGATGTCTGTGTATAGATACTGCTATGTAGCTATGATTTACGGAGAAATATATCAGTAATATATTACATGTATATCAAGAACGTTTGAGGTAAAATGGGGTAAGGTGAGCTAATAGTCTAAATTTGTCAAATAGTTTCAAAGCGATAGTTATAAACATTCCTTGAGTCTGAAGGTGACCTCAGATTCTTTATTAATTTCATAGCAATGAAAGAGAAGTCACTTTAGGCGTTTATTGCACATGATATATCTTCTTGTTGGGAAACATTCCGCGTTCTCCCTTTTTTTTCAAAGCGAAGTGATTTTTTTTTTCTTCAGATTTTTCACATGAACAGAATATTAGCTCAGTTTTTTTATTAGTTTCCTTGGCCAAAACAAGCACATTGAACCCGGTAATTATCAACGGACTCCTGTTTTGGTTGTGTGTAGTACTTTTTATGTTGCTAGTGTTCTTTACAGCTAGGGGATTGATGCTCTTCAACCAACTTTTACTGAAAAGTTGACTCGAGAAAAACCACAAATCTTTTTTACATATTAGATTTTGTATTGAGTAATATAGTTTTAAGAAAACTCGGCCTTTTTCTTTTTAAGCTATGAAACCCTTGGGAAACTTCAAGCTAGCCTGGCTTGTTAGGGTTCCCTAGTCTGTTCTCTGTTTGCATGTATAGTTATCTAGCGGTAATCTTTTCATCGCTACTTCTTCGGTCTTCGACTTATGTAGTTTTCACAGGTCTTTACCCAAATAGCGAGTTCATGTTGCCCCACAACGTCCAAGTGACCCCGCGTCTCCTGAGCCGTAATTACCCCAACTTCCAACTTGGAACCGGCGAGTTCGACTCCAGGAGAATGATGGATTTCTCTACGGTAGCTGGGGAAACGTCAGAACCAACGTATGATTTTCTCCGCGAGGGTCATTATGCAGGAGTATATAGCTACCTTGAACATGAAGCTTGGGCTTGGAACAAATTTATTAGAGGCAATCTTGTGTTCGTCCTGCCTTCAGCTCTTGAAAGAATTTGCCTTGATGTATGACTTTCATAATTTGACTGAATTTATGGGATGACTGCTCAGGAGCATCCAGTTTCTTGGAAATAGCTGTCAGTGGTCCGTTGTTACAAGTTTACCAACTGCAGGATCTGATTTTGATGCATAGGATCAATATTTCATGCATAGATTAGTCTTCTCATCATTCTAGCAGATATTATCTGCTCTATGTCAATAAATTATAATTAGGTTTCAATACCTAATTACCTAT
Source organism: Bactericera cockerelli (assembly GCA_024516035.1). Taxonomy (NCBI): domain Eukaryota; kingdom Metazoa; phylum Arthropoda; class Insecta; order Hemiptera; family Triozidae; genus Bactericera; species Bactericera cockerelli. Next base: position 15,495,778 of record CM044962.1, on the reverse strand, counting down.
TTAGCTGGAATATACGTACATAATTTTAAACTAGAACCTATTATAGCACTTGAAAAGTAATCAAAAGGGAAAAAAAGATGTTCACTAGATGCACAATTATCGATTAAAGAAGATACTTCGCATTCCGGTCATTTATATCAACATATTTATGTAATAGAAATAGTTTTAAATCAGTCAAGAAATTTAATATCACTTTTATTATACAATTTATTGATAAGGACTTGTTGTATACAAACAGATAATTACAAATTAATATACAAATTTGGAAACAATATTAGAAAAGAAAAGAACTGAGAAAAAAAAATATAATATACACAAAAAATATAATGTCCTAATAACTAAAGGGTGGGGTTATTGTCTTTGGCAATCTCTTCTATCTAACACTTATAGGAATAGTCTTAATAAAAAAATATTCTATGTTACCCAGCAAAAATTGGGTATTGTTGGTTTGTTTACCCATTGTTACATCTGGCAAGTAAAATCTTAGTAGAACTAGAAGAGTAACTTGTAAATCCTTGCGTTCATACTTACCAGTTTCGTTGAAGAGAGGTTGTATCAAGCCTTTTGTAACTGTCTAGACAAAGGTATAGTCAGTCAATCAGAATTCAGTCCACGCATCCCACAAACAAAGTACATCATAATAAACAGCATCTCCTCCAATCAAATCCTCAGTGTGATTGGTTGAAACACCATGAATACATTATCAAGTAATCTATACACAATTACATGCACAGTCATCTTGGTTAAAATTTAACAAAAGTTACTGGCATTTCCTCAAGATATACACCTGATATGTTTCAACGAAACAAAATATTCAGAAACAATGCTCTAGGCAAAATCTTTCTTAATGAAAGGAACTACCAACATATTCAGAAAGATTTTGAGTGGAGATACCATTTACGATTGAGTTAGAAAATCCATTATTCAAAATGGAACCTACTCCGAATTTCGACCTACGTAAAAAAAGACTATCGAATTTAAAGTTTATGGGTAGGTTTCTATAATATATTTATTTACTTCTTTTTTCCATAGTATAATATATTTTATTTCAGCTTTGACAGAACATGAATTTTTGACGTTTCAGAAAATTAGAAACCTTCCGGCAGATATAGTTTTGAATTAAGGATACGTTTTCGAAAATTCAACAATTGGTTGGGTGGAAGAGGGTAATTTGTGAGAACCCTGAATGAGATTTCATCAGGAGTGGATATTTGTGGTCGTTGGTGTGATTGTCTAAACTCTTGTTGGTTAATAATTTTATTAGCTTGGGTTCAGTCAATTTACTGACTGAAATTAGGTGAATATGAGTAGATTGACGGATGTCGTCATCCTTGTAACCACACTTTTCAAATCGTACTTGCATCTCGACACAACGAATTCTAAGGCGATTTTTTAGTGTATGTTTGACCGGTGTGGAGGATCTTCTATGAGGTCAATTAGGGGGTACACCTATTCCATTTTTTTTTTTTTTTTTTTTTTTTTTTTTTTTTCTTGGCAGTGGACCAAAAATTAGTCCAAGTTCGTAGTTCAACTCAACTTACTCCAATACAGTGTAACATTTAGAAAGATTTTCCTTGATTTTAGTCTCGATGTATACCTACCTGGATGTTTTGTCCAAAATGGGCTGTATCTGGAGTAAGGCAATTGATTGCTTATGTTTTCAAAAAAAGAACCAAAACAACTACTTGATAGAAAAAAGTCTGAATTAGGTCAATTATTATTGTTAACCGAATTTTTGACAGATTTACTGAAAACAATCGGCTATTCTCAAGAGGTTGATACAAATTTCCTGAAACCTACTGGCATCAGTCAGATAAGCATAAATGTAAAAAGCTTTACGAGAAAGAGACATGAAATGTTTCTTTTGTATTTTAAGTAAGTACTTTTACAATCAAAATCCAAGGGATCCCTTTTCTCCATTAGAGTTTAACCCGTTTGGAGAAACTCCTCTTTTCCTCTTGGACTTCCAAAGAAGTTTGGAGGCGATCGTTCCAGGCAGATAAGCAGCCAAGCCCCGCCCCTTGCTTCTCGCTCTGATTAAAAACCACTAATCAAAATCAAAAGCCAGAACTATACCCAACCAAAACCGTCTGACCGGTTACAGCGGAATTCTCAAGACTCACATTAAGATTGGAATCGCTGATAAGGACGCATCGGTAGCTGGAGCTTCAAACCGGGAATCATTGTTTGAAACTCTGGAATGAGTTGAAGATTGTTTCCCCCGAGGGATAGTTGTGAGTGGCTTCAGTTGAATACTAAGCAGAAGCGGCGGGCTTAGAGATAGATTGTAATCCAAACTTTGCTATTGGAGGAAATGGTCCATTGGAGCAGTCAACACAACAGAGTGGGTGGCGTACTCGACTTGTACACAAGTGAGCCGGGTTTATATGCCGGCATGTTGGATTTTTTTGTGTTCTACTTCTTTTTTAACTTTGCCTTTTCGCAAACCTACTTGGGGTCGGCATTGGTCAACCTTTTCCTCATTGTTAAGGTGCTTGGTTCTAGCACACCTACTTTAAGATTTTGTAGGTTGAATACACCTAACCCCAACCATGTTTAAGGCTGCCAAAGTTTGGTGTTATTGTCTTTTTTTCTAACAGAGCTGGTACCACCATATCTGTTGAACGTCCCCCAGTGAGACTACGTCCATTCATACCTTACGAGGAAAAAATAATAACGGTTGAGCATCAAAAACTATCGCCACTTTTGTATAAGTAGGTATAACTAGTGCTTTTTAAGCCTGTCAGCGCCACACAGGTAGTACCATTATGCCAACAGTTAAACAAAACACCTCTTTATTTACCTATATGCTATATGACGAAGGTAATTATTTCATACTCGTATTTACAGATTACAGAAATGTGTACAATTGTACATGCACATGTTTTGGAGATGTGAAAATCCTCACCCCGCCTCTGTTATTTATACCCCAACACAACTCCGGGAAATGTTCCACTTCATTCTCTCTGTCAAGAGTTCCTCACAGCTTAACCCCGAGACAAACTCATCCCTAACCCCAGAGCAATGTTTCCTTAACCCTAGACATTTATCTCGACAGGTCCGATGTAGCTTTGACCCTGGGAAGGGAAAGCTGTCTGTGTGTCTGTCAGGGACACATGTTTCGTGTTCCTGATGTTAAAAACACGTGCGGGATATCCCACGACTACCCGACACCGATTTGACATGTCTTTGAGGCACACACATAATAACTCTATGTTCTCTCTAGGTTAAGGTATGTAGTACTTATATGTTTATTTTCATAGGTATTATTCATAAAAAACATGAGATACCCACAAGACAATATACAATTATACATATTTACAAGAAAAAAAAGTTACAAAATTAAAAGTTACGGTGTGATTATTATACCTTACCAAATTAAGATGGGGTGATACAGTTAATATCTTGAACTATATTTTATCCCTACTGCCAATTGATAAGCGAACTCGTTAACATGAAGGTCGTTGGTTCGAGTACTTAAGTATGGCAAATATTTAGTCTGATGAGTTTGAGTACGAAATTAATAGACGATTTCGTAATACCTCTGTAACGTTAAGTCACGGATTGCGTACTGTGTAATATAGGGAAAACCGACGCTAAGCAAAGACCTAAGTTGTTGATGTTGTCTATTAATTTCGCCCTAAGTCGGCGGATCTTTTACTTACCCGTACTGGTAACTGGTACAGTTCAGCTAACTATGACTCATGCTCTGACGTATGCCCTCTATTTTTAATTACCCCTCATTATTATCCCTCTCACCCTCTTCTCTTGTCTTCCTCCACTCATTCTCCTCATCCTTCTCCTCCTCCTCTTCCTTCTCCTTCTCCTGCCTCATCTTCCTCCTATTCCTCTTCCTTCTCCTCCTATTTCTTCTTCTCCTCCCCCCTATCCCTTTCATTAATCTCATCCTCCTCTTTTTTTCACTCCCGCTTGTCCTGTCCTTTCTCCATCCACTCTCCCTCCCTCTCTATTATTTTAATCCTCCTACCCTCTCCCTCTTAGTATTCTTAAATAACCAACTAAATATAGTTAACAACATACATACTTTGGCCTGAGTGCTACCAGTACCTATGATAGGGACTAATAACGTATCATATTATTATCATATTTTCCGAAATTTTCTGCGGGAGTTACAATCGATTGTGTTCTAGCTCATAAATAGTACATCATAGAGAGAAGTTTCAAGTAGTTAAAATATAGAAAAAATAGTTTACAACATAATTTTATGTTGTAAATTATTTTTACAACATAAAATTATGTTGTAAACTATTTTTTTCTCTCTCTCTCCCTCTCTCTCTCCCTCTCTCTCTCTCTCTATCTCTCTCTCTCTCTATCTCTCTCTCTCTCTTTCTCTCTCCCTCCTTCACAAAAACAGTTATTTCAACCCCCCTTAAGGCGATACTAATTATTGTTTTGTATCGATAATACGTTCTAAATATTTATAAACAAGAGAGGATAGAATCGGTGGTAATTAAAAACAGAGAAAATTAGTCACCCAAGCAGGGTTAATTGTGGGAACGTTACCGGGTGTCTGGGGAGGAAGCAGAAAACTATTCGACCTGGATCTGAAACTATACAATGCATAAACCTATGATATAACAAAAATGTGGTGAATCAATAAAAAGAAGAAGCCACTGGACGCGTAACCTTAAGGTCGGTGGTTCGAGTCCCGATTTCAGCGTAGGAAGAGAATGCCGTAGGCATTAGCGCCGCCCTTGATCAAGTTTTGTTTAATAATATCAACTTTTTTTCTTGTAAATTGTATATACTTTATTTTGTAAATAAAACTTGAATAAATCTGTTTAATAGATTTAGTAAAGCTAGTTAGAGTAGTTGTGATATAACGAAAGTGATTAACACAAATATATTATGATAACTTTTCATTATGAGGTTTTGAGTCAGACATGTGTCGGTATAGCAGCAACTCAGCGACGATATGGAAATTTCTTCACTACTATTTTTGAAAAAATCTAACCATGTAGAATGAAGACTGGAATAATGAAGATTGCTGTGTCTGAAAAAACGTCAGTGGATATGCCACTTGTGCCATATACGAGTAGGTATGTATATGTGACTATGTATCAGATTGTTCAAGAAATTTCAGTTGTACCTATAGGAGTTTTATTGTAACAATTTTCCTTCTTTTCGTACAGTTTGACTGTGATACCGGCAAATTCTGATTATTGACTAAGAGCCAATTTATGAAACAGGATTAGAATTATTTGAGTAGACAACACTATCAGCTGACTAAGGCGCTCTGTAATTAGTTGAAATTCCCACTAGAATGCGTGTTAAGGGATTGTGTCCACTTGGATTAAATCTAATCCTGTTTCATAATTTGGCCCTAAATCATAAAATAAAATTACAACAAAGGTCCCAGACCGTGCTGTAAATCGGAGTTTCCACCAATCTTACAGCGCACCATATTTAGGATAGTTAACGGTCTTCACTAATCCTCGTTGTAATTCTAATTTATAATTCGCATGACAGGTAGGTACCTACGAATTTCAACTTTTCCAGAAGGTATGTATTGTATATATTTACTATATTTATGTCTGTACAATCCTCTTCCCCTGATGCTAACTGGGCATGGCTAAGAATCAAGATATACCTCTAACATGTCTAACTAACTTCAGAGGCCTATTGTTGGTAGCAAGGTGAACACAAATAGTACTGATGGTCATAATAATAATAATTGAAGATGTTCCCACTGTAAAAAATGAAGAAGAAAAAAAGATAAGAAAACAAATTTATGAACATCTATTTAGATACAGTCAGCAACATAAAACAAGATCTTTTAGAATGTTCTGAATCGCTTCAAGCTTCGAAACACATGAGCCTCTCCGCCCATTTGTAATTAAAATTTTCTACTTGCTTCCCTGTCCAGTTCTTCTTTTTCTTTGTCTTCTTATTCTTCATCTTTGTCTTCTTATTCTTCTTCTTTGCCTTCTTATTCTTCTTCTTTGTCTTCTTATTCTTCTTCTTTGTCTTCTTATTCTTCATCTTTGTCTTCTTATTCTTCATCTTTGTTTTCTTATTCTTCATCTTTGTCTTCTTATTCTTCATCTTTATCTTCTTATTCTTCTTCTTTGTCTTCTTATTCTTCATCTTTGTCTTCTTATTCTTCATCTTTGCCTTCTTATTATTCATCTTTGTCTTCTTATTATTCATGTTTGTCTTCTTATTCTTCATCTTTGATTTCTTATTCTTCATCTTTGTCTTCTTATTCTTCATCTTTGACTGATTTTTCTTCATTCCAGCTGCTTTCCTGCTTCTGATATTTTTATTCATAGCATTCATCATCTAAATTTGACACGATAAATTTGACAAATTTTATCTTGTCAAATCATAAATTTTATCTTTTTTTTATCTTCGTGATCTGCTTGTTTTTTTCCATTCCTTTTTACCTGTGCTTTCTTTGTTTATTTGTAATACTGTTTTTCCTTTTCGTCATATACATATTATTAACTTTTTCTTCTACAAATTTCTCAGTTTTTTAATCTCTTCTTATTCTTATTTTCTGTCGTTTCTCACTTATTCCCATATTCATTTCTTCTTTTCTTTCCTCTACTTTAACTTTAACTACATCTTACCTGTTTCCTTGCTCATTTTACTTTATTAAGGTCTTCTAATTCGTTCCATTTTATGATTTTGTATTTACATCATAATAAATTATTATAGTATGAGTAGTATGACGTCTTTTGTTTGTATTCTGAAGGTGTCTTCCTTTTTTTACACCAATAATTATTTAAACCTCACAGTTTAGATCACATTGTGCGGTATCGCTCACGAATGAACACACCTAGAAAGGTAATTGTCTTTCAGGTACACACTGGAAGTAATTGCCACTTACCACTTACTGTTGGTAGTTTACCTACGCTTGTTATTTACGTATACGTATTTAAATATAGTAGGATATCTTTCAAATTCTATAGATCATAATGAGATTTATATTTCTTTAAATTAATAGGTGTATAAATTTTGTAATAATAGATACCCACTATACTTTTATGGTCAGGTATTTTGATAACTTACAAATTTATGTTCATAATCTTTTATTTTGTTTTGTTCACATACCATTCAGGTCACACAAAGTTTTTCCCTTTGGCAATCCAGAGAGAAGACTTGCTGCATTACCTCTCTGGATTGCAAACTTACGTTAGCTATGCTGCAGTGGCGGCTCCTGACTTCAAGACTAGGTGAAGACAAATTATACCCAGAAGTATTGAAAAAATAAAATTATTAATTTATCAGATCTTAGTTCTTATGGTCTCATAAACACAGCCCATTGTATGTGATGGCTGTTTCCCTGCAGAGCATGATTTTCTCTCATACCAGTTTTGCATCATTTAAGTTTTTATAGGTACTTTTTTTGGAGAACACTTGGTACTTAATAAATAAACAAGGCCAGCAGAACAATTTGTCAACACTTGAGCTGGTACACAGCCATTCATTTTTCATAAGCCATTCAGGCTTGAACTGTATGGCTGTGGGGCAGGCATTTGCTTTACTTTTTTAGTGGTGGTTATAGTAACTGGAGAAATTGGACATCCAGTAATCATAATATCTTTCTTATCCTCATTACTTCTTAATCTGAATGGGGTTACTTTTAATGTTTGAACCCCATGATTTTGTGGGAATCTCATTGTTTCTTTGAAATATTGTTATTAATTATTCATCTTAATAAAAAATATTTATTCATCTTAATAAAAAATATTAACTAAAAGTTGGTAAAAAGGAATTAAAATAAAAATATTAGGATTATACCTCAGTAGATAGGTAGGTACAACATTTTAAAGAGGGGTTAGAACTGGGAAGGAAAGAAAGTTAGTTGAAGACTAAAAATTACAATCCAAAACTGGAAGAAAATCCACCACCAGATTACAAAATAAATCTAAGAAAACATACTTACTACAAATATTAAATCAGCTTAAATTTGGGTTACCATTGATGTATGACTATTTATTGAAAACACAGATATTGCCTTATAATTTTAAGTACTTCACTGGAAGCTGTGTGCTTAGCTACCTGCAACCTGCATAATTATAATGTTATTTCTGACACTGAAAGAAGTACATAGCTACTTCATATTCAACTTATTATGAAAAGCACAGGTCAGATCAGGTAGGAATAATGTTTCTATCCTGTATCAAATACTGGGAAATAACTTTATTAACTAGTTACACCAATTAAAAGTCACTTGATTACCGTTGAAAAGATTTGAAAAAAATAATCTAATAAAATTTAAAAAGTGCACAAGTTTTGTTTACATTCTAAAGATAAGAGATACAATGTTTGCCAAGTTAATTTCATAGCTAAATTTCTACAAACTTCAAGAGCTATATTTTAAATTTAAAGAAATCCCTCAAATCATGTAAGACGTATTTATTTATTTTTAATACTACACCGCCTGAACAGAATTTTCTCTTGAGAATTTCATTTCAACACGTCTAATTTCATGATTTTTTTTAAAAGTGGTTCCATAGCCAGGATCTTAAACAGGACCACCATTGTCCCTATTTAAAAACTTCTTGGAACAACTAGATACGAGATTATCTTATTTGGCTTAATTTCGGTACCTACATTAAATAATTATTTCCGAGATTTGACTTCAATCGAGATGTCCTTTTTAAGACTATAGTTGACAAGATACATTAGTAGTTAAAATTTATTGGTATCGGCTATCGTTTAGTAACTATGTACATAGAACCCAAAAAATGAGAAATAATATCCAAAATTCCTGAAACAAAATCCCGCTTTCCTAACGCCTACGTTTTTTTTTTTTTTTTTTTTTTTTTTTTTTTTAATATTACAAGATTGTGCTAGATATGGGAAGCTAAATCATTGACTGGTTCCCTAGGTCTGGCATAATGCTACTGGCAACAGTGTTAATATCAAAAACACATGACATCGCACATGGTATGTGGCTTCGTGACATTTCGTATGAAGTCGTGTAGAATAATGTAAAATGAATACAACTGAAGACGGTCTTCACTAGCAGACTACATAGATATAGTTGTTGCCTAATATTTCATGATACCTACTTGGAAATACTCAACTCTGATTGGTTGATTCAAGGACAACTGAAGACAATTTCGAATTGTCTTCACATTTGGTGTTCTCCTTGGAAAGTAACATGAAATGTTAAGCAGCATTGATCTATTTTACACAAAGCTTACTCTTTTTTTTTTTCTTTGAGTTGGATCAATTGTGCTATGTTCAAGGGATTATGAGTAGTGTTTTCACTGTTCAAAATTAGGTGAAAATGTCTTCAGTGTCTTCACCCGACGAGCCGCCACTGCTATGCTGTCAATATCTTTGTTCTGGAATTTTCTGAACATGCCCTACACTTCCTGCTTCAATGTACCACTACAACAACAGCTTTCTGAATACATTCCGTGGAAAAAAAAAGTTACTGAAAAGCAACCTTTACATCGTTGAACTCAATTTCATATCCCGCCTCCAGTCATTTCCTCAACAGGGGTCCAACATATTTATTGAAAATATACTTCATATTCCCGCTATTGAGGGTGAGCCAATTGCAGGTGGAAGGGGTACATCTACACGCATGTAAAAATAACACAAATTCGATTTTGACAAAACTGAAACACAAATTGAAATGAAAGCGACTCACGAGTCACGACGTCTTTATTCAATTAAATAATTTTTCCTTGTAAATATTGGGAGGGTCTCGTTCGCAAATTTCCATTTCCAATATTTCAAGTGCATATTCTTCTCGTCTGAATCGAAAGCGCCCCCTCCCCCCCCCCCCCTCCCTCCTGTTGCTCCTCATTTGTCTTACCCCCCGTGGAGCTTTAAGGATCAAACACCCTGCGACGCTATATCCTCTGGAAGTAATCCTATTTGTAGAAGTTATTTTTTTCTCTTATTATTTTCAAATTTTCGTTGGAACAGGTGGTAAGTTTGAAGCTGTCATTTTCTAGGAGTTTCAAAAATAATATGAGTAAAATTATAATTGCTTTCGAATACACAAACTCGAGCTAAAAACATTACATGTTAAAACAAATCGAACGCAAAAAATTGAGTTACTTGTTAGTCTTAACACTTCCCCACGGAAAATAATACCTAAAGTTTAAGTTTATGTAAAATAATAATAAAAACATTTCCTTTTGTATTTAAAAAAAAAACCGACTAAGACTTTCGCACCGACTCTTGTCTTGTGAGGATCACTTGTCATGTATGATTTGGTATTTTGATCCCACGACACGGGATGCCTGAACTAACGCATTGACAGATGACATTTTGATGGAACTAATTCGTAAAATTTAGCCCTAATCCACAGAAAATCGGAACGAATACCACACAAATATCTAACTAATTCACCTCAATATTACATTAGATTTGTTTTCATATGTTTCTTCTGAAGCACGTAACACAAAAAGTGATGATGGCATCTCTACTACAAGCTTCCACGCAATCAGCGATGCTTCACTTTGCAGGCTCATGCTCATCCATCAAGTTGATCGTGTGTCAGCGGCTTATCCCTCGCCGAAATGAGACTTCCTACCTGTCTTGGATGTGAAATCATCGAAATGAGTTCTGCTTCCGGTGAGTAGGAAAGTCTCTCTTAGAAACATAGATTAGAACAGAACTTTGGCCCATTATCGTTTGTTGTTATAAGTTTAACTAGTCAGTTCTTTGACGGCACTTGAAAAATTGCTTCAGTGTTGGGATGAGAAATAAAGTAATGAGCCTTAGGTTTGTTTGGTTAACCCATCACCCGAATAGGAAAGTATTAGCTCAGTGGTAAGATACTCGCTTACCATGCGTAAGTTTTGAACCCCGTCCTCCTCATCAGCGTGAAGGCATACTACGGGTGGGCAGGCTACAACACAGACCAAAAGCGTCTAAAGTGTCTACTGTTTCATTGTGGCTACGACATAAAAAAGGTTGTGAAACACTCATCTTTAAAAAAAATTACCTCTTTTTACACATTGGAATGAGAGACATATACTAGAGCACTGATAGCTCAGTAGAATGACTTAATGGCAGGGTAAACATATTTTTTTTTTTCCAAGTAAAGGAACTTTTTTAAAATGGAAATATTTCCGTATAAATAAATAAACAGGCAAAGGCAAAAAGGTAGTGATAGTGAGGTTAGGTTTAGTAAGTGTGACACTATTTTCGAGATTGAGACCAGAAATCTGGTAGAAAACATGACTTTTTTTTCATAAAAACTAAGTTATTCCAATGAAATCCTTTAGAAAAAACCAAAAAGATCGGCCTCAGGAATAGACGATTTACAAATGTTCCGAATGAAACTAATAATGTATTCATGTGACATTGGTCCTTCTTTCGTATATTCAGCACATCGACAGCAAAACATGTGAAAAATGTTAGAAGGACTTTTAGCGTGATGGAAATTGCGTCTCCCGGGATGTAAAGTTGGAAGGTAAAGTTCAAAACAGGAGATTAAAACGGAACTGAGAAGTTATTTCTAATTTCCCTCTGCTCACTCTATTTACCTCTCTCTTTCTCTTTTCCTCTCTCTCTCTTTCTCTCTCTCTCTCTCTTGTCTCTTTCTCTTTTCCTCATATCTCCTTTTTTCCCTTTCCCTTTCCCTTGCTTTTATCCCTCTCACTATAATCTCTCTATCTCTCACTTTTCTTCTTTCTTTTCTTATCCCACATTCTCTGTTTTTCTCTCCCCTGTGCTTTCTCTTGTTTTATGTCTATTTCCTCTCTTTCTCTCTCTCTCTCTCTCTCTCTTTCTCTCTATCGCTCTCTCTCTCTCTTTCTCTCTCTCTCTCTCTCTCTCTCTCTCTCTCTCTCCTTACAAAAACCATGAAGACAAAACTCTCAATTCCTATTTCATTATTTTATTTATTTATCGTACGGCATCAATACACATCCCATAATGAGAAGACATATTATGTAGGAAACTTGATCAGCAAATCTGATGGCAGTGATCGCCAAAATTGTCAGTACATTGCAGCTAAAGTAGCGGCATGCGTTGCTCAGGGTGAACCACCTGGAAACGTGCTAACATTTCGACCCTATCTCATAAAAAAAACCTTCGTTCCAAGATTTCCCTCGCATGGAAATAGAAATCACTACACTACAAGTAAAACTCGTCCATTTTAGCAATGACAATTTCCATGCTGACAGCTCCTCAATACTTCTCAAGACAAAAGTTCAAAGTGTATACTGCTCCATTTTTCATCATCAGCTATAAAATTCTCCTTCCTCCCCAATTTCTCACCAATATTTCCTTTTGTGTTACCATGGCAACCCAACAGAAGTGAAAAGATGCAGAGTCTACCTTGATTCGTTCTTCTTCTACACTTCTTTTATTTCTGGCTTGTGAAAGCCAGAAATAAAAGAAATGTATGCAGTCCTTGTCCCTCCAAGCTCTGGGTTTAAAGAAAGTATTTTTTAAATTGTATTTTTATAATTTTGTACTACACACTTACATCGTTAATTATTATTTTTATTTTTACTAGGTGTTACTCTACGTATTCTCACAGGACAGATTTGAATGGATGAAGAACACTTATGCAAGGTTTCTGAATTGTTATTGAATGTCTCAGATGATTTGATCGATTCCAAGGTCCAAGTTATGAAGCAAAAACTTATTGAAAACTTGATATCTGGAATAACATTACGGCCACGTGAGGCCATGCCTCAGTCAGGACACACCGTGGCTTTCAAATGCCTCAAGTGGTTAACGCACTAGTCTGTGGTGACCCAGTTTGAGTAGGGATTCGTTGGTTCGAATCCTACATTGTGCATGAATTTTCCACATTAATTTGAGTTCGTGACCACGTAATAATAAGACTCTGAGGGTTAGGTGGTAGAAAATGCCTTGAGCATTAACCTCGCCTGGTGGTTACCTTCCTCTAAACAGTGTTGTTATTATTATACCTATTGAGAAAATCAAGGAGAAGGGGATTCGAACCCAGCGAGCTGGAACCCTTACCCAAGATTTATGTGTGGAAATAAATAATTCGATATCCCAGAATGTTTTCGACTGCTGGGCAACTTATAGCCCGATCTTATTTACGATCTGGTAAATTGCTTGTCAATACCTCGTTAGGAAATTTATCGCCTATGGTTTCTGAAGCGAGATCATTTGATCGGCCTCAGAGGCTGGGTATCAAAGACAATAATTCTGGCATTGAAATGTTGAAACTCCCGGAGAGCTGAGGTAGTAGTATTCTAGTAATTAAGAAATGTCGAGGTGGAGTGGAAGAGCGCACAGTGTGAGAATTCTGCCATTAAAGACAAAAATACGTAAAATTTATGAAAATTTGTAAACTAACCTTGAGAGAGGATTTAGGTGTACGTGTTATAATTCGTATTGAAGCTATCACTACCTATGTAACGTATCACCTTATCAGTAATCGGCAGAGTGTCATGTTAACAGGTCGTAATTTAAGGATTTATTTTTAAACACCATTAGCAATTAGCATAGGGGAAGTTGTGGGAATATACGCTGGTTATTTTGAGATAAAGAAATTGAAAGTTGAATGATTGAATGCACCAGTTCTCGTAGAAACACCGAAGTTGAGCAACCTCCAGCGAGGTGAAGACTTCGTGATGCCGGCATTCCGGCCCAACCCAGGCTAGGTGAGGTCAATGTGGATAGCAGGTTTGTGAGTTTCACGACGGGTATCATAACCGTCGTGATATGACCATGCAGTTCAAAGCGAGGTTAAACTAAAATTAAAAAAAGGTCATTGTAACCAATATTAGATTGGAAATTTAGTTGAAGGTTAAAAAAATTCGATAAGATAGTAGTGCTGCTGATTACAGAAGTGAGGGTGTTCATAAGCATAATTAGGTATATGCACAAGTGTCACATCAATTTGACTAAAATATCTTATATATGTACGTACAGCGTGTAAATGGTGATTACTTAAAAAGAAAATGTTGAATATCATAGAATCAAATACCTTAAAATTGCTTAACAAATAATTGTTCAGGGTTGCAAATAAATACATAAGATAAACACATTGACTGCAGCTGGAGTAAAGGCACTTTTCAGTCTTAACTCGGCAGTATAAACAAGGTATAATTATTCTGAATTCTTTCTATTCATAAGATAGTTGACGGAAATTTTTTTTTTTTGCCTCTTCGCCGTCTTCATAAGATCGATGGTTGAGGCAGAGGTGTTGTATCCCTGAGACTGGGTGTTCGATTCCCGAGCGTGGATAAGATTAGTGACTCTTGGGATTAACAAAACATGACCCTTAGGCCCGAATTATGAAACAGGATCAGATTAACTAATCCTACACAATTCCTTTACACTTCCTCTGATGACAATTTCAACCATTCACAGCGCATTATATTCGCTCTGAAAGTGATATGGCATGGCTTGGATGAACAAACAGATATTTATGAGCATTATCAACTTGAGTTCTAATACGTACTTTTTAACAGCTGGGTCAGCTCGAGACGGGGGTGTTGCCCTCGATTCGCAGGAAGCTCACAAATACCCACATTAACCTCACCCAGCCTGGGTTGGGCTAGAATACCAGGATCACGAAGTCTTCACCACCGAGCATGGGCGTAGCCAGGATTTTGGCCAGGCGAGGGCAGCTGATGATTAAAGTCAATAATACCTAGTGGAAAACCAATAAAAAAGGGTTGGGTGGAAGAGATTGCCACAGACAATAACCCCGCCCTTTAGGTAGGACATTAGTGTTATCTCTTTTTACTTATTTATTTTTTCATTTGTTTATTTTTTTCCTTCTTAATTTTATACTAGTAACATTGTACTCTGTTCTTCTAATAAAGCTTACTATAATAATATAATACTGCCTAGTGTTGCATACTCCCTGGAATTTTCTAGGGGGGCCAGCCGTCCCCCCCTGCACCCCCCTGGCTACGCCCATGCCACCGAGACTGGCTAATACTAGATATTTAGTCCTGTTTCACAATACGGCCCTTATTCTCCTCCATTGTCCCCATGTTTTCAGAATTCACCAGACGAAATGAGAGCACAAGTTCCGAAATATTCATGTATGTCAGAGCGGTTACCAGGTCCTCATAACTCAGAGGATTCCTCATCTGAAAGTTCTTAATAGGTTGCCAAGTACCCTCAAAGTATTTTCGTTACTTCCTCTTCCTAATTGACTTTCGGTTTTTACCATTATTGTGGGGCTCATTTTTTTGTTTACTTATTTTTAGTGTAGTAAAAACGATGTAAAATTCTAACCCTACCTATAGGTCCTATAGACTAGGTGAGGTTAATGTGAGTAGCTTGTACGATTCCCAGCGAATGGAAGGTAAACCTCTACCAGCCCTAGTGGGGCCAGACCTCCTCGTGGGTAACGCATTGATATGCGGCTGAAGCACTGACAATTTTGGCATACAGACAATCATTGCCATCAGGAAATCTGATTAAGTTTATCATATATAAATAAAAATAAAAGCATCACATTATTGGGTGACGTGTACTCTGTGGATTTGCATATTTACAACACTACTGATATCTTTACAAGTAAGTGCGTTTCACAATATTATTCTATTGGCAATAAGAAAATAGTCATTTAAATGACAAAAAACAGCCATAACTCAGTAGTGAACCCAGTAATTGGAAGGTTCACTTTTAACTACAGTTTTAATTGTGTCATACGTAATTACAACTATACATGGTTATAATGAGACTATAACTGATGGAAATGAGTGCCTTCGACGCCAAAGGTCTTTTTGGAAACAACGCTCTTAAAAAAGGAAATGAAAAAAATCCACCAAAAACGATACTTTCTATACCTACCTTATTATAAGTCATAGAGATTCTGAGTGTTCATTTCGTAGTCATGAAACAGAAGCTACCTATACTGTTTACGGTGTCGCTTATTATTATTACTTTTATAGTCTATCCCGTTAGCTCAGTGGTAAAGGCGGCACTATGTGAATCCAGAGATCGTGGGTTCGAAACCCAGCCAGGACAAGACAAGTTATCCTCCCATTTGGGATTTTTACCACATAATAATACGTCTTGGGCTTACTGCTGGAATAATGGGACTTTAAAAGTCCTTATCGGGCAGTATAAATAAGGCGATATTATTATTAAACACTTCATTAGATATAAAAAGGCATAGGTATGTACAGTACCTACAACAATCTTAAGCTGCATTAATACCTTTGATCTCTTTTAGAGCTACAGGAGCGTGCCACAAAATATATATTTAAGGTCGCAGTGACAAAGAGCTTTCGTAGCCGACAGCCCTACTTATACCCATACAGTACCTACAAATAATTATTCTAAAAATTAAAACATATACCTACACTATAAATTGTAGAAAAAAATAAATAAATATACACATTTTATGTCCTAACTAAAGGGTGGGGTTATTGCCTATAGCAATCTCTTCCACCCAACGGTTGAAGGGGAGATTTAGGGATTTTGAGAGTGAGAGTGCTTTCTATGATAATAAGGGAAGTTTTTTGAAAGTGCTTTCCTCCACCAACGTCTAGAAAGAGAAGAGTTAATGTATCCTCATCCGATGAGCATAGACTGTAGCAAGAGGTTCCCTAATTATCATTTGTTAATTAACTTTCTAGGATTTAATTTTTCTTGAGAGACATTAAGGGATGCGGAAACGCTCTGAAGCACCGGCCGAGGGGCTGAAAAGGTAATTACCTCAGATGAGATGAATCTTATTAAGAAGCTGCCAGGGGTTGTACTAATTTCAGTGCTTTATTTAGACTGTCAAGTTGGGACAGTCCCTTGTAGGAGAGGCTGTGCCGAGTTAACGACCATTTTAATCACAAGTTAATTGGAATCAATAGTGCACCTCCAATGTACTGGTTATATATGTTTTATATTACTACTACTCGGATCCAGGGACCGTGAGATTCGTAAGTTCAATATTCAGTTTGGGCAAGAATTTCTGACGAAAAATTCTGCGACTTATCAGTACGTCGTTGTACGACTTATAAAGTCGCAGATGCTTAACACGTTATACGACTTTACCTTTGAGGTTGACCTTTTCGTCCCAATCCAGATTAGGTGAGGTTGTCATGAGTGGCTGGTACGATTCTCAGAGTAAACCTTTTCTTTTTGTCTCTCTTTTCCTTTCTTATTCTTGTTCCTTCTCGTCTGATCACTATTTTTTCTTGATTTTCTATCTCTTTCAAAATATTACGCTCCTTTCCTTCATTTTTTCTCTCTCTCTTATTCACTCACTTTATCTTCGTCTTCATTATTCTACTATAATTTTAATTTCCGTCTCATCTCTTTTTTAGTCTTCATTATTATTGTATAGTTTTACCTTCACCGACCGTAGTAGCTTGAAATAAGTCGCCGGACTTGAAATCTGGAGGTCGGAGGTTCAAGTCTCAAGATAACCAAATATTTAGTAAAGCCAGTTTCAGTGATATCACGATTGTGATTAACACAAATACCTATATGTATATGGTAAATTAATAAATCTTACCTTCCTTGCAATCTTCTCTGTTCCTCTCTTATTTTTTCTCATCTTGATTTTTTTTTCTAATTTCGGTTTTCAATTTTGATTATTGATGTCTGCCTTCCTGTCTCAGGCTATCACACGCATGTTCAAATCTTTGTTATTATAGATTAAAGTTATATGCAAGTACCTATACACCTACATAAGCTAGCAGCCAGCACCCATTTAATAGTTCCTTATAATGTTGAGTCCTTGATGCAATAGATCCTCCACATATTTTATTTTTCACTCTGAGTGAAGTACTTTAGGTTAATGTTCTTGGTAAACACCCAGCTGAAGACGAATGGTTAATGGGGCCTTCTAGTAGATTCTCCTGAGGATGGTGGACTGGGCGGTCTATCTGCCAGTAGATCTTGATGTGTGGGGGTTGATAGTGCTACCTACAAGGTTGGCTAATGAAAAAATCTATCTAGTGGCCAGCCTTCTTTGGTAGAAGTTTTGTATGAGATAATGGGCGTTAGTACGGGGGGGCATTTATCCGGTAGAGATGGGAATGGTAAGCTTGACTACCACCGTATGCACAATCAGTGGCGGATTCGTTTATTTGGCGGAATTGTGAAAAGTAGAATAGTGAATATTACGAGGGCATACATTTAACCTCAATGAAACTTATAATTATTATTTAACACTTTATTATTATGGACATTCTCGCATGTAAAATACAGATAATTACAAACTAATATGCAATATGTATAAGAGAAGTAAAAAGAGAAAATAATAAACATTTTTTTTATATAAATATATACATAATATTTATGTCCTAACTAAAGGTCGGGTTTATTGCCTTTGGCAATCTCTTCCACACAACCCTTATTTTTCTAGCTTTCATCCAAGTAGAGGTACAGTTAGCAAGCTTACAGTTTGTATAACGAACTCCGTAGTACCTATGCCCCCCTAAAATTCTCACTAAAATTGTACCAAGCCAGCGTCGATGGCGCGTCGAATGCACCGGTTCTCGTAGGAAGACTTTGTGATGCTGGCATTCCGACCAAACCCAGGCTGGGTGAGGTTTATGAGGGTAGCAAGTTTGTGAGTTTCCTGCGAATGGAGGCTAACAACCCCCGTCGTGATATGATCGTGTTGTTGAAAGCGACGTTAAACCGAAAATCGCAAGTGCTGACTAGAGTTGCTTTACATATAATAACCATGCGCGGATATAGCCCTCTTGTACTGGGGGGGCACAATCGCACAATCTACCTTTCTACTACTACCGGGTTTGCACCCGCCGCTTCGCAAGCCCATCACCCCCCCCCCCCCCCCCCCCCCACACACACACACACACACACACAAATGTCAATATTTTTTGTATCACCCATCCATTTTTTCTCCTTACTGGATCTCAAGAATGGCTCATCAGAACTTCGCCATCAATATGTCAAATGAAGACTCCAACCCTTGCAAAAACACTCTCGCTTTGAGTTGATAGTTCGTCACGACATATTTCGAGAAAAAATGTCATTCAGGTCAAAAAACGTAAATACTTTTTGTTTACCCATCCATTTTATGTCCTTACTCAACGTAGCTCAAAAACGGCTCATCAGAATTTCGTGATTGATATCTCAAATGAAAACTTGAATCCTTGCTTAAAACTTTCTCTTTTTGAGTTGATACGCCGCCGCCGTGGCGCCGTCACTACAAATTTTGAGAAAAAAAATGTCATTTTGGTCGAAAAATGTGATTTTTTTGTGTCACCCATCCATTTTTTGTCCTTACCCCGTGTACCTGAACCCTAGAGATATATTCCCTGATCCAAATGGGCCTATAGGTAAAATTTCAGGTTTCTCGGACATTCTGTGTGGATTTGACAACTTTATTATTTAGGTATTTCTTATTGGTCTTGGAATTGGGAATTATTTTGGGTCCCGTGCCCCCCTAACATATTGAGATCTTTTTTTTTTTTACAGGATTAGTCTTAGAATTAGGAATTATTTTGGGTCCCGTGCATGCCCCCCTAACTTGTTGAGATCTTTTTTTTTTACGGGATTAGTCTTAGAATTGGGAATTATTTTGGGTCCCGTGCCCCCCCAACTTATTGAGATCTTTTTTTTACGGGATTAGTCTTAGAATTGGGAATTATTTTGGGTCCTGTGCCCCCCTAACATATTAAGATTTTTTTTCACGGGATTAGTCTTAGAATTGGGAATTAGTTTGGGTCCCGTGCCCCCCTAACTTATTGAGATTATTTTTTACGGGATTAGTCTTAGAATTGGGAATTATTTCGGGGCCCGTGCCCCCCTAACTCATTGAGATCTTTTTTTTTTACGGGATTAGGTATAATGAAATTTGAGAAACACCGCTTGCCGAAAAAATCTGGGGGGGCACGTGCCCCCCGTGCCCCCCCCCTATATCCGCGCATGATAATAACGCTAAGAAACCAACACATGCCTATATTTACATTGATATAATAATAAAAATAATAATAATAACATCGTCTTATTTATACTGCCTGATTAGGACTATTAAATTCCCATTATTCCAGCAGTAAGCCCAAGACATATTATTATGTGGTAAAAATCCCAAATGGGATGATAACTTGTCATGTCCCGGCTGTGTTTCGAACCCACGACCTCTGGAATCTCTGGATACCCAGAGTGCCGCCTTTACCACTGACCTACCGGGATATATGTGACATAAATGTTATTATTTTATCCGCCACTGCCCCGTGTGATCGTAATCAGCACCAGAATTTTATTTTCATTAATCCTCGCAGTCTCCTGTACTCAGAGGTTAATTAGAGGGCGTGACTCTATTCAATGGATTCATAATCTCAAAAAGGCGTACCTCCGTATCTGGTGCTTCCCACACCCCATGAGGTTGCATCATGCATAGGAAATTCGGAGACGGCCATGTCGGGTCCTAGGTCAAAAACCATTTTCGGGAACTATCTACTATCCCTAGATTTTTGATTAAGTTGGAAGCGCTGAGAACAAAAAAAGTACCGAGGTATGCACTTGGTTTGTTGGGTACGAGTATTTAAAAGGTAAATTGGTAAATAATAATAATATCGAGACTACGAGTAATGAGCCCAATCATTCCAGCAGTAAGATCAAGACATATTATTGATATATTTAGGTCAAGTGGTTAACGCTTTAGTCTGGTAATCCAGGAAGCGTAGGGGGATCCATTGATTTGCATCCCACCCAGTGCATGAATTTTTCCTCCTTAATTTGAGTTTGTAACCAAATAATAACAAGATTCTGAGGTTTAGGTGGTAGAAAATGCTTTGTGATCATTAACCTCGCCTGGTGGTTATCTTCCAGCACTAAAGAGTGTTACTATCATTATGTAGTCAAAATTCCAAATAGGAGGACAACTTCGCCACTTATATTATTATTATTGACCGCCACTGACAAACTTTTCCCTTCTATCGTATTAAATTTCTCCTTATTTCATGTTCGTCTTCTCTCCTTTTCCCCCTCCCCCTCTCTCTCTTGCGCCCCTCTCTCTCTCTCTCTCGCTCTTTTATTTGCTCTACAGGAAAAAGAAAATGAAAAGAAAATATTGCCGCGGGGATCATACCTAAGATGAAAATGCTGTTTCCTTCAGCTCGGTGTGGTGTGGAAAGGTGAAAGAAAAGTTATTTAGAGAACAGGGAGAGAGGGAGAGAAAGAGAGGGAAAGAGAGAAGGAAACAGAAAGAGAGAAAGAGAGGAAATTCGAGATGGAGCTCAGAGAAGAAAATTTGGAAATTGAAAATTCACCTCTCTTTCTCATTCTCTGTCTTTCTCTTCCTTTTATAGTATATACAGTCTATACGATATCATTTATTACTTCCGAGAAATTTCTAATATTAGAAATCGGAAGTAGGTATTGTGTTCGTTTTTGTAAAAAAAAATATTTTTTTGCTCCGATTTCAATTTTTTTCATATTTCTGGACGTTTCATGACCTACTGAGTAAATTTGGTTTTGTGTCCGTCTGTCGGTCTGTCTGTTAAAACGATTCCTTGTAACGCGCAAATCTCGGAAACTACTCGACCGATTTTGATGAAATTTTGCACACATCTAGGAGACATTCTGTAGATGGTCCTATTTTAAATTCATCGAATTCATACTAGCGGTTCTGGGTGAAAGAGACCATGCGCCTGACCACTAACTTTTTACTTAAACGCTTATATCTCATGAACGGTACACCCGATTTCAATGAAATTTTGTAAGAATATGCATATTATTGTTTTACATAGATTATTTATATTTATTTTTAAATTAATTATAATTTGACTCTGATATTTAAGAAAATCCGAAAATTTGGACAAAAAGTAAAAAAATAAGGACCACGACTTGCCAATACAGAATTTTTTGTGGAATTTAGAATGCAGAAAAAACAATATTCTACCATATAAAATAAATTTGAAGAAAATCGGTTGAGCCGTTTTGGAGATATAAGTAATTTTCTATAAAATCTCAAAATTGGCACGTGTTTACAATGTGAAGCAATCACGAGGAAGTATTGTGTCCATAATTGGCAGTGTTTTTTTCTCTCTTTCCCTCTGTTAAATTTTTGAAGAAATTGTTTGCTTTGTGAAAATAAATTTGTCTCCGTTAATTTCCCGTATATTCTACAAGAGGTTCTCAAATATGAAACAGCCAGGTAGGGGTATTAGGAAGAGGTACACACACAAACACACGGAGTGTAAAAAAAAAAATGAGACGTGAAAAATAAGTGTGAAAATTTCCAAATTTTACAGGGTTTTCATATGATCTAGTAGCTTTTAAAACCAAAAAACACCAAGAGGTTGTATTTGAAATGAATATCTTTTGTTTGATGGGTGGAAGAGGTCGCCACAAACAATAATTTATTTTTTAGTAATTTCAACTTTATTTTATAATAAACATTTAACAAGTCACACAATAAGTAGTGATAATTACAGAGTACAAATTTTAACACTTAGACGACTGGGTGTACCACCGGTGGTACACGCGTGTCTGTACGGAATGGACCGGGTGTACCACCGGTGGTACACGCATGCACTACGCCTGTGAATAGCCTAAACATCGCCGGTCCCACGGGAGAATTCACTAAAAACCATGCCGGTCGTCTAAGTGTTAAGGATGAATAAGATTTATAATGAGAAAGGTATTTAAGTTTTTTTTTTTTTTTTTTTTTTTGGTTTAACGTCGCTTTCAACTGCCATGGTCATATCACGACGGGGGTTTTACCCTCCATTCGCAGGAAACTCACAAACCTGCTACTCACATTGACCTCACCCAGCCTGAGTGGGGCCGGGAAAAGCCAGCGTCACGAGAATTAGAATTTGAATGGTCACCCATCCAAGTCTTAACCTCGCTGGATGTCGCTTAACTTCGGTGTTCTGAAGGGAACCGGTGTATTCAACAGGCCATCGACGCTGGCTTATTTAAGTTTACTTAGTACTTTAGTTAGTACTTAAGTATTTCTCTTCAATATTAGTGTTTTCCTAGGAAGCTGAAATTTGGTAGGTAGCTTTGTCTTATAGTCTAGATGTGCAATAAGACGGGATTTTTCGAAATTCCCACTACAACACCTGCCATTGGCGAAAAAGGACTTTTTGTTTTCACGGCCATGCCTCGGCCCGCAAAGCGGGCGACAGCCCGCTAGTATATAATAATATGCAATATCGCTTTCAACTGCATGGTCAAATGGTCATATCTTTTACACAGATGTCCTTATAATAATAATGTCCCTACTTCGATAATAGATACCTACTAAATTTTTATTATCTACTGAGTGAGATTAAAGATTTTTGGAAAATATATATTTCATAGGTAATAAATAGTTACATAGGTAATTAATATCTTAGCAATAGTGATGGCAATTCTCTTAATTAAATTTTACCTTTTTTTTTTTTTTTTTTTTTTTTTTTTTTTGAGAAGTATTTAAAATATTTTATCAGATATAATACATCTCTTTCAAATACCTAAATTATAGGGAAATAGTCACTCTTCTTTTAATTTATTCCATCAAAATTCCATTCATTCAAAATAAAACTCGACACTTAGACAGCAATAAAACTAAAATTTATCTAAACCAATATAATTAAAATTATATAATATCATAAAATAAAAAATATTTACATAAATTAAGTTTACATTAGAAACCAAATAGCACAGGCTAAAACCTAATGTCTTCATACCTGCTTCAAAAAAAGGAATGATTTTTAATTACTTTTGAAAGAAGATTTTATTTTCAGGGCCAAAGGGTATTTTATGAATTTCGAAGTCTGTCTGGATAGGTTCTGAGCAAGTAAACCAAGCCGATGATATAGTAACATGGAATATTCAATACTGGGTGGTGTATGAGTTTGTTTTCTTATTTATAGTCTAGAATTTCTAATTAATGTCCGGGGCATGGCCAGTTCACATCACGCTTCTTGGCATTCTGGAAGCTCGGGTTAGAATTTTATCTCAGATTCTGTAAATTTAGTAGATTAAATTTGAGTTCAATTAAATTTATGTAAGTACTTCATTCTTAGAATGCACAATTAAATTTATTTGACGAATAAAATTACTCTATAACGAGTAATCTGATTTGAATTTCCTGTTAAGTTACATAATATTATTACAAAAAAAATCTACATAATTATTCTTTTACACTTATACTTGTTGTAGTTAGAAAATTATATCTGTTGTTACACCTCTTAATAAATATTTGATAATGTGCAGTGTGGTGCTACCCCATAGAATTCCGGGCAAATATCTCAGATTTAATCGCTAAAATGTCAGGGTGGATAGTTGTAGGTAAACGTAATTGATGTGTTTTTATTGTAGCTCAATCCAAAACAAAAAGAAAACGCCTAAATGTTGATTTACATATTAAGTCATTCATCATCATATGGTGGCGTCATCGTGAACGATGGTAGCCAGACAATGGAGAAATGGCTCAGCACTTCTACCACTGTCTTTACAAGGAGGCAATAATTGACAAGGGCCCCCAGAACCAAGCCATTACTCATTACTAAAGTTAAAAAAAGTTATCATATTTGTGTTAATCACTTTCGTGATATCACAACTACTCAAACTCGCTTTACTAAAACTACGCTGACACCGGGCCTTGAACCGCCGACCTCCAGGTTACAAGTCCGCCGCCTTATCGATCAAGCTACTGAGGTCAGTTTCACTCATAACTATATAATGAAGTCTATCTATCTATATTCTATTATATTAAAGTGGTGTTTTTCAACTTTTTAGTTATATACCTACACCATATAATGAAGTACTCGAGGAATAATAAACTTGTCCATCCTGTATATTTCCGTACTGAACTCGAACAGAGCAGAACAGCTACACAGAATCATCTCCTTGTGAAGGGGGAGGGGGGGGGCGCCCCCCGCCGGGCTGTTTTGTTTTTGCCCCGAGCCCCACCCCATGGGGGGCCTTTTTGTCGGGCCCAGCTCGCCCCATAACAAGGTGTGATGACGTGCCAGGCTCTGAATTTATGCCGTATTCGTGCTATTATGTTGTTATCCAGGAGACTCGGGGAGTAGGTGTGGACTCGAGATGCAAAGGTTCGCTCGCTCACAAGATGGAAGGAAGTTTAATTTTTTCATCAGTTCCTGTGATAGATATTACAATTTTATTTTAATAGTAAAACAACAAAACATGAAAAAAAATTTACAAGTAAAATATTTCCTCCAAATTTTCAGAGGTTGGGAGAGTTCCTCTAATTCTCACAGCATTACTTCTCTGTATAGAAAGTGCAATACGCTGTATGAAGTAATGCCGTGATCAGAATGATGTCTCCGGACACACGGGTATTACAATTATATCAGTCTTGATAACATCACAATTAATTTATTAATTGTGTCTGGTCAGGTCAGTCTGGATTAAAATTGCTGCTCCCAAGCTTCCTTGATTTAAAGATAGCTTATGGTGGAGATGCCATAATCACTTTTTGTGTTGTGTGCTTTAGAGAAGGTACACAAGTGCCTAGTGTACCTTCCGCGACTTCTATGTAGAATCTCTTGATTCAGAGAGTGCTTTCTTTACCTCTGAGCTATCGGACATGATCGATAGGACAGGGAATCGTAATCTCTCAGTCGGTGGTACGTCAAAACCGCAAGCGTTTTTAGGGTGCATTGCCGCGAAAAAAGTTTGGTCGTTCCTGATCTATAACATTGTGTGTGAGCTGATATATTAGAAGAAGACGAGATTGACCGGGTCAGATTTAGGAAAAATGTGGCGAGGCTATAAAATACCGACTCGGGTATAAATGGACATAGGCGTAAGTTCAGTTTTAGTTATCATATTTTTTTTTTTTTTTTTTGGTTTAACGTCGCTTTCAACTACATGCTGGTCATATCACGACGGGGGTGTTACCCTCCATTCGCAGGAAACTCACAAACCTGCTACCCACATTAACCTCACCCAGCCTGGGTTGGGCCGGAATGCCAGCATCACGAAGTCTTCACCTCGCTGGACGTTGCTTAACTTCGGTGATCCAACGAGAACCGGTGCATTCAACGCGCCATCGACGCTGGCTTATCATATTTTTAAAAATCACTTCCCTCGCTTTACTAAATCTACACTGACCTCCAGATTACAAGTCCGCCGCCTTATCGATCAAGCTACTGAGGTTGGTTAGTATAGGAGGCTGTAATTTCTTTATTTTTTATAACGAAGTAAGTGAATTAAGCAGGCATGAATGTGTATGTGTGTATCTAAGATCGCTAAAAGCTTTTGAAGTCTGTTATGATTTTAAAAGTGGCAACGTCGACAGTAAAGTTCGATTCCACGCCTATACTCTACAAGTATATCTCAGCTGTCCGGGAGTATGTCGTGACTGGGTAACTGGCTGAAATAAACATGTGTTTACGAGGTACTTATCACAGGTAGGCACCGTAACCATAGCAACCAGCTGAGCGAGATTTCTCAACGCTTGACAGTTGAGACCGAAGGACTGGCCTGCGTTGAATACAGCAGTTCTCGTAAGAATACCGAGGTTGAGCAACGTCCAGTGAGGCTAAGACTTGGTGGATCATCATTCAAAACATTGGTGTTACTGATTATTTCTGGAAGAGGTTTTTTTAACTTGGGTTTAACGTCACTTTCAATAACTGCATGGTCGTGTCATGACGGAGGCGTTACCTTCCATTCGCAGGATATTCACAAACCTGCTACCCACATTAAACTCACCCAGCCTGGGTTGGGCCAGAATGCCAGCATCACTAAGTCTTCACCTCGCTGGCGTTGCTCACCTTCGGTGATTCTATTCTATTGCGGTGATGCATTCAACGCGCCAGGTTTGATGAAGTTATTATGAGGATGGCTGGTTTTTGACTTGAGCAAACAGCATCATTCTGAACATCAGGTTGAGGTGAAACCAGCTGATTTGGTTTGATCTGTACATGTACATGTACCTAATTTCCATCTCACTATATGTAGAGTAGATATACGTATTAAAAGTTAAATAAGCCGGGCTCGAGTAGTAACGTATTGATTTTTTATTGTTCAATATTTTTTACCAGTTGCTATGGTGTTTTCAAGTTGACTGTTTTGTGGTGGATGCATAAGAAATAATGTTTTGCAACAGACGCGCGATGATGATGATGATGACAAAAGTTGGGTGAAAGAGATAGCCATAGCCATAGGCAATAACCCCGCCTTTTAGTTAGGACATCGTATACAGGGTGGACCAAAAAAACGTTTACACCCGTTAATGGTAGATTACTGACGACATTTCCAGGTCGGATCTGCAATCCGTTTTTTCGGATTCGCCTTCGTAACTGCACAAAGTGATTTTTTGCAACTTTCCGAAAAAGTACGACTTTGGCTTATTCTTCAGGTCAGTACTTTTTTCCTGTTTAAGATGAGTTGATTCTGAACACTTTTGCAGAAAGCCAACAAAATTTCGATGTTTTTAAATACACTACTTTGTTTTTTACGATTTGGTTTGTCATATTTTTTTACACCTGAACAGAAAAAAACACTCAAAAAAACTTTTTTACTAAATAAAACACTCGACATTTGTCCGAACAAATTTTGGCACAGACATGGGCAAGTTTGATAAAAGTTGGCGGCCGCCCCGAGGATGCTAAAAAATAATTTTACGATTTTTTATCTCGTGATCTTCTGGGAAAAATTATTAGGTGTTTGCCAAAAACTCTTCAAAAATCCTAAGAGTTTTCTAGCTGTAGACTGTGTAAGGGCGTCTTGTATTGTTTACAAAAATTGTTTACATTGCTTTTTTTGAATACCGCGGTCTCACATGCCTTCATCAGCCAGTTTAGGAAAATTCAAATGATAAATTTCGTGCTACTCAGATTGTCAGTGATGTTAGCTAGATGTAGTAGTGCTAAGAGTGGTAGACGCATGACCGAGGTTCAAATCTCGGCGGTCAATATTATTTTAATTATCAAAAAAATCTGATGGAATATTTTATTCATACCTGTATCTGACCTGTTGTAAAACCAACAACTTATGGGTTTTTTGGGGGTAATACCATCTGTAAATTGAGTTATATCAGATACTATTGGTATCACAATACACATAATTATTATTCATGTAAGCCCCTGAGAGACTGCCTTGATAATGTAAGGATGGTTTTTCTTATGCTTCCCTACGAGAGAAAAAAAAAAACTAGCGAATTTTCCAAACGAAAATAGAGTTTATGAAATAAATCCAGGTAAATATGTAGGTAGGTTCTTCTATCATAAACAATACTAATTAAATAACAAATATTTACCGATTGCCAACTCTTAATAGAAGTCTTGAAAAAAACAAGATAATATTTTGTAAAATTAATAAACTTTTGAAGTCTTTATTATGTTTTATACTATTTTGATATAAACAAAAAGGTATTTAAAAAAAAAAACATTTTGTGTTAGTATGTTTAATGAGAAACGATTAGGCGCGCACGATTAGCTCAGTGGTAAGCTAGTCCACCCGGTCCGAACGCCAGAGCTAGCAAAAAATTCATGACTACAAAATAAAAAAGACTGTTGCCATTTTTTATTTAGCCATAGTACACACTATGGATTCTCCTCACACAAATTTTTGAAACCAATGGTGACTTTAGTACCTTAGTTCTAACTCAGAACTGTCCCTCTACCTTCTTGCCTTTCTCTCTCTCTCTTTCGCTTCTCTCTCTCTCTCTCTCTCCCTCCCTTTTCAATTCCCTTAGAGGAACTGTTGGAAGTGGCGTCCACCTTCCTGGATGCAAAGGTTGAACCTCTTCATCATGTTCCGTCGAATGT
Organism: Bactericera cockerelli; assembly: GCA_024516035.1. NCBI lineage: Eukaryota > Metazoa > Arthropoda > Insecta > Hemiptera > Triozidae > Bactericera > Bactericera cockerelli. The sequence goes on along the minus strand of CM044962.1, from coordinate 15,467,171 downwards.
TGCGGAAGATTCCAGGTTTTTCTGTCAGGTCATCGAATGCCAACAGGATTCTTGCTACCAGATTTCGTACACTATGTTTTTCACGTGATCCCAAATGTTCCTGTTGGCAACTCCATATGCTAAATGCGTATCTGCCATTTCAGCATCCGAATTATAATAATGTAACTTGTACTAAAAAAAACTCAAGAAGTTTAGAGATAATATTTCATAGAATGCAGAAAAATATGCTTGAAAACTATCATCGAGAAACAAACAATCATTCATTTGACTGGCCTTTAATTAATTCCAAGGAAAATAATTATCAGACATAAATAGCTAATTACTCTTTGAGTACAAGACGACCCTACACGGTCAACACTTTTAAGATTTTGAACATCATTTTTTGAGACTTACCCGGTTTGTTTACCCAGAAGATCACGTGATAAAAAATCGTAAAATTATTTTTTAGCATCCTTGGGTTGGCCGCCAACTTTTATCAAACTTGCCCATGTCTGTGCCAAAATTTGCTCGGGCAAATCTTGAGTGTTTCAAAGTGTAAAAAATTTACATGAGAATTTTTTTTCTATTCAGGTGTCAAAAAAGATGCCAAACCAAACCGTAAAAAACAAAGTAGTGTAGCTAGAAACATCGAAATTTTGTTGGCTTTCTGCAGAAATGTTCAGAATCAACTCATCTTAAACAGGAAAAAAGTTCTGACCTGAAGAATAAGCCAAAGTCGGACTTTTTCAGAAAGTTACAAAAAATCACTTTGTACAGTTATAAAGGCGAATCCGAAAAAACGGATTGCAGATCCGTCCTAGAAATGTCGTCAGTAATCTACCATTAACGGGTGTAAACGTTTTTTTGGTCCACCCTGTATATTTTATCTACGTTGTTTATCTCTTCTTGTTTAATATGTTTATATTGTTCTAAATTTTGAATTTTAATTTTCATAATTACTTGTTTGTGCATAGTTATGTCCTATTAGTAAAATAAATAAATAATAATAACAGCAATGATAGTATAGACTTATTTATTCTACCCGACTAGGACTAAAAAGTCCCCTTACTCTAGTAGTTTTGGTGCCATTTTTGGTATAAGTCTCAAATTAATGAGGGATAATTCATGCATTGAGCGGGATTCGAACCAACGGATCCCTATGCTATCTGGATCACCAGAGTAGCGCCTTGACCACTCAACCACCAATTCTCTTTTTAACTTTTAGTTATGTTTTAGGTACTCTTGGACATTATATCTATCTATATGTATATTCTTTCTCATACCATACTTTTCTTATTCTTCGGTCTGCATTCTGCAATAATGATAGTGTTTTATGATCACAATCTCCAACCACAGGCCTCATCTCGGGAGCCAACTAGTCGGTAGCTCCATATAGCACTCGCCTAGCTTCTAGGATTTCATTTATACGTGGACCTATGCCACATAATAACTCTGTGTGATTGGCCTATGTGTTGTGTATGTGTATATAATTTTATCATGCATAGTATAAAGACTAGTTATACAGGGCGCGAATAACTCCCAGTGTAGTCAGTGTTCATCAGGCTATGTGCAGTATGTATTCAGGGATTCTTTGGATACGTGGCTGGTATATCATCCAAAAGATTATATCCACGAGTATATCTCTGATTTAATCTCAAAACACCCAATTGTTGTAAGCGTACATTTTAATCCTTTTTTACAAATAGAACATAGATACCCTGGTATATGGACATATGACTATATACAGTCGAACCTTTGGATATAAGAGAAACATGGATATAGGAGAACAATTTTAAGGCCCAATTTACATAGAAAATTTTAAAAAAAAATCACCTCCTTATAAAAGAAGAAATTTCGGTCCCTTGAATTCTCTTATATCCAAGTTTGACTGTATTTACGAGTATTATTATTTTATTGGGTTTAACGTCGGTTTCAACTGCATGGTCATATCACATCGGGGTGTTACCCTTCATTCGCAAGAATCTGACAAACCTGCTACCCATAATAACGTCACCCAAACTGGGTTCAGCCAGAATGCCAGCACCACTAAGTCTTCACCTCGCTGGACGTTTCTTAACTTCGGTGATCTTACGAGAACCGATGGATTCAACGCGCCAATAATAAGATATAATATGCACTCATACACAAACCCAAACCATAATAGTATGCATGCTGATCTAATATAATTTACTGGAACTATAGCAGTGGCAATCCCTCATGAGGGCTGGGTAGAGCCAATCCTTAAGATCCCAACCATCTCCAAGCAGGATCGTGGTCTAAGGTTACTCAAAAATTAGAATACATAGTAATCCTCTGTTGATTACCATCTCTTGAGATTGAATTGTGGATTTTATCAGTGTTTGAATGAATAATCTTACTCCTACCAATTTCTAGAAATTGGAAGTATCAGAAGTATGTTTTTGTTGGCTCTTAGATTTAAGTGAATTTATGCGGTGAAAGGGTTATAAACATATAACCAAAGCATGGATCAGTTGCATGAGTTGCATCAGTTTGTCCCGGTAGCTCAGTAGTAAAGACGGCACTCTGTGAATCCAGAGTTTTCAAGGGTCGCGGGTTCGAAACCCAGCCGGTACATGACAAGTTATCCTCCCATTTGGGATTTTTACCGCGTAATAATATGTCTTGGTCTTACTGCTGGAATAATGGGACTTAATACTTAATAGTTCTAATCGGGCAGTATAAATAAGGCAGTATTGTTATTCCTAGTTCCACATTTACAGCCGGATGCATTTCTTAACACCAACTCTGTTAAGGGAGCCAATATTTTTGTTTTTGTCTTTTAGCCTGCCATGTAGTCACCGTATCGAAAGAGTGTAGCGCGTCAGACCGGGGTTAAGTGGCAGAGAATGCCTAAGGCATTAACTTCGCCCCGGATTACAAAATAATTGTAATTAAATTAAATATTGATCTTTATTATTATTTTTTTCTTTGTACATACTTCTAAGTTTTTTTTAAATTTTTGGTATTAATTCTTTGTTGATGATTGTTTTGTAAAAATAAATAAAGTGTAAATAAATAAATAAAATAAAAGGCATGGTGGTTATTCAAATCCCCGACGCAGTCAGAAGAATAAATTATCCTATTTTTATTTTAGATTGGAACCATCCGGACAGTGGCTATACAAGACATCAATCTTCCCGATGTCATTATGTCCTTAACTGATTTTTGAGTCCTCAAAAAGCCTCAACATAATTCTGTATTTATTGAAGAGTATAGCTACGCACTCTACTAGGTAGGTACACTATTTACAATTCCAGAGTTAAATCTAATTCCATTGTAAAGATGATTCTTTCAAAAGTAGATCATCTTGCTTGGATTTTCTTGTTCATATAATACCGAAAGATAAGTCCCTTTCATGCAACAAAACAGAATGTACGACCCTCAGCCGTGGACCACAGGTCCAGCATTGTGAGACTTGTAAGTCCCCGGGGTCCTTATCTTAAGGTCCCAAACATCCCTTGTATTCCAGAAGCCACAATACATTAGTGGATATCTGAATATACAGATTATACAGGGTGTGGCTGTTCCTCTGTTCATTACAAACAGCTACTTTCACTCCTTTTAGTTATTCATCATATTTGTGCTAATCACCTTCGTGATATCACTACTACTCAAACTTGCTTTACTAAATGTACGCTGAAACCGGGACTTGAACCACCGACCTCCAAGTAATAGCTCGGTTTTCACTCATTTGGAAGTAAACACAGGCCCGTTTTACCAAATAGGCACAGCAGGAACGTGCCTCGGGCACTAGGCAATTGCCATCTTGGTGGGGCGGAAAAAATGGAAAAACAAAATTGTCGTGATAATGATCCGGCATAGGCATGTAAAGGGGCGCTACTCTTTGCTGTGCCTTGGGTGCTGGCGGGGGGTTGTTGTTGTTGTTGTAGCCAGCTTTGCTACAAATTTCTATGTGCGATCAACCAGTTGTCTAGTCTATTCTCTGTTTATAGTCCTCTAGCGAGACACTGGTCTTCTCCCTGTTTAACGTCCCTCAGCCAGACTAACGTCCCCCAGCCAGACTAAAACCGCCAGACTAACTGGCGGGGTGTAACACGGGACTGAGTAAATGGTACATGGAAATTCATAAATCTGATCTTTTCCTCTTATTAATATATCCTCTAACTTAAACATGGAGCAATTGCTTGCAAGTGTTTGCTTTTTCTTGAGACATTTAGCTTTAACTTATTTTGCTTTTGCTGACCTTCTTGGGGGATGGTCTGGTTTATGTTTTCTGAAATTCTAGTCTATAATTTGGCCCTTAGGGTAAGGCGGGCAGTTGGATCTTCAAGCTACCTACATTACTAGACCAGCGCCTTAACCTCAATGAATCTCTATATATAAAACAGAAAAAAGGACTACCTACCTACCTACCTACCTAATATGTTTGTTTGTTTGTCCGGAGTTGTTTAGCCAAAACGGTAAGAGATAGCGAAAAATGTCTCAGAATTGACCCCCCCAAAACCATTATTGTTTTGTCCAGAAAAATTATAAAAAGTTCAAAAAGGCATTGCTGTCCAGCAGTACGGCCATGCCTTAGTAAATTTGAAATTTAGTCCCGTTGCAAAGCACTGGCAAACGGCTAGTCACTAATAAAATTAAAGTAAAGTACATTTATAAAACTGTTGAAAAAAAAAAGTTCTGTCAGTGTCGATGACGCGTTGAATGCACCGGTTCTCGAAGAATCGCCAAAGTTAGGCAATGTCCAGCGAGGTGAAAACTTCGTGATACTGACATACCGGCCCGACTCAGGCTGGGTAAAATAACGTGAGTAGCAGGTTTGTGAGTTTCCTGCGAATGGAGGGTAACACCCCCTTCGTGATATGACCATGCAGTTAAAAGCGACGTTTTTTTTTTTTTTTTCGTTCACCCTGTATTTATTTAAGCTAGCCACAAAACACACAGGACACACTGGGCTCAAAGTCAAAAGTAAATGATTGACAAGACAGAACTAAAGACAATGAGGTTATCATATTTTTGGTTTTTGAGTTCGGTCGAGAGATACATGAAGAGTGGGACCTCCCTTGTAGATCCTTGGTTCGATCCCCCCCGCCGGGAACTGACTACACGAAACCCTCGTGTCCAGTTTTTTCTACACTGTCATAGTTTTGATGATGTTGGGTGCATGGGTGTTGCTTTTTTTATTAGATCTTCTTGTTTTAAATTATGGTCGGGCTTGCCTTTGGGTCTTGGGTTAACAAATATTTAATCATTTTATTTTTCTCTTCTCTTTTTGATACTTTATAATATTCTTTTTATATAATCTTCTTCTTCTTCACCACTTTAGATTATTTGAGTGACAAAACTGAAATATTTAGCTGAGTATTTTTTCTGCTTGTAGGGCATTCCATCAAAAGCAATGGCGATTAGAATGAAATGCATGGATTGCAATATGAAAAGAAGTGAAAGAGATCACCTTAACTTTCAGCTGTAGTGTTGTGTTGGTATATTACTTACACCACTCATGTATCATTATTATTATTAATAATAATAAGTGATCCCTAGGAAAGGATCACTCTGAAGAAGAAGCCTAATACCACCCTACCAGGCCATATCTTTAGATGCAAGTCCAGTTTTTCTCTCTTAGATTTTCCTCAGCTCTTAGGTTTTCCTCAACTTTTTGGTTTTCCTCAACTCTTAGGTTTTCCTCAACACTTTGGTTCTCTTCAACTCTTTGGTTTTCCTGAACTCTTTGTTGATTATTTCGTGATGTCACTAACTACTCAAAGTGGCTTTGCTAAACTTAAAACCGGGAATTGAACCATCGACTTCCAGGTTACAAGTCCGCCGTCTTATCCATCAAGCTACTGAGGTCGGTATTCTTATTATCTATTGATATACAAAATGGAACTTATATATTTATAGCGTTGTATAAGAGACGGGCTCCTTTCACATGAGGAGATCAGGAGACACAGAACCAATCTCCTACCGGTCATGAGCTGGATCGAGTATATCACGTACGTTGCGTTGGAACACTCACCGGTCATAGCAAACAGAAGACCATTCCGGTGCCCTCCGACCCCGGACTATACCACATAATTGCACCGAGGAACCACCGGCCACTTGTCTAGCGGTCCAACTCCGTATACCTGATTATTAAAATCCATCTCAGTAGAGAAAAAATATCTATCTTGACGCTCGAATCCTAATTATTATTTTGGACTGTACCAAAATGCACCCGAATTTGAATAGTTGGACGTAATTGACCACAGCATGAAATGTATGCGTGCTCTATGTGTATGTTCCTACCATCAGGGATATTACTATCGTGAATATTTTCATCTATCACAATCTTACCAGTTATACAAAACTGACTAACAGGCACGGTGGTACTAAGGAGCCGCAGAACTGCAGTACCCCAAGACGAAATGGAAAAAGGAGTTTTTTCCCCGAGTCCTAGTTCGTTCATAAATATCATTACGGTTTTCAAGAATGCTTAATTTATCAAACACCTCGGCTGAGGTGCGAAGAACGTCTATATAAAGAAAGAGACATTTATAATTACAGTCAATTCTGGATAATTTGATGTTCTGACCACGAAAGACGACCATATAAGGGATAGAGCAAAAATTCTATTGTAAAGAGATTTCAATATTATAGTCAGTTCTCTATTACACATAAACAGGTGATGCAGGACCTGAGAGTGCTGAGTCATTCCTCCACTGTCCGGCTACCATCGCTCACGATGACGCCACCCTATGATGATGAATATGATGATATGTGGAAGAACCTCCAAAACATTTTTCCACCGGCCGCGCCTGCTAGGTAATACACAGTATTGTGTAATTTCACGTATTATATTATCTATGTAACGTTGCTGTCGGTAAGTATATGTATAGGATTTTGAATTCATGATAACTACTGGTTAATAACTGCACTTTTGAATAATAAATCCGCTCTGAATAATTTGATGTTCTGACCACGAAAGACGACCATATAATATTGTTGAAGTGCCAAATCGGAAAAAAAAGAGACCACTGTGAAAATGTAGTGAAGTTTTTTAAGCTAACCAGGAGAATATTATAATGTACGTATAGATGTGATGTTATTATAGAGAATATATTATTTATTTATCCATATACTTATACATTCTTAGTACAATATAGGGCACTTTGGTTATTTCCTATCAGATGAGAGGTATAATTTTGTATGCAATATAACAGGATCATGATTTCAATCTGTTTCATGACTGACTACCTGGTATCTATTCAGTACCTACTGAAATACTGTGAGACCAATATTGAACAGTAGAAACTTAAATAAAAATAAATGGTTTACTAGATTTAAAAGCAAAATGTTGGGAAAATAATGGTAATGACTGATGACGTGATGACCGAAGTAGGTAAGAAAAATAGTAATGGTTAAAAATGTTATAATAACTTTCGTAGTAGAAAGTATCGTTCCCACGTTGTGAGGGGCCTGTAAGGTCTTAGAAATACACTGTGTATTAGATGTTCATTTGGAATTTGAACTTAGGGCCGAATTACAAAACAAGGGGCCGAATTACAAAACAAGATTATAGATTAAATCTAAGTGGACACTATCCCTTGATTTCTAATTTCTAATTGTTTCTTAAATTCCTTTTTTTTTCTGACGAGTCATTCACAATTATATGTCAAGACCATTTGTCAGATAAAATTTAAATAAAAAATAAACTCGGGCTGTAGTGCGCTGTGATTGGTTGAAAACTACGACTTGGGGGCGTGTCAGGCTTAACTTTGATCCTGTTTCATAACGTGGCCCTTAGACTTTGGGCTTAACCCAAGCAGTCCATCATACCAGCAACAGTTCACATTGAGTAAATTGAGTCCTTCCGAAGAACTATAGGCAGATGTCGCAAAGCTGATCCGTCCAACTTCAATGTCACTCCGCGGCGGAGATCATGAAAGCGACTCCAGTGACCGTCAGTACTGTCCCAGCCATGTGGTCGCGACATTTACTCAGGCATTATCGTGTCAAGGACTTGCTGAGGAACTTTGCAACGAGCTTGGTTTTCTGTTCAAGAAATGTCAAGACAAGACCATCAGCAGTATAATAATAACACTCTTTAGTGGAGAGTAACCACCTGGCGAAGTTAATGCTCAAAGCATTTTCTACCCCCTAACCCACATCGTCTTATTATTATGTTGTCACAAACTCAAATCAACGAGGAAAAATTCTTGCACTGAGTGGGATTCGAAGCAACGGATCCCTGCGCTACCTAGATTACCAGGCTAGTGCGTTACCACTTAACCATCAGTATAATATGGGTCATTACCAGACCTCAGTACCTTGATCGATAAGGCGGCGGAGTTGTAACCTGGAGTTCGGTGATTCAAGTCCCGGTTTCAGGGTAGATAATATAGTAAAGCTATTTTCTGTAGTTGTGATATCACGATAGGTAATAAATTAATTACTATATTACTTAATTCTGATATTATCAAGATTGATGTCGGTATCTGTGATACCTCATAACAAGGGGTGCTCCAAACAACAACACCAGCAACAAGAAATTCAAACAACAACCACCACTATGATTAATAGCATTAAGTAAAACAACTAGAAACATTGAAATAATACTTTTAAAAAAATATGGCGATGCTAAATTACTCTTAATACCGCTCGGGTATAAATGGCCACAGAAGTAATTTTAAGTTCTCATATTTGCGTTAATCACTCAAACATATTACGATGTAATATCACCATCACTCAAACTCGCTTTACTAAATATTTGCTGAACTTGGGACTCGAACCACCGACCTCCGAATACGAATCCGCCGCCTTATCGACCAAGCTACTGAGGTCGGTTCAAAATATTACTAAATGGCACGCAACCTGAAATTAGAAATGAGATTCTCCAACGACCACTTACTTGACACTGTTATTATTTTCAGAGAATCTCGTCTAGTAGATCTAGTTCTGGTACGGCTATTATTATCTATTGACTTTTCTGTCTAATGTTCCATTAGTAATTGACTTAACCGATAGTTAGCTCTGGTCTCCACGCAATTTCCAATGATTAGAATTGAACACGAGAGAAGGTGGAATCACGACATTCTGGTAGCATTGAGGTGAGTTGAACTTAAGCAGAACGCAATGGTTTTAGTTGTGTTCAATAAAATCTTGGAAATAGGTACATATAATACTTGAAAATTAATTTTGAAAAAGCCAGGAGTATAACAACAGTTATAACTATAACATAAACCTGAATTTTGGGCGAAATTAATAGTCAACATTAATAACTTAAGTAATTGCTCAGCGTCGGTTTTCCCCATCTTCCACAGTACGCAATCCGGTCTCATAATTTTCTTCACAGTCACATCATTTTCTTCACAGCCACACCATATTCTGCACAGTCTCATCATTTTTTTGACAGCATTATCATAATCTTCCAAGTCTAATAATATTTTCTTCACAGCCCCATCATAGTCTTCACAGCTCCATCATATTAATAGTAATACTCTTTTATGGAAGGTAACCACCAGGTGAGGTTAATGCTCAAAGCATTTTCTACCACCTAACCCTCAGAGTCTTATTATTATGTGGTCACAAACTCAAATTAATAAGGAAAAATATGTGCACTGGGTGGGATTCGAACCAACGGATCCCTACGCTACCTGGATTACCAGACTAGCGCGTTAACCATTTGACTACCAGTGCATTCTTCACAGTCTCATCATATTCTTCACAGCCTCATCATTTTCTTCACAGCCACATTATTTTCTTCACAGCTACATCATTTTCTTCACAGCCACATCATTTTCTTCACAGCCCCATCATATTCTTCACAACCCCATCATATTCTTCACAGTCTCATCATTTTCTTCACAGCTACATCATTTTCTTCACAGCCCCATCATACTCTTCACAACCCTATCATATTCTTCACAGCCTCATCATTATTTCCCCCGGGTTTTCATCAGCTCATCTTCCAGTTTTCTCGTTTCATAGTGACTAAACTGCAATCAGATTACAAAAGCTAAGCTGCTCTTTCTTCTATACTGGGTGTAATAAAACATGAAACTTCCTGCATTTTAGATGTAAATTCTAAATAATAATTGCACATGAAATAAAATCAAAGGGAGTTTCCAAATTATCTACAAAGCTAAGGTTCTTGTTGTTTAACCAGCATGGCTACAGCTAGGGTGATGGTCCAGCCTACTTTAGTTGGCTCTTCTGTGCCACATGTGCGATCAACCAATTTTATGTGCACTTGGGTTTTTTCTTTAAAAGCTATTTAACCAATGGGAAAAGTGTAAGCAGGCCTGGCTCCGGAGGCGCAGCGTCCTACTTTCGACGCACGACGCCGACGGGTGCATTCTCCCTTTGCAGCCCCTGGTTTTACTGTCTCGCGAGAATGTTAGGATAGCAGAAATTTTCCGCTTTTGATCAAAAATCTGCTACAATAATTGAAAACTTGCTAAACCCAAACCAGCTACTTAAAGTAACTAAAACCAATATCACGTCTATTCAGAGAAAGTACAAGAATATAAGAACAGCTCGAGCATCAGAGGCACGTTTTCTCTCGGTGCTACGGTGGTGGGTTCGAAGAAGTGTTTTACCTTTGAAATATAATAGTGAAATTTATTTATTTGACATGAATATTTTCAGAATCTTAATATATAAATGTCAAAGTCACTGACTGACTGACTGATCATCGCTCTACAGCCCAAACCGTAATACCTAGCGAGCTGAAACTTTGACACAACATTCCTTGCATACTGTGCAATAAGAAAGGATTTTGCAAAAGTCCAAACCGTTCCATAGATAGAGCCCTAAAAGTGCCTAAAACTATCTTGGCGAAGCACGGGTTAACTGCTAGTACTCGTATATACAGAGGTAGAGTATCAGGCGCTCTTCACATCTCGGCCGACTGTTTTCAAGACTGATGCGCCCTTTCTGAACTTCCCTTATTTTATTGGGCGCATCACGATTCGTCTCAAAAAGGGTTTTTTAAAAAGGTTGGAATTTCAGGTATAAAAATGACCACACGATTCGTCTCAATACATTTTTTTTTGCGAAAAAGTAAACAACACGATTCGTCTCAGTACGAAAATAAAATACGGTACATATTGAGGGATATTTTATTACATCTTATTTAAAACATCTTAGAGGGAATTTTTTCTTATATTCTTGAGGCATGGACCTTCTATGCATTTTACCTAACCCTACTTTAAACCTAAGGCATTGCCATCTATGTATTATCCCTAACCCTACTATATTCTTGAGGCATGGCCTTTCATGTACTTTACCTAACCCTACTATATTCTTGAGGCATGGCCTTCTATGCATTTTACCTAACCCTACTATATTCTTGAGGCATGGCTTTCTATGCATTTTACCTAACCCTACTTTAAACCTAAGGCATTGCCTTCTATGTATTATCCCTAACCGTAATACTATATTCTTGAGGCGTGACCTTCTATGTATTTTACCTAACCCTACTATATTCTTGAGGCATGGCCTTCTATGTATTTTACCTAACCCTACTGTCAAACACTCAAATAAACACTGATAACATAGATGACTGTTACTGGTTCAAAACAATAACATCGTGAACATCGCCATTTTATAGGGATTTTTTTTTTGGTGCGAGAGGGAATTTTTTCTTATGGGGATAGTTTGAAAGGGATATTATATATTTTCGATTTTTGAGCATTTGAGACGAATCGTGTTATGAGACGAATCGTGTTTTGTTTTTCTTGAGACGAATCGTGTTGTGAAAAAGGCCACCTCAGGTAGTTTGAGACGAATCGTGAAATCCCCATTTTATTATCGACTAAAAAACTCACCCTGAGTATATTTTATCCTATTATCCTCATCCTCACTATTCTCAGAATTTTCTTCTTTGAGGCTGAATCTGTCTCTTCAACTTCAGCGCTTCATTCAAATCTTCTTCATAATATTATTTTGTTTTCCATTTTTTTGTCAGGAACTGAAAATTCTACAGAGTTGTGTTACTCTAAATAGCATAGAGTTGTACAGGTTACTCTAAATAGCATATTATTAAACTGTCGTGGTTAGCTCGAGACAGGCAGTCCCATTATGCTAACAAATTTGAAGAGATGAGACAAAAAAGGTAGAAGGAATAAATATTTACCACGAGTGAGGATCGAACGTATGACTTTGAAGTATTGTCGTTGTATAACAACAGCTCGTATACTGCACCGAAATCATGTGTAGGTATGAATTTGAATGGTGAATAGATAGCTCTACCAACTGTACATTTTTATAAGTTTTAATATTATGATATAGTTACCTAGGTACCTACTTAAAATTAGCTATTACGCTATCTAAAATTATTTTCAGAACACAAAAAACTCCGTGTTTTATACTTAAAATACTCGTATACCTACTTGAAATTATCTAACAGATACAAATTTATTGTTTATTATAGTTATATATCTTGGGTTTTAATAACAGAACTTGTGCTTGAAGCTATGTACATTTATCGATTTGGTAAAGGCATTGTGTTGTGTATGGTACATAGATTATGGGTTTTAACGACCACAGCTTTGAGCATACAGTGTTGCTAATTTTCTTAATTCGAGGCAGAAGCGGCAGTCTGTGCCAATTTGTCTCGACGTTTCATCGCGTATAAAAGGATAATTACACTTAATTCGCGTCTGGATTATGCCGGGTCGCACAGGGTTCTGTGTTGGGTCCCGGCTAGTGGCCACTCTCAGTGGCGGAGAACTTTGGAACTCAGGGCGGTATTAATAGACGTTTTTGTAATACCTCTGTGGCGCTAAGTCACAGATTGCGTACTGTGTAAGATAGAGAAACCGACGCTTAGCCATGACTTGTGACATAGAATTTGTCTATTAATTTCGCCCAATATCGGATTATACAGTTGACATACAGATATTTCCATATTCACTGTCGTAATTAGCCAATGGAGATGGCACGTTAAATACTCCTGTTCCCATACGATCACAGAAGTTAAGCAACGCCCTTGCTGGTGAGGATATGAATTTATGTTCGTTATAGTTATCAGTCCATGTGTGTTTATCATGGCAATTAGTGTCAAGCTGAGTGAGGTTAATTTGACTCGTTATATGACCATATAGTTGAAATGGCCATTGATGTTATTAAAATTTGGATTAACATGAAAGTATCAAGTTCAAGTTTTAGCAAGCATGGCTAATACATTTCAGTAAGGTTTGAGTAATTTAGACATAAAATCTTTAGGATTTGGAACTAACACAAGTAAGATGAGCCTGGAGAAGATTAAATAAAAAATTAATTTCACCATCAGAAGCATAGCGACCACACCAATTAATTGAAATTCTATTAAACCCCGTAGAAATTAAAAACTATACCCTGTTTGTCGTGCACAGTAGCCAGCGCCAGTAAAATAGTACCAATGAAAAATAAATATAGAAGAAATAATACTAATGTCCAAACTATAAAAGGCAGGGTTATTACCTGTGGCAATCTTTTCCATCCAAGCCTTTACTAATTCTGTTTCATAATACGACCCTTACTGTTCGCCACTGCAAAATTAGCGTACACCTTGTAATTATACACGAGACGAGGGAACAATTATTTCCGTACATTATTTTGGCACTCACCGTTTACCGTGAAGATCTTTGTCTCCCTCGTGTATCTCTACAATATCTACATGATCACCAAGTCTGTGGGTTCTGCTATCTTGATGTATGTACATTAGTTCCACAGAGAAAGAGTTAAAGAAGATAGAATATGATGAAAAAATCAATTTTCAAAGAGTTGCAATCTGACATTTCTGGTTAGTTTTATTACTATTGGGACGTGCGAGTTCAGTTGAACTTGGATTTATGAAAACTCGAAAACTTTTTTCCTATATTCAGGAGCTCATTCCAGAAACACTTTCCACTCTCCAAATCCCCGAATCTCCGTTTCAACTGCCACACAACGCATTCTGATTAGTTATTGCGTTCTCTTTTACCCAGGTTTCGCTTCTATCCAGTTCTCTTTTACCTAGGTTTCTCTTCTTTCCAGTTCTCTTTTACTCAGGTTTCTCTTCTATCCAGTTCTCTTTTACCCAGGTTTCTCTTCCATCCAGTTCTCTTTTACTCAGGTTTCTCTTCTATCCAGTTCTCTTTTACCCAGGTTTAACTGTATATCTATAAAATGTATTGGAAGTATTCTGACGTTTTTCTTTTTAACTCAAAGAAATTTGGTAGTTACTGAGGTGGGTATATGACTTACGACTCTTACGAGAACCTACATAATTTTTTTATGAATTTACAACGAAGGATAAAAATTAAGGTTGTTATGTAATTGTATACTGTTGATAAAGGTCTAAAAGGTCTGTTGTGGTTTCTCGTGTTACCACTGAGGAATCTTCAAGACCTTTGAATGGGCCTCCAGGCTGAGGAGACCTCTTCAAGCGTGCTTGATCCCATTGATATGATACTTACACTGCGTCTTCAGTTCCCTTGTCACTCAAAATGCTCGGAAATGCGACATCAGGCCCTCATTTCACTCTGATTGGTTAATTTGGACGCAATAACCAATCGGAGTTTGTTGTGTGACGGTTGAAACGGAGATTCGGGGTTTTTTTTGTGGGCACAAGTTAGGGATATACGAACTCTTACAACTTGTTGTTAAGTCCAACTGTCCAAGTCATAGGGTTGAATTATGAAATAGGAAACAAATATAAGGCAGGCTGGCCCTCAAGTTGGACTTAAGGTGTTCTGATGGGATCAAACTCCTACCTAAGGGACAGACTGTCTTATTGTAATCCTCATTTATAATTCGGCCCCTTTTTGTCCTTTGGCCCATTCGCACAGACACCGAGGTTGGTATAGTAACTGTTTTAGTGATAGTTATTACTCGCCTTGTTGAATTAAAATATCCATTTTAACCCTTAACGCAGTTGACTTGTAACCAAAAGATCAGTGGTTCGATTTCCATATACGGCAAGTTTCAACAGATTTTTTAGTGAGCATTAAATAGTATGTGTGTTTGTAGGTGGTCCAAAATACCCTTGTCCAACCGGTGTGCAAGTTTTTTAATGCTGCAAATGGTTCTCTTAATTCCTCTGGCGAGTATTAAACTTCCAAAGTTACATTTATGGCTGTTTCATTTTCTTCCTTGGCCGAGGTGTGAATAACGCCCTTTGCAATGAAAGAGATATTTGAAACTAACTAATACCTACTACCTCATTAAAAACCGAAGCAAATCATTACCATTGTCCATTTTTATAATGAAAATAACTGATACCGAGGGATCAAACAGGCACACAGCATCCTCCTAGACTTCTAAGTGGGAGGTCCTGGGTTCGCAAGTAATATCACCTTGGTGTCAGATTTCTTAAACACTATCTTGCGCCCCGAAAAAATGATCCTAAAATTGTATCTTTTTGACGAAAATTTTGAAACCTGTCAACCACCGCTTGTCAAAGTTGATCGTCAATGTCAGGTTTTCATATTTTTTACATTTTCTCCTTCTTTTTTTCTACCAAGAGGAGACACTTTGTATCCCTATCCTCAAAATCTGGTGTCACCTATTGTGACCAAAAATTCAGGATTGCAAGTTAAAGATTTATTTTTTCAAAAAGATGGATTAGGTACAGAATCTTTTTCGTAACATTTGTTTGAATTTATTTTGATTATATATTTTTCATAGCAAGTGTTCATACGAATTTGATATCTATGGATCATGTCACTTCTCCATTTGTACATTTCCTGAAATCATGTTTTAAGAGATGTGTCAAAGAAGCGTTTTTTCAACTGTTAAAAAAAGGATTCTTCTTACATTCTGCTATAGAATTATTTGACAATACACTGAGTTAGGGTTTTGAAAACGAGTGAAAAACATAATTAAATTTATATAAACTTAATGTGAGTTTATTCAATCGTCATAATTTTTAGTGTTGGGTAAAATTTGGCGTTAAAAAAATACATTCTGTTGACTTTGAAACAGGGCTGAAAAGCAGGATCAGGCTTCATAGTTATAGAAATACCTAGGTACCTACTAGGTGAAGGGTAGGCAGAAGCCTGGAATCTCATATCTCTCCTTAAAAGATATTGAAAAGTTGTTAGGTATTTTATAGATATAGAATATATAATTTCTCTTTTGCATGGTAAAGCTGAGTGCAACATTTTGTTGTGCAACATTGTGAAACATTGTGCAACGTTTCATGCTTCACTCTTTTTTTAGGATCAAATGATTCGCAAAGCTATGCGAGCTACGTTTGGATGCAACAAAGTGAGTCAGCGTCGGTGACGCGTTGAATGCACTAATCCTCTTATAGGGTCACCGAAGTTAAGCAACGTCTAGCGAAGTGAAGACTCCGTGATGTTTGCATTTCGGCCCAACCCGGGCTGGGTGAGGTTAATGTGGGTAGCAGGTTTGTGAGTTTCCTGCGAATGCAGGGTAAAACCAATCCATTCGCAGGGTCGTGATAAGACCATCCACTTGAAAGCGACGTTTAAACCCAATAAAGTACTGCATTCAGAGGGATCCTGCCTTCAGATAATCGTCTCTCTTTGACTCATCATTCACATGACGACTCGTAGGTATGGAAAAAAATCCTTGCTCAAATCATAAACGCAACACGAAATTACAGCAAAGATCAGAAGTAAAATCATCGACCCCTCTCAGGCACAGGATACAATTACGCCTGCTGGGCAGAGTCCTGGCCTATCTCGTGAAATTACTATCATTATGGGGGTCGACCCCGATATCCCTGTTATTAGGATCCGAGATAACTTCCGGTATTTATGTTTCATTTAGAAGAGAATTATCCGAGACGCGAACTATCTTGCGAACTCTGACTTGGGAGACCTCTTCAGTGCAAGGCTACTATGCCGAAAACGTCAGGCTCAGAGTATGAGAGTACCTATTCATTGTTTGTTTATTTGGGTTAAACTTCGTTTTCAACTTTCAATTACATGGCAAGTCATTCCCGACGCCGTGTCGTCTGGGGCTTTACCCAACCAGCTATACTCTAATGTACCGCAGTCGCAGTGGAAGTGATGAAGCCTGTAATAGGGACAGCAGAACATGGATTGTCATGATGGGCAGCATCGAACTCCACCGAAAGAGGGACGGGGTCAAAGTGTCTAATACGAACTCTCCTACTTTTTATTATACCTACTCCACCGATTTTGAATCAGGTAAAAAGAAGAAAACATAAATTTTATGATTCGTATACCTATTTATTTTATTTGGGGAGACTCCTTGTCAGACAAACGGTTGTCAGACTAAATGTTGTGTTTCGTTAGCCGGCTAGGATAGCTTGGGTGAGGGGCTTAGGTTTGGTTGAAATTAGCGCAGGGTTAGACCAGGTAGCTGCGCTAATTTCAACCTAACCTAAGCCCCTCACCCAACCATCCTACACGACAAACTGAAGTCCGCCGCCTTATCAATCACGCTACTGAAGTGGTTGACATAAAAATATAAGCATACTTTGTGCATATTCCAAATTTACCATATTTTCTACCATTGGTTGGGTGGAATAGATTGCCATAGATAATAACATTGCCCTTTTTTTTATTTTTTTTTATTTTTTTTTTTTTTTAAGTGGGGTTTAACGTCGCTTTCAACTGCCATGGTCATATCACGACGGGGGTTTTACCCTCCATTCGCAGGAAACTCACAAACCTGCTACTCACATTGACCTTTAGTTTAGGACATCTGTATATATTTTATCTATGTTTTTTTTTGAAAGAAAAGGGCAATGCCCCGGAACCGCTTTCGCATTACTTCAGGTCACTTTAAATTTACATGTAAATTTACTTTTTGGACAAGAACTTAGATTTTTATAGACTGTTTAAAAAAAAAAAAAAAAAAAAAAAAAAAAAAAAAAAAAACAGGAATACTAGAGAGGTAGTACGATTGGAGTTTTGATGATAAGAAAAATAATAAGCAAGAATAAGAACAAAAAGATAATAATAATAAAGATAACTATACAAAAGGTACATAAATAATTCTGCAAGAATAGTGTCCTGCCCGGAGACCCATAGACCGATTACGGATCCTTAACCAACTATTAGACCAATTTCCATCGAGCCATGACTAGAATGATTGGAGTCATTGATGTGGTTACTGGTTCAATCTTAGACAAAACCAATTAGCTTGTCATAGACCGGGTCTGATTTATAGCGATTCAATAAAAGAATCGGTTTTATTGGTAAGAATCGATTCATCGGTAAAATTCGGTGTTTTTGTAATTATATAAAACTTGTAAAATTACTAGGTGTAAGCTCTTAATCTAGGGTAAGGTGCAATAGTTGCTCGGTGTTTAGATTTGCCGACATTTTGTGGTCTAAGCAAGAAAACATGAGATTATCCAATGAAATGCAGCCGAACTTGGATATAAAGAGATCAATTTCTAGTTCCAACCTCACTTCAAGGGAAAATAACCTCTAAGAGAAACCTGGATATAAGAGAATAATTTCTAGGTCCAATTTACCTCTCTACAAGGAAAAATAACCTCTCTATAGGAGAAACCTGGATGTTAAGAGAAAAAAATTCGGTCCCTGCAGTTCTCTTACACTCAAGTTCAACTGTAATTAATAATCAAACTAAATCCAGCATACCGTTTATAAGGCTATAGTCCTGGTCTGACCAGCAGGATGACCGGCAAAATCGTCTTAATGGGCAGCGATTAACCCAGCAGGTCCATCAAGAAAACTTTGTTGTTCCTGCCGCTTCCACTGAACCTACATTCCCCCACCCCCATTCAAATTTAAAACCCTATTAACATGCAAAAGAAAATCCTGTTAGAATGTGTGTGCATGTTTTGGAGAGGCCAAGGAGGTAGAAGGGGTGGAAAGGAAAAGGCTCGTCCAGAAGAAATACACGCTTGATGAGTGATGACCTCGGTGGACGTAGCCTAACACCAGGGAAGAGAACTGCCTTATTTTACGTGCCAGTCAAGCTAGGTTACTGAAACCCACTGCACCAAAATCGGAGAAACACTGAAAAAAATCTGACCAAATTCATATTTTTTTTTACAAAAACGAAGAGGACACTACTTACAAAAGAAGGCAACCGCCCTTACTCAGCCAAGGTGATTACCGGGTCAGAAAACGTCTTTAATTTCTACAGAAGAAGTCAAGTGGTAGTCAAGTGATCAAAAGACTAGTCTGGTAATCCAGGTAGCGTATTAGGGATCCGTTGGTTCGAATTCCACCCAGTGCATGAATTTTTCCTCATTAACTTGAGTTTGTGACCACATAATAGTAAGACTCTGAGGGTTAGGTGGTAGAAAATGCTTTCAGCATTAACCTCGCCTGATGGTTATCTTCCACCCAAGAGTTTTATTATTATCATGTCCCTCGTGTGGACACAGCCGGACAAGGCTTGGACTGGATTAGACTTTGCCTCCTGCTATCAACAAACCACCTCACTCCACTTGGAATCCTGTAATTTTTTTTCTTGCATCAAAACCTCTTTCTCTCCCTCAAAACCAGAGAGTGGGGGTGATGGCTCTCTCTCTCTCTCTCTCTCTCAACTCGAATCAATTTCATGCACTGTTGCCTCCTCATCCCCTCTCTTCTATTTTCCTTCTCGATCCTCAATTTTCCTCCCTTCTACAGGGTTTAAAAGATCCTCATTCACTCTCTTGAACTTTCCTCCCATACAGGGTTATAAAAATATTATTATTATTACAGCAAGTTTTATTAGAAGGACAAAGTATACAATGTTTACAGTTTCAAATAGTTTGAAAATAAATAAAGAAGAAAATACTATTAATGTCCTAACTAAAGGGCAGGGTTATTGCCTGCGGCAATCTCTTCCACCCAACCCTTATAATAAAAAAGTTACACACTCTTCTAGCATAGGTAATAGGCACGTAATCACTGGAGTGATTTTACAGTAAAATTTGCCATGCCCACAGGGCTACAATACTTTTGACAAAGAAAATTTTCAGTAGAAGTTATATAATCAATTACTATGTTATGATATTAAATTCATAGAATAATTTTGTACATCACATACCTAGGAATTGGAAAAAAAATGTACCTATTCTCTTTTCTCGTATTCATACATGATTTATATTTTGTATTATATTTACTAAAACTACGCTGAAACCGGGACTGAACCACCGAGCTCCAGGTTACAAATCCGCCACCTTGTCAATCAAGCTACTGAGGTCGGTTTTTTTTTATTTAAATAATAATAATAATATCTATTAAGAAGAAAAACTTTCTTTCTTACTTTCAACTTTCGAGTACATAATATATTATACATAAATAAGTAGCTAATAGATATCGGAAGTAACGTTTTGTTTTTTTTTTTTTTTTACTTAACCTCAGGGTTTGATATAACAACAACAATACCCAGGGCTCCTCATAACACAATTAGTTCATTCAAACCTAGAGAGGCGGCGTGGTAAGGGAGGATAATTGCGCCAATTATTGGCTGGCGAAATCAAACTGCTCCGGGCAGGCTCCCTGGCTCTTTCCTGAGATAATCGCGCCGACCTTGTGGAACAGCATCACCAAAAAACAGTGCGAGATCAAAAAAACCACCAAACTCATCATTGTTTGAGTTTTAGCGCGGAATGAATAGACAACATCAATAACTTAAGTCATTGGTAAGTGTCGTTTTTCCCTATCTTACACAGTACGGTGAGTACGGCAATCTGTGACTTAGCGACACAGAGGTATTACAAAAACGTCTATTAATTCCGCCCTTAGTTTATTGAACTTGGGACTCGAACCACCGACCTCCAAGTTACAAGTCCGCCACCTTATCAATCAAGCTACTGAGGTCGGTTCTGTCTAGTTAGTAACTAGACAGTAAAACCTCCGTCGTGATTTGACCATGCAGTTGAAAGTGATGTTTAAAAATTGAATTCAAGATGAAGAGTTGACCAATAATAAGGTATCGAATGAAAATCGATCAGTGAATTTCTTAAAAAGTACAATAGTAAACACTATTTCAACTCAATCTGATCAAACTAGATGAACTGAACCTTGTTTTTAATCTTATTCTCTCCCTCTTTTTCTGTAGTTTTTGAGTGCAACTTTTTTATCAGCTT
>CM044962.1:15245934-15446109 GCA_024516035.1 Bactericera cockerelli | reverse complement strand
TTATGAGCCATTTAATTTTGTATAAATTGTTTATTAAGTCCATGGTTTTCTTAATTATCTATTTTTAAAGGTAGTTGTTCCGGAGAACCTCATTAGCTTTACTTCAGGCACTTTACCTTTTCACCTGCTCTTTCGGAAACGGAAAATCTCGGTCAGAATTTTCCGTTCCAGCCGGGATTTGAACCCTCAACCTCCGGGTCAGTAAAGAAAGATTGAATACGTCCATTAGCAATTATGCCATTGGGGAGATCGGGTTTTATTGTATTATTCTCATTCTGTACTAAATACCAAATCATAATTATATCACACAAAGCAATTCCCCCTTCACACCTCCTTGAAACGCTCTTTGGTATTTTCATTTTGAATTGACTTTTGCTATTTCTTGACTTTGATATTTTGACATAACTATCCATTAAGTTGTAACCCGAGGCTATCATTACACTTTCCCTTCCTTTACACGTTCAGATTTCAGTTCCATATTCTAGTGTTACTAATACGTAATAAAAATTACCATATTACGCACACTAACACATAAATCTGGCATTGACACTTCTGCTTCGAGTTAAAACTGAGATTTTGAAATATACATTTGAATAAATACATAATTTAATGAGATTAACACCAAAATTAGTTAATATTATAGGCTTAGCTTTATGAAAGTAGGTAATAACAAAATTGGCAACTGTTTTAAAAATATGTACAAAACTTTAGTAGATATTTGGAAGGTGCTTCATGTTTATATTTATGAGGACGCCCTGTAGTATAGGTACTGGAAAAAGGTAACCCACTTACATAACAAAATTCGTGTCATGTACATCTTATTAATTACAATAAAATGTGCATAAATTATCAAATGTCTTGAGCGTTTGGAGTGATTCAACTAAAGTTTTGTCGGTCACAATCTTTTGATCCACTGAGAAAAAAATCATCCTTGTTAGCTAGTAAGTTATCCTTAAACGAGGATGGAATCGGGATTACTCTAAGAAAAGATTATTTGTCCTTGCACACTAAGACAACGATACAAGGATAAATTTAATGTTATACATTGTAATAATGAAAACAAAGGACGGACTAGCCAACCCTATAAGCCAGGCTAGCTTGCAGTTCCCAAGGGTTTAATGGCTCAAAAAGAAAAAAGACCAAGTTCTCACGATGGTTGATCGAACATAGAAATAAGTGGTCCAGGACGATCCAACTTTTCTTTTCCTCTTGAGTTGGTTGGAGACCATCACTCTCCCTAGTAGTAGCCAAGCTGGTTACAACAGCAACAACTATCTTGATGCGCTTTTCATTGCCAAAAGAGTTCCGTGGATTTACCGAACGATTCGATCTTCCCACCTGATTTTCCTTGTGTCAACACAGGTTCATCAAAAAACAATTTTGTTTCCTCAAAGTACATGTATAAAAATTTAATTATCAAAACTTTTCTCAGTTCCAGTCTTTGAAGACTCTTTCGCAAAGTAAATAACCGCCATTGAGCAATCAGGAGTTTTCTCAGAAAAGTGAATTAGATGCAACTGCCCCGAGGTAACCAACATACTTCATAGTCATACTGTACCTACTCACCTACCTGTGTATTATTATACACGGTGTCTGAAAAATAAATCAGCAGAAGCCTAGATTTCTTATCAATATAAAGAGTTCTTATCAATTGAGATCTAAATAATAAAAAAAATTGCCTTATTCCTAATACTATCCTGACTATAATTGTTCCAATATTAAAGAAAGTAAAGTAGTAAACCCATGATTATTCTTATCTGGTCATGATACGGCTGGTTTTAGAACCTGCGACCTCTGGATTATGAGATTTATGAGACTGATGGCTTGATGGCTGTTCACCAACATGTTCTTGCTTACAGCACAAAAAATTATAGTTCAACCATTTTTCGGTTCGCTTTTTTAATTTTTTAATCTAAATTCTGTGGTATTTTATTGGAAAGCGTTTATCTATTTTTTTTTTTTTTTTTCTTTTTTTTGCAAATAATGAGAGTGCGCTTTAAAATAATCTGGAAAAATCAGTTGATTTCAAGAGATTAAAATGCTAAATTTTATGGTCTTTCATAATATTTTGCACACATTTTGTATTCCAGCGGTGATTTGTGTGGATATGCTAGAAAAATGACCTCTCTCATGAAAATCTTTTGCCTGACTCATTCTGAAGGAGATAAAAATAACTTCAATCGACTATTCTTTTTTACTGAAATTGAAAACGGGAAATTTCATTAAAAATTCGGGAGAATCGAATGTTGTCACTCGGTTAATTTCTTGGTTACCTATTTACAACACACCCTGTATGTACAATTGTACACATACAAATGAATCAAGCACCCTGTATGTATACACATACAAATGAATTAAGCATCCCTGTATGTATACACATACAAATGAATTAAATACCCTGTATGCACACATACAAATTAATTAAACACCCTGTATGCATATATACAAATTAATCAAACACCCTGTATGCACACATACAAATTAATCAAAAAACGAACGACTTGGTCTCAGCTAAAATAAAAACTTTTACCTTGTAATTTTCTGGCTTTTGAAAAATTCTATTAAATCTTGTGGTAAGGAGATCGCAAGCTACGCGGCTGTGGTGTACTCGAGATTATAGCATTATTATTATTATTATTATTGTATGATCAGTGTGATCACTAGTATACTGTATGAATACTGGTATTCGTATGGCTATCTACGTACATCTATATATTGCATATGTATGTATACCTATTACCTATTGATGTACTTACTATGTATGTATAGTATAGGCCAGGGGTATTCAACCTTTTTCAGACTCTGGGCCATATTTCTTTTCCAGAAAAGTCCACGGGCCACTGTTAGAAACATAAATTAAGGGGGGGGGTGGAAATTTTTTCAGAAAACTATTTTTTAATTTCAGGAACAAGTGTTGGTATTTTTATTTGCAAAAAAATAAAAATAAAAATTGTTTCACTCAATTTTTTATACAAAAACTAGAAAATTAGAAAAAAATGTACAGCAGGGAAAAATCTCTGATCAGTTTGGCTCCCATGGCTGAGTGTTGGTCAATGCACTAGTCTTGTAGGTGGGAGACCCGGGTTCGAATCCCGGCGGATTTGTCACTGCTCGTAACTTTTGCATAACAAAAAAAAAACTTTGCCGGCTAGTGCTGGAACAAATAGGAAATAGCATGAATGAGCTCGCGGGCCACCAAAAATGACTCCGCGGGCCACAAGTGGCCCGCGGGACACAGATTGAAGACCCCTGGTATAGGCTGACGTTGCTTATATGTATATGTATATTGTAAGAGATGTTTACGTATATGAGTACATAACTTACCCAATGTGCACGTCTTTCTTTGTCAATATATTATACGTGATACAGTGTGATTTGTGGCTATTAATTTATATTATAGTTATGTATTGGTACTGCCAATCTGTTTACCTATGTATTGTACTCCATCACCAGGTAGTACCTATCTAGATAGATCTGACGGGCGGATACAGAGTAATATGCATTAAATTCAGCTATTTGATTTTACAATAACAACAACAAGAACAAAATACAGCAATAAGAAACTGCAAACTACTAAGACAAAGTCACTAGTGCATAGTCAAAATCTAATCGTATCAACATCATAGGATGGCGTCATCGTGAACGATGGTAGCCAGACAGTGAAGGAATGACTTAGCATTTCTACCAGCACTGTTTTTACAAGGAGGCTAATAATTGACAAAGGCCCCAGAACCAAGTCAATGCTGGTCTACTCCCTGTTTATAGTCCCCCAACCAGACTTTCGGTCTACTCCCTGTTTATATTCCCCTAACCAGACTTTCGGTCTACTCCCTGTTTATAGTCCCCCAACCAGACTTTCGGTCTACTCCCTGTTTATAGTCCCCCAACCAGACTTTCGGTCTACTCCCTGTTTATATTCCCCCAACCAGACTTTCGGTCTACTCCCTGTTTATAGTCCCCCAACCAGACTTTCGGTCTTTTTTTTTTTTTTTTTTTTTTTTTTTTTTTTTTTTTTTTTTTTTTTTTTTTTTTTTTTTAGAAGAAACTGCATGCAGTGTTTCATTGGCTCGGAAATTCTCATGAATAAATGACGAGTCCAAAAGGGTATATACAGAAGTGTTGTCCATTTCTGCAGATCCCCAGTTGACGCTCATCAAGTTATGTTGGACTCACCTGCTAGTCAGGCGCCTACCAACTAAAACCTTCCAAATCAGACTGCGTGCAGGAAACAGTACCCGGAACCGCGTTAGCAATACTTCAGGTACCATTTCAAGGATTAAAGGAAATAGGAAAGGGGATTGTATGTGAGGACAGGAATATTACACTCTCATCTTGCAGTCAAGCATCATTCTTAGGATAGATCACTCATTCCAGTTCTTTCATTTTAATTATACTACATTATACAGGTAAATACATTATTAAAAAAAAAAAAAAAAAAAAAAAAAAAAAAAAAAAAAAAAAACTTACAGAACTACATGTGGTTAGGCAGCCTCTTACAATTTTAACAGAGAAATATTGATCCGGGTCTGCCACCTTCCAGATCCATATTCCCAGGTGGATATACTATTATACTCATACATAAATAAACTTCTGATTGAGGCGGCCTAAGCAAATGTAGGCTTTGGATTTGACTTTGATTCACCATCATTTGCTCGTAGTCATCATCATCATCATCACCATCATCATCATCATCATCATCACCATCATCATCATCATCATCACCATCATCATCATCATCATCATCATCACCACCATCATCATCATCACCACCATCATCATCATCATCATCATCATCATTATCATCATCATCTTCATCATCGTCATCATCTTCGTCGTTATCATCATCATCATCATCATCATCGTCATCATCGTCATCATCATCACCACCATCATCATCACCATCTTCGTCATTATCATCATCATCTTCGTCATCATCATCATCATCATCATCTTCGTCATCATCATCATCATCATCATCATCATCATCATCATCATCATCATCATCATCATCATCATCATCATCAATAACATAATATTCATAATCGATGTGTCCCTTCCCATATGGTATTATTCATTTTTCATATTAAATGTTCGTATCTGATTTTTATTCACAGCTGCACAGGTACCTGCTTGTCTCGTCTTTCGTCATTCTCCTTGGTTCTCATGATCTTCTCTATAAAGTTTTGTACAATGGTCCAGCTTTTTGAGGATTTCAGCATTTCTGGAATCATATTCGTAGTGGATAAGATTACTTCTAGCCGTTCTTCCATGTCCTTTCTCTCTCGATCCCAACGAACGCAGTGGAACATAGTGTGCTCTGCATCGTCTATCTGCTCGCAATATCTGCATTTGGACGAGTCTGCTTTCTTTATCCTGTTCAGGTAGAATTGGAAACAACCGTGTCCTGTGAGGATTTGCGTAAGATGAAAAGAGAGGTCTCCATGTCTTCTTTCTATCCACGGTGTTAAGTTGGGAATCAGCTTCCTCGTCCAAGAACCAGTTTCGTTGTTCGCGGTCCATCTGTTGTTCCATTCTATAATTGAATCTTTTCTTGCTTCCTCCTTTTGTTCGTTTCCAGCTCTGAACATTTTGCTTCTTTCTTGGATCATGAGATCTATCGGGATGACTCCAGCAATCACTTGAACTGCAGCGGTGGAGGTGGTTCTGTAGCTTCTGCATATTCCAATGGCCATTCTACGTTGGACTGAGGTGAGTAGTTTATTATACTTCTTTACGTTCATTATATGGTTCCATGTTGATGCGGCATAGGTTATGGTCGATGTAAATACGTTGTATAATAATTTTCTTTTATTCCAGGATGGACCACCCTGTCTTGGCAAGATTTTGATGAGCGCCTGGTATTGTCTGGTAGTTTTATCAATCAGGTAATGCACATGTGGGCCAAAACTCAGTCGTCTATCCAAGATGACCCCAAGGTATTTAATTTCATTCCTAATTATTATAGGTACGTCATTGATTGAGATAGAGACATGGCCACATCGTTTTCTACCTATAAGGAGCGTTGCCTCTGTCTTCTCAGGTGCTAATTTCAGCCCATTTGTGTCCATCCATTTTGATATTTCCACCAGTACAGTGCATGTTTTCCTTTCCAGGTCTTCCCTATCTCTTGCTTTAACAAGGACAGCAAGGTCGTCGGCATAGGCTATCAGGCTGACATTTTCCGGTGTTTTTATGTCCAGTATATCGTCATACATGATATTCCACAGTGTTGCCGCTGCAGCAGATCCTTGTGGTACGCCTGCAGTCATTTTCCTCCTTCCGTTACAAGTAAGGATGTAGCGATCACTCAGGTAACTTTTAATTATGGTAGTAAGGTATTCAGGGATACGCTTGCCTTCCATTTTTTCTATTATCTTATCCCATCTGGCAGAATTGAAGGCGTTACGGACATCAACTGTTACTAGAAGGCACAATTTCCGTGTTTTAGGAGTTTTCTTTCTCTCATTGTCAGCTAAATCACATATGGTTTGGATGGCGTCAATAGTAGACCTTCCGCTTCTGAATCCATATTGTCTTCCAGATAGTCCACTTTCGCCCAGACTTTCTTGAATTCTGTTAATGATAAGTTTTTCGTAAACTTTTCCGAGCGTATCGAGTAGACATAGTGGTCTGTAACTTCCAGGTTCATTGAGTGGTTTCCCAGGTTTAGGGATCAGAACTACCCTAGCTATTTTCCAAATTTTTGGGAATGAATTAAGTAGCAAGTACTTATTCATTATTTTCCTTATCTTCTCGGGTGCATGCAGACCGACGCATTTTATAACTTCGGACGTAATCATATCCGGGCCAGGTGCTTTTCCAGTCTTCAGTGAAAGTAGTACTTCAGCTATCTCATCTGTGGAGAGAGGTGGAGTTTCTGGGCTGGGAGCTCCTAAGTTCCAATCAATGACAGGTAAGTTTGGGAAAAGTTTGTCTAGGATTTCTCCTTCCTGCTCTTCGGGTATTTTTGTCCTAGCACATAATTTTTCCTGTCACAATACGATATCCCATTCCCCAAACATCCTTTTCTACATCATTGCAAATTTCCTTCCAGACTTTATCCTTTGATTTTTTAATCTCCAAAGAAAGCTCTTTTTTCCTTTCTTTGTGTTCCTTGTGTAAATTTTCAATGTTTATTCCATATCTTCTCTTTCTTGTTATTTTCCTTCTGATTTGTATACATTGCTTTCTTAAGGTATTGATAGTGTCGTTCCACCAGTATGCAGGCTTACGATTGATGTTTCTGGATGATCTTTTTGGTAGACATTTATTGCATGCATCTTCTATTATTTTCGTGTATGATTCTGCATTATCTGGATTTCTGCTTTGGTATAGAGAATCAAATTCTCTTTTCAGTTCTTCTTCATATTCTTTGTCATACCTCCATCCTTTTTGGTTATTTGTTCCATTTGCTTCTCGGTCTTTCATTAGCTGGAAGGTGATGTAGTTGTGGTCGCTGTAAGATTCCTCAGTTTCTCTAACTGTCCAGTTGTTTACTAAGTTTAACATTGAGTATGAGCATAGTGTAAGATCTAGATGGGATGCTTGATTGTTTCTTTGTCTAGTAGGTGTGTTGCCCACATTAGCTAGATAGAGACCGGTACTTGCCATCATTTCCATTAGGATGGTCCCTCGTGTATCTGTTCTCGGGCTACCCCAGTCTATTCCTTTAGCATTGAAATCGCCACAAACTACCCATCCTAGATGCGAGTGGGTAAGTAGAGTGGTTTTCAGCTCTTCCAACAGGTTTATGTACATACTGTCTTCAATATTTGGTGATATATACAAACTTATATACAGGGTCCCTTCAACTACAATACCTACTTGTCCAGGTTTCCTTATTACTTTCTTTAATTTAATTTGGTTTTCAGTATCTATAATAAGAATTGCAGAATCCAGTCGTTCTTCTGATATGAAACGGCAGTTATTTTCAATAATTTTTTTGTTCGGCTCTTGGATAAGTGCAATGTCAGTTCCACTTTCTTTGATGAAAATCTCCATTAGTTCATGGGCGTTTTTTGCTCTATTTAAATTAATTTGGAGTAACTTGGTCATAGTTGGTTTTTGGTAATTGTTCTAATCATGTCGTATCTCTGCTTGCTGTACAAGTGCTCGGTACTTTGGACATGAGAATGTGTCTCCTCTGTGTCCATTTTCTTTGCACTCAAGACAGTATCTTTCATTTGCACAGTCTTTCGCCAGGTGTCCAACCTGGGTGCATTGTAGGCAGCTTTTGTCATTCCTTCTAGGTTCATGGCATCGTATTGCTGCATGTCCAATTCTTAGACAGTTCAAGCAGCGTTCTATCTTGATTCTCGGTCGGACTCTGCATACTGTCCATCCTGATTGATCCCTGATACTACCTCCATGTATAAGCTTCTCCGCTTCCATTTTCTCCATTGTAATTGTTGCAATTTGCCATCCAGCTCTGGTTGGTTTAAGGCTTTCTATAGTGGTTGTTTCTTTCTTGACTTTCGGTCTACTCCTTGTTTATAGTCCCCCAACCAGACTTTCGGTCTACTCCCTGTTTATAGTCCCCCAACCAGACTTTCGGTCTGCTCCCTGTTTATAGTCCCCCAACCAGACTTTCGGTCTACTCCCTGTTTATAGTCCCCCAGCCAGACTTTCGGTCTACTCCCTGTTTATAGTCCCCCAGCCAGACTTTCGGTCTACTCCCTGTTTATATTCCATTAGTTCCCCAACCAGACGTAGTTAACACACATCGTAGAGTGTTAACTAAAGATTCTTTCAACCTAATAGAGAAATGAATTGATCTGTTCAGTACATACCTAGTCCTAATCGTGAAGTGTAAATCAAGTTTAATATTTAAGGGCTGGTTTCACACTGGTGATACTGGTTTGCTTTAAATATTACGAGCTCTCTGATTGGTTGATTCAAAAATGGGAAGCAAAAAAGATGGCAGAAAAGAAGCAGCTGTTCGAATTTGTATTTTGATTTTCATGTTGATTTGACCAACATAAAGGACCAATTAAAGTTGTTTCAACTATCCATCTCAAATTCAAAATTTAAAGCTCTAGTACAAGCTTAATCAGTCAATTAATGTTTATGAGACCATTAAGTCTGACTATGCAACAGGGCCGAAAAGTTTTAAAAGGAAGAAAGAATACGAGAGGAGTATCTTTGAAAGCTGCCCAACAAATATCAACAACTTTTACAAAGTTCAACAATCAATTCGGAAATTATTTCCCCTTCACACTTTCACAGTAGCTCCATATGGATTTATGATATACCTGGTCCCTCGACATGTTGTGATTAGGTGTTAAAAACACGATGTAAAACACCATCTTACGTTATATCCCGAGTACACTTTTCTACGCAAGATAGGATCTCCAAAACCTCTAAGATAATCTCAAAGAGATGTTTGATCTGATACTCGAAGAAATCTCCTGGATGGATTGATATCAAAACCAATACGTGATCATTAACTTGTATTGATGGTTTTCGGTGTCTGGTGACTTTATACTGGGTGGTGCAGGTGGTATATGGTGTTATATTCTGATGATTTATGTGCACTAGTGGTTAACGCGCTAGTCTGGTAATTAAAGTAGCGTAGGGATCAGTTGGTTTGAATCTTACCCAGTGCATGATTATTCCTCATTAATTTGAGTTAGTGACCTCATAATAATAAGACTCTGACGGTTATAGGTGGTAGAAGATGCTATGCATTAACCTTGCCTGGTAGTTACCTTCCACCAAAGAGCATTGTTATTATAGTTATAGTAACATTTGTAATACGTGCACCTAGAACTGATTTTTCTGTTTTATTAATTTAGGTTTAACATCGCTTTCCACAACATGGTCATAGGCAAACAATTCAACAATTGAAATTAGCCTCAGACAGCCTTAGTGAAGCCGGGAATAGTAACTGAAACGTGGATTAATATGATTACTGATTAACATGCATAAATTCGAAATCACACCGTTCACCAATTAATGTCCTCACCAAACTGGACGTTGCTCAACTCCGCTCACTATTTTCTTAATATTATTTTTTTTCTGACTAACTTCTTTCATAAATAAGAATATGATACTTTCTACAAATTAGAACCATATTCCTTGTTGATACTTTCTTCTTTTTTTAGTACAGCCCGTTTTACATTGATTTTAACTATACCATATATCTTCATAATATATCAAAACGGAAATTTTACCGCTGCCTATCTGTCCTTATTTATAAGGACACCTAAAATCCTATAATTTGTAAGCCCTTTAATTGTTGTAATTCTCTGAAAGTGGCCCAATTTCTCGGTTGAGGTGACAATTGTCGACCCGGCACCCGATATATCGCGCTAGGGTCCCCAGCATTGTCTGGTTGCATTGTGCTGGCTCCCAGCGGGGCGTGTCGATGGGCGCCGCGTGTGATGAGAGGCTCCCACGTGGGCGGCTCCTGTCAGTCACCTAATCGGGGGTTCGAAATTATCTGTCATAGATATTTGTGTTGGTCACAGAAATGATGTCTGCCGAAGGCATTATCACCACCCTTGATCAGGCTTTGTTTATATTTATTTCTAACTTGTTACCATGTTCATTGTATAAAAAAGATGTAAATAAAGCTTGATCGAAATGTTTAAAAAAATGTCTGGCTGGGGGACGTTGAACAGAGACAGTACCAGCCTTGTCAGGCCAAAAGACAATTACATAAATCGCCAACCCATTATGTTGGCGTTGGGAATGTCATTCAGCCGTAAAATGTGGATATAGGAATGTCAGAACCAAACAACTACAACTATTATCATGTCAAACGTTTTTGTGGATTCTTTCAGCGTGGTTTCACTGTTCGCTTTTTTCACATGTTAATTTTCGTGTTGATAAATTATTTTTTGTTAAATAACAGAAAGAAAGCTTTGTACATAATGAGAAGTAAGTGTAACGGAATTAAGAAGGTTTCAAAATCGACAAAAGCCGCATTTTATCGACCGTCCACTTTTTCCGAACAAAAAAAAATCCATGACGGTAAAAAACGCATGAACTTCTCACTAATTCTTCATCATTTGTACCAGATACTCGAGACAAACAGAAAACTCAGCGGGTCTTTCAGGTTAATGGTTTTTTTATTTCTATCTGAGACAATGTAGTTTTTTTTTTATCAAAGGTAAAAGAACGATGAACCTCCTAGAGTTTCTTCTCTAGGATAACAAATGACTTGTAGCAGTACAGAGTGCGGCCTGGGTCAAACCCCTGCAAAAACACGACAGAAAGGTTGTAATATATTAATAAAAAGATCTATGGGTTTAGTAGACACATATAATGTATTTTTTACACTAAACTAAGAGACTAAAAAGATAGTTTATAGATATACGAGCTCTCATCCATTCTTGCTTTGGGAAAGATAGATAACATTTGGAGAGTAGCCAGAATTTTTTCCTGGACAGTTGCGGTGATATATTGTCTTGATCTTCCCGAGCGAGGGTGACCCTTGCCGCAATTTCTTTTTCTTTTTTGCCATGAAGGGACGAGGGAGCTCTCATAAATTTCAACTGTTGGCCCTCTACTGTCCCGGCGGTGATGGATGACCCTGGGGAGGGAACGTGTCCACCTGTTCGCATTTCCAGAACATCATTAAATTTGCTGATTGCCGAGAACAGCTTGGACATGGGTCACGCGAGTTGGACACTTCATGTTCTGCTAGGTAGACACTATATTGGTAGATTTACTTTCCTTTAGGAGGTATAGGTGGACATAACTCATAAGTGTACTTTTGGATTAGGTGACCATTAAGTCTGGCTGGGGGACTATAAACAGGGAGCAGACCATCATTGGCTCGGTTCTGGGGGCCCTTGTTAATTATTAGCTTCATTGTAAAGACAGTAGTAGAAGTTCTGAGTCATTCCTTCACTGTCTGGCTACCATCGTTCTCGATGACGCCACCCTATGATGATGATGATGAACATTAAGTGGACTTTAGTACAAATCGTGATACATAGTTAAATTTTCCTTGTAAGCCGAAGGTCTCCAGTTCGGTTCTTGGCTTAGGATTAAAAATTCTACCCTCTTCATGAAGTCGAATTATAGGCCACACTTTACTTTTCAAATCCATGGCGTAAGTATCTGTGAAGTTTAAATAATTTTTGCATTGAATTAAATTAACTAGAAAATTAGAAGTAATTAACAACGTTTCATCAGCTTGAATCTTGTTGTTATTAGATCTACAGTTCAGGTCAAGTGGTTAAGGCTGGTCAAGTGGTAATCAAAGCTACTTTATCGCTTAATGCGTAAGAATATTCCTTTTTGAAATTGATAATTTTGACTCATAATGATGGCATAAAATATTTCAATTATAAACTCTTTACAGTATAGACCTACTTGGACAGTATACATAAAAGTGTCTTGTATTCTTTTCATTCTTCTTCTTTTAATTTTGACTGCTTATTGAACATTGTGAAATTTGATGTATTGATGTGAGAGACATATTTTAATGGTGCCTACCATTTGTTGATTAATGATGTATGCTGAAGCTTTGAATCGATGAGATTAGTATTATTTGTTCAATGTATACATGTGAAGTGGTGAACCTACATGGTTAACTTTATGCCTCATAACGTATAAGAAGTATCGGTTTAGTATATGACTACAAAGTACATATAATTTAAGACGAGTTTATAGTTTTATAGAAACCTATAGTTTCAGTTACCTATCGACATCGCTGTTTGGTTCGATCAATCTTTGAGTCAAATAGACCGGAGATTTGAAGATTGTGTCAACAAACTTGACGAGAACTAATGACCGAGAGCTATGCAGACGTCCTGCTGATTCGTCGGTATGCTGACTTTATGAACTTTTAAAGTAAACAAATACAATCGGAGAGTTACTCTTGTAACGCACGAACAGGTCAGGGAGTCAAAATGTCTTATACGGGGTGGTGCAAGAACCGTTTAAATTTAAATTTCATACAAGCTTTCCTCTTTATTAATTGCAATCCGTAAGGTAGTAGGTCTTCCCCGTCTTCCACCAACATGAAGAGATAATAATCCTGAGACTTTTGCAGCCCAGTGCAGGAGCACTGTTGATGTAAGCATATATTATTTTTCATGGACAGACAAAATAGAATAATTAATTAAAAAAATAATATGATTTCTCTACCTCTTACAAAATATTGTTGATGCGTCACATTATGTCAGCAGATCATACATTCATAATGCTTCAACTATGTTTGAGTCTTTCAATTATTGATGGCCGGTGATCATTGGAATCGTCCAAACAGAATTTTCTCTTCATTTCCTGGATTCATCTTCCACCAATGTGCGATGGTTTTGTCTTTGCGTCTCAATTAATCCGCTGTTTATCTTCTTCACCCACCCGCGATCAATTATCGCTCGGTTAACTCTGCCGTTTGTTTATCTGGACAAAGTCAATCCAAACCACTTATCGCATGGCTACGTCTCCTGGTCACGATAAATCCAATCCTATCCAAACAAAGCCCGGCAGCTTCGCCTCACAATCCGGCATGTTCCACCCAATTAACTTTAAATTAAAAATCTCAGTGGCGTAGCCATGGCAACCGAAATGTTGATGAGACGGAACCGAGCACACTGTCAACACAGAAAATCTTTCATCCATCATATTCGTGCTGGCTTCTCGCACATCGCAGCAGGCTGATGAATGTTTGTCTAATTTATCATTCACGATTGCTCGCTTCACGCTGGTGTGAGATGGTAATTGAAAAGTAAACGAACCTTGCCATCGTTGTGAACTTGGTGCCAGAAAATTCCAATTTGAGCGCGATGTAGAATGGTAACGTTTAAGACGGGTGAGGTCAGAGGTTCTTAAAATTCAGCAATTGGCTTGAAACAATTTGTTTTAATGAAATGTTGGCGTTGACCTTAAGATGCATTTAAGTCTTAGATGCACTGAAGCACCAGAGGACAAATACTGATAAGACTGTGAGAGTAAAGGGACTCTTTAGTCCATTCAGTACAGAGAATTATAATTTTTATTGTACTGTATTACGAGCAACATCTTATCCAATGCAATGGACATCAGTCGGAATCCGGAATTGACGTAGTTATTATTTTTTATTCAAAGTCAAAGTTGAAAGAAAATAATTTCACGTTGTGTTATTTAAAAGAACTGTATTGTTTTTCTTACGACAATACCCTACTTTCAAAAAATTACCTTTCTGCTGACAACAGCCCCATCCCAGAACACTGGTCGCTAATGTATTCGCACACGCCAACCTACATTCTTCATGTTGGTGAAAACATAATTTGAGCGACCATAATAGTAAATCAACGGGCAAGAAATGTCAAAACAGAACGTCACGCCAAAAGAAGTACTCAGATTCTAAACAACAAAAGACCACCGAGTAGTTTTGAGCAAATTGCTTGACACAAAATAATGGAAGTAAAGTCGTTAGTTAATTTAATTTTCATTGGGCCACGTGCTTACTGCTTATTATTTGTACTAGGTACACCTGTTATCTGTTGGTATCACTTCCATGCATAGCACAAGACCAATGTTTACATAGACCTTACTGAAGTGCACAATACTTAGTAATCTGAGTATATACCGCTACGTATAACAAATAATATGGCTGTCTAATATGGATACAAAATGCTCTAATGTTAAATCGAAAGTCGAAATAAAGAGACAAACAAAAAAAAATGTAGCAAAAATATATGTATCAAAATTAAAAAAAATAGTTTGCCCAGAAATGTTATCCGCTCGTTTGCGAAAAAATCGACTGAAAACAATACTGTCTAGTCTGTACTATATAGGGAATAGAAAGTAAGAAATGTATATAAAAAAAAAATACCTAGGGTGGGATTACTGCCCAAGGCACTCTCTACCATCTATTGGTTTGGTTTGGCATAGCTTGACGACCCGGGGGCCCGGTTACATTTGGTCACGGTTTGGCTCCAGAGGTGCCGCGGATTCGAGATGATCTAATCCCCGTGTCATTCCTTCATACCCTCAGCTGAAGAGTGGCGGAGCAGCAGATTCTTCTGAGGTCGATCAAGAACTGAAGTGAAAAACTGTTTCAGACGCACGCTTCCTCTCGAGAGTGAGTTGGAAGAAGTGTTATACCTTTGAAGTTATTTAGTATAAACAAATATTCCTGTTGTGCAAATTGTAAAAAAAAAGTCAAAAATATACCTACATAAATTCAATAATGTAAAGTTTCAATAGTTTTCCAGAAATATATATATAAACTCTAAATGTAAATGGTAATTTGGAAAGGGAAACTATAAATGTGTAAAAGGTTGGACAGTGACATTGCCAACCCTAACTAAATTTGGGAAAAGGCAAACTGAAAGAAGAAGAAAAAATGGAAATTTCTTCAAAAGTTCAACAATTTACCCGTAAAAAAGAATAACCAAGGTTCAACTGCTTCTGGGTTCGGTCAGGTTTAAAGGTTAAAGGTCAGGTTTAACATGAACATTTATGGTTTGTGCTTAGATTCTTGAAATGGGTCACAGAATCGAACTCGTTGTCCTGTGTGGGGTTAGCGTCGCTGGACGTTGTTTAACTTCAGTGATATACCGAGAACTGCGGCCCGTTTCAGAAACACTTTCTACTCTCCAAATTTCCAAATCTACCTTTTAATCTACCACCGAATCTACCACACTACGCACTCTGATTGGTTCATTTGAACACTATAACCAAGTAGCAGATTGCGTTGTGTGACGGTTGAAAGAGAGATTCGGGGATTTGGAGAGTGGAGAGTGTTTCTGGAAATGGCCACTGGTGTCGTGCTGTCGACGCTAGCTACTTATGATTTTCGGCCAAGGATCCCCGGAATTCGCCGCTGTCGTTGGAATGTTACACTTGACTCAGCCCTTTAGCTTACCCCCCCCCTCCCCCTCCCCCTCCCTCCCCTCTCCTCTCCGGCCTTACTGAAAAAATATTGTACTGATGGGTTTCTGAAAAAGTCATATAACTCGTACTTTACGATCCTGAGCTTGTGGTAGTAAAACTCTTGGAACATCAACCAACGAACGCGTCCCGAAGTACGCGTCACACATTTATACCTATATGTTTATATTCATGAAAGAACACGAAATGTTTAGTATCGATGTATTTGTAATATGTACATTGTACATACAAATGTAATTTAAATAATTTTATTATTCATCAATGTATTCATATGATTACTTAACGTAACAGTAAACTGTATTACATACCTATTATACCCACCTCACTATGATAATAATAAGAAGAAAATTGTTCTTTTATCAATGTGAATCATTGGAGGATTTTAGGTATATACATGATTACAGGAGAAAGTAACACTAGGCTTCCACGCACAGTGACCTGGATTTTACGGGGTGCACTCACACATCCTGAGGAAAATGTCTGGAAAAATAAGATAAAAGTCAGTGTATACTTTGTATTCACTTGGATTACGTGTATCTACTTTACATATTATTATCTGAAATTTGATAATCTCATGGGTCCATCGTTTCCTCTTATTTTAAATAAGTTAGAATTAGCTTAAGAGGTAACAATATTGTATTAATAATTTATTGTCAATAAAGCAAATAATTCAAACTCAAAATTCAAATTCTGTCCCCAGGTCTGGTTTCAGAACAAGAGGAGTAAGGAGCGAAGACTAAAGCAGCTCACCTCCATGGGTCGGGGCCCTTTCTTCGGCAGTTCTCGGAAAATGCGAGGATTCCCGATGAACCTGAGTCCAGGGGGACTGGATGAGCCCCCGCCCGGCTTCCCCTACTTTGCAGGAGGAGAGGGGAAGTTCGAGTTTGGCTACGGGGGCCCCGGAGGGTTCCATCACGAGTTCTTTGCGGGGCACCATCCACACGGGCCGCCCGGCCCACTGCCTTTCAATCCTCAAGGTAAGATAATATCCTCAACTTGATACTCTTTTCTCTGCATGGGCTTCTCTAATAGTAAATAAATACATGGCATCTTCTCTAATCTATCTAAATAATAATTTATAGTTAAATACAAAATTATATTTTTAGGAAAAATAGGCACAAAGGTACAGTACCTACAGAGAGTTATCATATTTGTGTTAATCACAATCGTGAAAACACTACTACACAAACTATTTTACTAAATAGTCCTTAACTTGGGACTAATCGATCAAGCTACCGAGGTCGATCAGTACTTATGCCTAATTAAACGCAATAATTGTAGGTTAAAAAAAAGCCTACAAAAAACAAAACCGATAGAAAGAATAAGTGCCCTAAACAAAAGCTTGGGTTCTCGCCTGTGGCAATCTTTTCCACCCAACCCAACAATCATCATCAACATTATTACCCTAATGATTGGGTGATGATAACCACTATTTCTGTCGACAGCCATGGACTTAATAGGAAGTAATAAAACAAATGAAACAATGAGTGCTGTCTATTAATATTTAACTCTTTTTCCTTCACAAAGAGAAATAAGTTAGCAAGGGTGGAGCACAGTGGTAGGAGGGGGTGGGGGCACTAGAAAGCCCAGCATGCTGTCCGCAATATTAACACCCTGTAGCGACAGGTTAGACAAGTATAGGGTGGACGCTGAGTAGAATAGAACATTTTTTTCTCCCTACAATAATAACAATATCGGCATATTTATCCTGCCCGATTAAGACTAATGAGCCCAATCATTCCAACATTAGGCCCAAAAAGTATTATTATGTGGTATAAAAATTCCTAATGTGAGGTTAACTTGTGGTGCCCTGTCTTGGTTTCGAACCCGCGACCTCTGGAGTACCTTTGACCACAGTGTTGCGGGGACTGATCTGCTCCATGATAGTTTTACTGAAACGTCAGAAAGTTTCCGAAAGTATAACTTTCTGAACATGCTGTGTCCACCCGAAGAACATCACGTTGATGTGTTCTGCAGCTAGTCCGGAACAGATGTTTCTCAGTTTGAAATACTCACGAGAGCTCTTGTATTGCCTCCCCCTAGTGACCCCTTGGCCTTTTTTTTTTTTTTTTTTTGCGTAAGGGGATGCAACTCTTCAATTTTAGTTTCATTTGGAAATTTTGTCGTTTTTGTCTAGGTTAGAACATTTTTCTATAATTAATCCACGATTTTCTAATGGCTATTCCCGGCCCCATTCGGACGGACTGGGCGGCTGGTTTAGGTCAATTTGAGTAGCTGGATTATTTGCCCAGCGAATGTTGGGTAAAACCCTCGTTGTAACTGTATAATTATACAGTTGAAAGATAAATAAAATTGTACACTTTTTATGTTATTTTTGGGTTTGGATAGAAGACTCTTTTGCCAAATAAACTAAATTGAAGGTAAAACACTATTTAAAAGTTGAAGGAGATGTTTAACCCAACTACAAAAAATCCCTTCACTTACGAGTAATTACGTTATTTTTGGTAGGTAATGGATAGAAGATTTTTTTTGCCGGATCTACTAAAATTGAGGTACATTAAAACCATGTTCAATAAAATGGCAATAATTTCATTGAACCAAAAACGTGTTGTGTTGCAGGGGGCCCCATGGACCAAGGATCTCTGAGCGGGATGAGCGCGGAGTTTGGCCCCCCGGATTCAGGGCCGGGGGGTTTCATGCCCCAGCCCCCCCCAGGAGACCCTCAGCTCATGTCCCAGCGAGGGGGCGGCAGTCCAGAGTTCATCAACTCCCAAGGTGAGCCCTTTGTTCCTCACTATGTATAATAATAATATCGTCTTATTTATACTGCCCGATTAAGACTATTAAAGTCCCATTATTCAAGCAGTAAGCAAAGCTCATATTATTATGTGGTAAAAATCCCAAATGGGAGGATGACTTGTCATGTCCCGACTGGGTTTCGAACCCACGACCTCTGGAATCTCTGGATTCACAGAGCGCCGCCTTTACCACTGAGCTATGTATAGGTAGTTTTTTTTAGATTTTTACTTCTTATTATACCAAGTATTATAGAAAGTATTGTTAGGTATAGAAAGTATATTGTTTTCAGTTGGTTTTTTCGAAATTGAGCTGATAACATTTCTGGACAAATTATTTCTACGAACCCCTATTATACTCGTAAAATAGCCTTTATTGAAGAGTTAATCATTTAATTTTTTTACAAACATAAGGGTTAAAAAATATACTTAAGTTATCTCTTTTCAGCCTAGGTGCCAAAATAGGAAGTAACAATATAATAATCTAAATTTATATAATTATCAAAATATTAAAAACTACCTATTTTACATTATACTCATATTTACAGTTTTATAATTCTGTTAGGCTGAAGGTCTCACTGGGGGACGGTAAACAGAGAGAAGACCAGTGTTTCGCTAGAGGACAATTCTGCATCAGTAGGATGACCTTCAAATATTTGATTCTAGGCTATACAGAATAAAGAAGGCTATAAAACACAGATTAAACACACATCTAAATAAATAATATACCTACCTATCCAAATGGCTCGCAAAAATAATAAATAAATTTTATGGAGAAAAGTGTGCTATTCAAAAAAAAAAAAATAAAAATTAAAAAGGTAGGTAGATGCATAAAACATGTAACAAAAAAAACGTAAAAACCAACAATAATCCGTCAACGCAGTTCCATGACTGTCTGTCAGTTTTTAGAGGCAAAGCCATAAAAAACAGGAGCAAAATAAAAAAGTAATTAAATCTTTAATTTTATTTTATTTTATTTCAAAAGTGGTTCTATAGAATCATCATCAATAGTAATTTATGCGTTGAAGACGAACTCGCTCATTGTTATAGAGTTTGAAATTGCTACTTTTGCTAATTAATAAAATTAGTATGACATAGGTTGTACCAAAGTAATGTTTTTTAGACTATCAGTGCAAGACAGTCCCATTACACCGTACACACATCATCTGCCGTATCACATCATCAAGATGTGGCTTTCATCAGGATACATAATTATTGTATATGCACAAACTTACAGTCTAATTATCAAATTAAATTAAATCTAAGTTTTATGGGTCATAAGAGAAAATGAACGAAAAGGTCATAAGAGGGAAACACAGGGATGACCAGAAGGTATGATTGAAGTTATATAATTACTCATGAACAGATTTTATCTTGATACTTTGTTACCTAAAAATTAAGTATAAACTTAGACAACCTTTTTTTTTTTAAGTGGGGTTTAACGTCGCTTTCAACTGCCATGGTCATATCACGACGGGGGTTTTACCCTCCATTCGCAGGAAACTCACAAACCTGCTACTCACATTGACCTCACCCAGCCTGAGTGGGGCCGGGAAAAGCCAGCGTCACGAGAATTAGAATTTGAATGGTCACCCATCCAAGTCTTAACCTCGCTGGATGTCGCTTAACTTCGGTGTTCTGAAGGGAACCGGTGTATTCAACATGCCATCGACGCTGGCTTAGACAACCTTGAACTCGAAGGAATTATTTGAATCAAACCTCAAGTTCCTAATTTAATTTTTTTAATGAATATTTAGTATTATGTAAAATAATTGCATCATTAATGACTGGTGTAATTTTGAGCAAGCACTCAAAAATTACCTATAAGTATTTATCATTTTAATTAGTCCTTTTTTCTTTGAGGTTTTCCATAAAGTTTATTGATACTTTTAATTTTTAATGTTTTACAACTCTTATGATATTATCATCTCTTGGTAATTTTTATTCAAGTTTATAGGTAGATATTATAGTGAATAAATACCTCATGTAATTAATCCTATTTATATCGTTATTCTAATTATTATTATCTTAAGTGTTATTTCCATGATTATTAGGTATATGAAGTAAATAAAGTATTTTTATCTCCTTTTTCTCTCTTCTTATCTCCCTGTGTGGTTTGCTTTCTGTTTCAGATGGAGGGGACAGCGGGTTCTCAGGACCTCAATCCCTTCAGAACGAGTGTCTGGCCTGGTGATCCAACCTTTAGGGCTCTCTATTATTTAGGGTTCTCCTACAGAATGAGTGCCTAGCATCATGGTGATCGCCTCGTTAGGGTGCTTTCCTTCAGAACGAACGTTTGAAGCCTGGTGATCCAATTTGTGGTTCTCTTTTCTTTAGGGTTCTGTTACAGAATGAGTGCCTATAGCATCATGATGATACACTTTTTAGACCACTTTAATTAGGGTGCTATCCCTCAGGTTGAAGGCCTGAATCTTGGTGATCAGTAATTCTGCACTTAGGGTTCTATGGCTGGATGAATTATTTCAAGTTTTTCTACCCGCAATTCTTTTCTTTATTTGACTCATTATAATAACTACCCTTATTCAAACAGGTTAAGCTTTGGATTTCAAATTTTTCATAAAAAAATATCTTTAAAATATATATGTGCTTACTTTTTAGAAAGAAGAAGCTCCCTAGCATTAATGTTTATCCAATAATTCCAGGCCATTTTATTTTTTATGCTTGAAAAATGAGTACGAAAATACCTATAGGTTTATAAATTGGAACATAATTCAGATTTTTTTTTATGGAAAAAAATGTTGGAAAAAATGTATTAATATTCATGAGCCTAAGACGGCAAAAAATGCACGTACAAATCCTGGAAAATTTATAATTTATTACATATTTGTGTGTTCAAAAACTGTGGGCTTAACTTACCCTTCTTATCTTTCGTTGGCTTCGAGGAAAAAAAATCTGACGGAATTTTTCAAGATTCATTGTGCTGAGTGCTCCAATTTGTAATATCGTTTGTAGAAAAAATGACGAACTCTTTTTATCCACGCCAGGAACGCTCTCTATTTTAAAGAGTATCTACTTATACCTACAGGACCCTTCCTGATTAAAAGTCTTAAAAAGATGCAAAATGCCAATTTTTTATATAATCTAATACATAGATGGAAAGTTATCCTGCTTCTACATTTAGAACAGGTCCTGTCCTGTGTTCTATAGCTGTTTGAATTTTGTTGAATTTACTTAATTACTCATTAACGACTATAGAAATATTACATCTAATAAATGGCCCTCTAATAGGCGGTACGATGAACATTTAGCCTGACGCTGCGATGTTAGTGTAGGAGTATGCCTGATGAACGCTTGACCATCTTCGCAAACTCAATTGACACTCCCCTTTGTGGTCGCTTGGAATAAATCATTTTCATTTAACTTCATAAGGCCTCACTTTTTCTGTAGCCCTAACATGGCATCCCCACCATTACCTCCTTGAAATAAATGTTTAATTTTGTTATGCTTGTTTTACCTTATCTACAAAGTTAAGAACTAGGGTAGGGTGGGGCAAGAGTCCGAATTATTTACGGTGATTTTTGTATTTAATTAGTATTTTCGGTTTTATATGAAAAAAATCTTTGAGTCTGACTGGGGGACTATAAACAAGGAGCACCTAGACGTCCTAGACCATCATTGGCTTGGTTTTGGAGGCCCTTGTCAATTATAAGCCTCCTTGCAAAGACAGTGGTAGAAGTTCTGAGTCATTCCTCCACTGTCTGGCTACCATAGTTCACGATGACTCCACCCTATGATGATGATGATACATTTGAGAAAATTTGGCTACAGAAGGGTATCCTTAGAAAATTGAAATAATTGTGCCTTTACTTGAGGCTGATATTTTCAAAATCTTAGTCATCACAAGTAAGTTATCAAAAGGTTTACTAGCACCAATTTCCCATAAATCGCACAGAAATTTTTGCCCCACCCTACCCGATTCTTTCCTGTTTTGGATCCTTGACTTTCTGTTCCCTGTTATTTCGACTGCGTATGAAAACTCAACGGTTTATACTTTCCTAATACATATATTATACCTATCCTAATAATACCTTCATAGCAACCACTGTGTACCTTTAATAATTATATTATGATCGATAAATTACTTGCAATAGTTTCAGGTAAATACCATTTTGGCAACATGTAGCATAGCACGTTTCAAGATTAATTTAAGTATTTTTTCTCCAATACTTTACCCTGGTCAACTAGCCATACTCAAATTCACAGTAAAGTAATGTATGCTTCAAAAGAATCCCTGAATTTTTTTGCGTTTGGTTAAATACTAAACATTTTTGTCTCGGTATATGTGGTTGCATAGGTTACCGCTGAATTGTCAAACGCAGTTCTATACCCTGTTCATTTTGTTTATTTTTTATCGTTGTTTTACCTGTTTAGTATTCATTGTACTTAATTTTCATCTATTAGCCTGTTTCTTGTTTCGATGTGTCTTGAATATGTAGGGAAAGCAGGGGACCAGCGTCTAGGGGACCTTTTTCTTAACAGGTTTTTTTTTTTCTTTTTTTATTTCTTCTTCTTCATCTTGACAAAAAAGGTCTTGAACGACCCGACATAAAAAAAGAAATAAATCAAAGTACTCAACACCTTGAAGGTGTGCTTACTAATGCTATGGGTATCACTGTAGTACTGCTACTGAGTGTATTCTTCATCAAATAAAATTTCCTTATAAAGACAATTGTATAACATTGGTCTGTCCCGGTAGCTCAGTGGTAAAGGCGGCACTCTGTGAATCCAGAAATTCCAGAGGTCGCGGGTTCGAAACCCAGCCGGGACATGACAAGTTATCCTCCCATTTGGGATTT
Organism: Bactericera cockerelli; assembly: GCA_024516035.1. Taxonomy (NCBI): domain Eukaryota; kingdom Metazoa; phylum Arthropoda; class Insecta; order Hemiptera; family Triozidae; genus Bactericera; species Bactericera cockerelli. The sequence continues at coordinate 15,422,702 of CM044962.1, read as the reverse complement.
TTACCACATAATAATACGTCTTGGGCTTACTGCTGGAATAATGGGACTTAATAGTCCTAATCGGGCAGTATAAGTAAAGGCGGTATTATTATTATTATTATAACTTGTTATGACAATAGTATTGTCGTTTGGAGTACTCTAAAAGTTTTCTAATTAATGTTATGTCCATTAAAAGAATAAAAAAAAATCCACATTTATTCTCATTTCATCATTGCGCTGTGCCCCAATTTGTTTCCTCTCTCTCTCTCTCTGTATTATTATTGTATGTTTTTTCTCATAGTGTTCAAATTACAATTGTATAAATCTCTGTAAAAAATACCTAATGCAAAGATAAAGATATTGTAAAATAATTTATTTATTTCTTCTGAAGGTGATTTTCTCTTTAAAATGTTTAAAATAGGTCCTACAGCTTTGTATTAAAGTTTTATACTCTTTAATGTCTTTGTAAACTTAAACGTCTTTCAAAAGATTCTATGTATAGCTTTAGGACTTTTTAAAAATAGCCCTCAGATGTTTGTACAATAGACTCATTGATTGTGAACTTTGTAAATACTTAAATTGATATAATTAATATTATAAATAAATTAAATTGAAACATTTAAAAATTAAATTTCAGCCATTATTCTCATTTACTTATAAGTTTCCAGGTTAGGAATATAGGTAGTTACCCATCTATACTTTTTATTATTTAGCTATCCATTAAGATAACTACGAGGCGAAAAAAAACGTTGCTTTTTCCGTTGCAAATTTGGTTGAATCTCCCACGCACAAAGGAATTTTGTCAGTCTCCATCAGTTATATGAGGACCCAAAAAATATATGGAGCATTTTTTATGCAAGGCAATTTTGATCTCACCAAAAATCACTTCTGATGTGAAAAAAAAAATTCTCGTAGGATTACCGCTATTAAGCAACGTCCAGCGAAGTGAAGACTTTATGATGCCGGTATTTCGGCGTTACCCAGGCTGGGTGAGTATGTGGGTAGCAAGTTTGCGAGTTTCCTACGAATGGAGGGTAACACCACCGTCATGATATGACCATGCAGTTAAAAAATTTCGCTATATTTATCAATTATCATAGCTACTCCTCACATAAAATGGGTTAGTTAAAAACAAAAATGTGTTGGGGTTATTGCATTTTCCTATTCTTTTTCAAATTAATTAAACACAAAAAACAATGGTTTGTTAGTTTTTCATTGTTAGTTCTCATGGAAGAACAATACCTATCACATTCAATTCAGCCAATTTACTCTGGTCAAAGTAAAAAAATTGCAACTTTTTCGACACTTTTTCCACATGAATACGTGATTCCATTTCTGATTCTTTTTCAATTTATTTATTTTTTTGTGCAAAAACAAAAACAGAATGTAGTAAAAAATAATTAAACGGGGACCTCGCCCGGGGGCTCATGGGAATATTTTGGCAAAAAATAAAATAAAACTCATATGAGAGGGAGGGAGGGAATAAAGAGGAGGGGGTGTGGTTAGAGGAGAGCATTGAGGAGAGAACAGGTATGAGATTAATGTAGGGAGGAGATGGTTTTTATGGAATTTAAGATCAGCACGTTCTATATTCTGTCCCGGTAGCACAGTGGTAAAGGCGGCACTCTGTGAATCCAGAGATTCCAGAGGTCGCGGGTTCGAAACCCAGCCGTGGCATGACAAGTTATCCTCCCATTTGGGATTTTTACCAGTTTGTAATACCTCTTGGGCTTACTGCTGGAATAATGGGACTTTTTAGTTGTCCTAAACATCGCCTTATTTATCTGTTAGCGTAATAGGACTCCATGGCTCGAGTCGACAGTCTAAATATAGCACTACTATCATACCATACTATGCTATACAGGGTGGTCCAAAAAGTTTGCACCAAAATGATAGGGGTAGTAAAAGAGACCATTTCCAACAAAAATATTCCTGGACATTTTCCTTTATTTTTTGTCGTTTTCAAAATGGCGGCCAAAACGTGTGTTTTTCAAATATGTGCGTTCAGAACGTTGACAGCCTAAATGAGCATGATCATTAAAACATTGAACGGGTTAATTTTACTTATATTAATTAAAATTTGATTTTCAATTAAAAAATGCAATCCGTTTTTTTCTAGGTGGTACAGAAAAAAATGAAAAAATCAAAAGCCAACCAAAATCGGAATATTTGAAAAACACACGTTTTGGCCGCCATTTTGAAAACGACAAAAAATAAAGGAAAACGTCCGGGAATTTTTTTGTTGGAAATGGTCTCTTTTATTACCCCTATCATTTTGGTGCAAACTTTCTGGACCACCCTGTATATTTAATTATATGCGGTTTAAGACATCGGTATTACCTATCTAGGCTCAACTGAACTATTAGCTACAATTCCGTCAACTCTACCGTTCTTCCGTAGGACAACCTATACAAACACGAAGCACTACTGATAATCCATCTTCCGTCTTTATCTAGCCCTAGCATGTAAGCACTTGTTATGTTCTGGTAAAAGTTCACAGGAAGTGAGCTTTCTAACCTCAGTGCTGGATTACACACGCTAAAAGATACTAGGAACTATTGGGCTAGTCTGAATTTCCTAGATGATTTATTAGTTGTTCTTCTTACGTTTCTTTTGAATTAGGGTTTAACCAAGTTTTCAACTTCGATTTCAACTGCATGGTCTTATCTCGACGCAGGTTTTACCCTTCATTCGGTGGAAACTCACAAACCAGCTACCTACTCAAGAACCTCGCTTAGCCTGAGTGGGGCAGGGAATAGCCAGCGTCACGAGTGTTCGAATGAGAATGGTCCAAGTCCTAATCTCGCTGAACGTTGCTTAACTTCAGTGACTCAATAAGAACTGTGATAATGTGTTCAACGTGTCATCAATGCTACGTGACTTTAAAAAGTTTTTTTTATTTATTTTATTAGATTTTAAAGTCGATTTTCAACTGCATGTTCATATCACGATGCGGGGGTGTTGTTACCCTCCATTCTCACGAAACTCACAAACCTACTGCCCACATTAACCTCACCCAGCTTGTGTTGAGCCGGAATGCCACCATCACGAAGTATTCACCTCGCTGGATGTTTCTTAACGTCGGTGATCCTGCGAGAACCGGTGCATTCAACACGCCATCAACGGTGGCTGGATAAAGTTCGACCCTCTCTTTATAGCGATGGGGTCCCCAAGACGTCTGATCCAATAGGAGATGATTCCCAGGGCTCCATCAACTGCTACGCCACTGGTCGTGAAGCGGACGACTCGTCAAAACCTGACGCAGGGTTCCGTCAACTGTCAGTGCAGGAGCGTGATCAGAGGGGGGGGGGGGGGGGGTAGCTTATATCGGATGATAAATATCGGGGGGGGGGGGAGGAATAGTTTTTGTCGTGATATACGTGACTTGATTGTGATTGTGAAGAGAGAAGAGGGGCAATGGGGGGGGGGGGAGAGAGGGACGTGGAGAAGAGCGAGGGGGTAGATAATGCCGTGTGATCAGTGGTGATGGGGGGGGGTCATGATTTCTGATCGTGTGGGTAATAGGTTCCGGAAACATCAATCGAGGATGGCTAAATGTCATGATAGGCCAGATAGGTAGTATACTTAAAGATAATAATAGTACTAATATATAACGGATAACAGGCATTATAGGGGATAGCACCCAGCTCCTAAGTAGCACCAACTAATAAATCGCACAACCACTTCGCTGTAGAACTTCGCTGGATTTATTACGTTTTATCACAAACCAAATAAGTCCTTTCACCCTCGAAATGATTAACTTCCAGAATAAAGAATAAATGAAACTAATTTTGTTTAAAAAAAAAACAACCCCATCATAAAAAGGCTGCCCTGAGCATTATCGGGTTAATGGTGTATGAAAAGATTCCTCGGAAAAATCAAGAGCTGCCAAATTCCAGCCTTAACCCTCTGTCTACTGTGTGGAAGAGATTTGTTGCATTCCGAAGAGAGGGGAGAGACATTATTGGGAGTGCGTTTAGTTTATGAGTGAGCTTTTGGGCAAGGGCATTGCGAGTTTATTGTAGTGGTGTGAGGGGGGGGGAGGAGGAGGGAGACAGAAGGGGGGGGATTTGCTTTCGAAATTAGTGGCCGATTATTTACAGTTTCTTTTTGCTGTTATTTATTTTCTTTGTCTTTAAATGTGGAAGAAAAATGACTGCTTGCTTGAGTTGTTTTCAATTGTATTTGAAAGGATAGCTTTCTAGTTTGAGGAGAGCTTTCTTTGTTTTAGTAGAGCTTCTTTAGTATAGGAGAGCTTCCTTTAGCATAAGAGAGCTTTTTTTAATATATGAGAGCTTTATTTGTTATACATAGGAGAGCTTTCTTTGTTATAGGAGAGCTTCCTTTAGTATGAGATCTTTCTTTGTCAAAGAAGATCTTTCTTTGATTTGTAAATAGGGAAAACCAGTTATCGATCTTGTTTATTAATTTCAACCTAAAGTAAAATCATACATGGAAGATACAGAAAGGCACTAGATGAAAGTCATGTAAGCTCAAACAATAATTGGTTGCTAAACAAAAAACAAAAAATTCAACCTGAAAGTATGATGAATTTGTGACTTGAACCAACGACCTCCAGGTTACAAGTCTGACTAGTAATTCAAATAGTTAGGATTAAGAAAAAAGCAGCAGGGAAAACGATATTGGATGACCCTAAAGAAGAAGAAAAAAAAGAAAAGAAACAAAAAATAGAAGCCTAAAGAAAAAGAAAAGATAGACTCCAAGCAGAAGTACGTCGTGGACATATAATGTCAAAATTAAAGAAAGACACGACCAAAGCAGTAATTACACAGAATGCAGCCCATTAAACCATAGCTACTAAACATAAACATACCATGTGAGAGGGCTGAGAACACACAGAAATGGAAGCGACATGCACAGGCAAGAAGCATCAGCAACAATATTTAAAACAACAACAGAAATAGAAAGAACAACAAGAAGGCCGGTTCTACAACAACAACAACACACAGAACAACAAACGATATCTATGAAACCTGCAACAACATTAACAACAAAATTAAAAACAAAAACTACAACGTTTACAACAACATCACATAGGCAGGCAGGTATCTGTTCTAGCCCATCAGCTGAATAAATTATTCCAAACAGGCAGGCTCAATAAAAAACGTTTGGTCCTCCTCGTAAAATAATAGAGAAGGGGGGGGGGGGGAGGGGGCTCGGGAGCTTCTTACACATGACCCCTGAAGTTGGGGGCGGTACCCGCGACCCCCCGAGAAAGAAATTTATGATGCTCTGCAGCATGTAAAAATACTGGACGTACCAAGCACTCCCCCCCCTGGACCTTTCGGTCGGTATGTTGAGGTTGAAACTTGCATCAGTTCACAATATTCTTATCTACATGACATTTATTAGGTATGGGCGTTCATATAATCCCTCCATCAATATATATGCCTACAGGTTAACTCTGAAATTCCTGGAGTTCCTGGGCCCGCTTGACATTATTCCCAGAACTCCAGTAATGGCTCGAAAGCACTGGTGTAGGTATAAATTTAAAATAGGGGCGGTGTAGGATCAAAAACCGCGCATAAAGGTATACAATCTTCCCCTATACTTCACCCCTCCTCTCCCTTCAAGTTTGAGTCCCAAGTTCAGCAAAGATTTTGTGGGCTAAGTTACATCAAAGAAGATAACATCAAAGTTCGGCAGTTCATACATGTGTGAAAGTGCTTTTTGGTAACTTTTAACAGTTTACTATTTTACACATACTGTTCCCTCTCTTTCTCCATATACCCTAACCCGCTTTATTTACCCCTACGGCCCTCATACTTTCTAGATTGATCCCTTACTGCTCAAGGTGCTGCGAACATTGGACAGTCCTGCACTTCTTGTTCTTCTTATCCCACTCAAGCAGGGCTGACGTTGTTCAACCTCATTGTTGAGTTTGGCACTTTTTTTACGGCTGGATGCCCTTCCTAACGCCAACGATTTTATTTGGACGTATTGGATTAGGACGGGGATTTTACCTTCCATTTACTGGAAATCGTACCAGCTGGACAACCCAGCACTAAAGCGTGTTATTATTATTCAGGCTGAGCAAGTTGAACGGAAAGCAACTCAACTAGCAGCACACCAACACGGCACAGGTGGAGTGAACGTACGCTGGGGACCCGGGTTCGAGTTTTATTAATGAGCTTCAGTGGCAAGAAGTTCCTGGGAAGATTAACACACGAGTTACAGCCTGGGCCGGGCCAGGATGACTCTCTCTCTCTCTCTCTCTCTCTCTCTCTCTCTCTCTAGTTCTTCTTTGAGTTTTAGATTAATTAAAATCTTCCTAGGTCTGAAATCTTCAGGAGAAAGGAAAAGAGAGAGAAATATGTTGGTGCTAGGGCATTGATTTTAATTATGTTTGGGAGCACATCATCCATCTCACCTTTTGTTTCAGAGATTTAGACTATCTTCTCTTAGAAAAAATAACCGGACAGCAGTTGTTAAGCAGAGCTAAACCGATTATGATATATCCCAATGTACATGACAAATGATACATCAGATAAAGCGTAATGATCTTAAAATTTTAGGGATTGATATTAGGTTGTTTTGGAGGCAAAAGGTGAGTTCGGTGCGAAGATTACCCACACTAAAGAACATAACAAAGCATTTGCCTTATTCAACTGCCCGACTAGGACTAATGAGTCTCATTATTCTAACGGGAAGCCAAAAAACTTATTATTTTCTCAAAATCCTAAATTGAAGATATTAGCTTGTCATATCTCGGGTGGGTTTTGAACCCACGACCTCTGGATTACCGGACATCAGAAGCCTTTGACGTTTGACGATATAGGTTACTTACTTGTCTATATCTGAAACTACAGCACAATTTGAGTTGGCAACATACGGTACTAATCATATTGACATAAAATATACTATGCAACAGTAGGCTTATTTTCTTGGGTTTAACGTCGCTTTCAACTGCATGGTCATACCACGAAGAGGGTTATCAACCATTCGCAGGAAACTCAAAAACCTGATACCCACATAATCTCAGCCAGCCTGGGTTTGAGCCGGAATGCCAGCATCACGAAGTCTTCACTTCGCTGGACGTTGCTTAACTTCGGTGAACCTACGAGAACCGCTGCATGGAACTCACCACTGACGCTGGCTAGGCTAGATGTCGGACATTCAGGTGTTGGTATTTCTCGACTTCACCTATTGCTGTTGAAAGATAAGTTCGTGCGTCCTGCGCCAGATTTCCCGACAGGAAATTACACAAACGTAACGGCACGTTTCGTATACAGCCCAAATTTCTATGCTCGAGAGCGAATGACACCCAGCGTTATCTCCGCATACCATCACGCATGCATGCCCCTTGTCGTTCCGCCGAGCTGCGCTTTCCACTGGGGCTGCGGAAAGCTGAGGAGGGGAGTGGATGGAGGACGTCGAAATGTTTCGCATACTTTGCGTTCTGTTCTGACGCGCTCGGAGATTTCTAGGGGGTGAATTTATTACAGGCTGGTGAGGCGCGGGCTGGGGTAATTTGTTGAGGGAAGAGAGATAGGTGGAGAAGAGAGAGAGAGAAAAAGACGTGATTTAATATTAATCATTTTTGTACAAATTCTATAAGAGAGAGAAAAAAAGAAAAATCATCAGAATTATTTGTTTCTTACTATGTATTCGAGATTTTTTTTTCTTTTCTATGGTATATGTCTATGAAATACACTGTGTCCCAACTTTCAAAAATTGCAATTTTTATTGCAGAAATGGACTCTACGTCGATCAAGGAGTTAATTTGACTCTTTGTTTGATTTCCTAGGCTAGAGTATGTAACAGATTTTTTCAAACGTAGAAAGTAGTAAATTATCATTATTTCTCTCTCTTTCAAAACGGTAATTATCTCCGTTCCCTACATTTTTCAAGAACTTTAATTCAGTTTATTATTTTCTTTATTTCTAATTTAAATAATAAAACTTTTTCATAAACGTAAAGTTAATTTCCCCAAGTCTTTTCACAGACTTGGAAAGCTAACAGCAATATTGAAAAGCTAGCAGCAATATCGTCTTCTGAGAACTTACTTCAAACTTTTGATCGAATATCTTCTTTGAAAAAAAATTGTTCCTAAAGTTAATAATTATGTAGCTCCCGCATTATCATTGAACCATAAGCCTTCAGCCTCGCTTGCAGCTAAACTGTTTTTCTCTAAAATCTATCGATAAATTTTGGGCCTCGAACCAATCTACCGGGGACGCATCAACCTTCCTGGTTTGTTTTGATGCGCGCTCATAAATCATAGCTTCTACAGGGTGGGATGGGGCGGCTACTTGAGTTGATGAATGGTTAATGTCTAGTTTACAAATCAGTAGGTGACTGTGATAGAGGCGTCAATCGTTCGATTTTTAAGCCGAATTTTTTCTTTCTAACCAAAGTGGATGCAAAGGGAATAAAATGAACCAAACTGGAAGCAAGTCATTTTTCTTTTGGTAGAGGAAATTTTTCCTCTTCCTGCTTACAGTTTGGTTAACCAAAATGGAAGCAGAAAATTCTTGCTTCCAGTTCTTTTAAAGGTTAGGTCCACTGTTTATCTTTAAAAGTACCGAAACGCATTTTTCTTTCACGAATATGGTGAAGTTGACCTTGGAATAAAATGGAAATATTTGGAAAAAACCTAACCTGGAATTTTTTTAATCCAAAAGAAAAATAGGCCTTTAGATTTCACTCATTATAGGCACCTACAAAGACATACTCAGCGAACACCTGCTATGGGTATTCCAAGTAAGTGCCCGAGTAAGTTTGCGCGCTAGTCATAACACGCACGGTGACCTGGGTTCGATCCCCAGCGCGACAGGATTTTTCTGCTCTGTACTTAGATGCTCGGGGCCACTCATACCTCGTGAGTAAATATGACTCGCTGCTTTAATGTGAGCAGTTACCAGTGAGGTACTTTTAGACAAACATAGAACATATGTCCTATAATTCTACGCTACCCAAAAAATTGTGATATAATAACACAAAGAAACACATTTATTTATTATTAAAATTACTGTGACATTACTTTCGTGTAGATCCATCACAAATTTAATAATAGGTAGGTATCTTATAGTTTTTATTTTAACCAAAAGTTTTGCAAAAAAAACTCAATAAAAATATTTTATACCTACAAAAAACCACATGTTCTCTTTGTTCCACCCTGTATCCCTCTACAAAGTATGACCACAAGATTGATGGCTGATCTTCAGAGTCCAAACTACTCCAAAATATGAAGTCAATAAATCTGTCAAACCCAGATACTATAATTTTCGTCGTTTTTTTTCAGGAAATTTTGACAGTATACTCTATCTCATCTATGTGAAGTCTATAATTAAAAGTGATTAACTCCAAAAGCTTCTGGTAATTTCGGTCGAGAAACTCATAAAAAATTACCTAGAATTTACTTCGCCATGCATTAATATCATACCCAAATGTTCACATTACTGGTATAGCTACATCATACATAGATTTTAGTATTAAGTACATAACTTTTACTCGTAAGATGTGCAAGTGTCTAATCGATAGGTCATGTTATTTATTACCACAGATTTTTTTGTGTCTTACCAAATAACATGAAGGTAATATAGGTACTTGAGCTTTTACCAAAATCATCAGAAGTTTGTACATAAGACAGAGGACCCGTAATCAATGGCTCGGTGTTTTGGGTCCCAGGTGTCGATTGCTTTACTTTGAGTGATTGTTTTAGTTGCGATAATGTTTCACGGGAGATTTTTTGAGTTTCTTTCAAAAACCTTCAAATAGGCTGCATTAGAACATTAGTCTTAATACCGTGTATAAATGGACATAGGAGTAAGTTAAGTTTTAGTTATCATATTTGTGTTAATCACTTTCGTGATATCACAACTACTCAAAACCGATTTATTAAATCTACGCTGAAACCGGGACTTGAACCACTGACCTTCAGGTTTCAAGTCCGCCGCCTTATCGATCAAGTTACTGAGGTCGGTCAAATACCTAAGTTAGTACAATAAGTAGACCTTCATGGGTTTCACTACATATAGTGATTTACTCCTCTTATATTTTGGAAAGACTTTCTCATAGAAGATATCAGAACATAAATTGTAACAGATATAAGAACACTTTCCTATTAGATCATCTGAATTTCTGGTAAACACTTTCTTAATTAAAACACGTATACCTACCTGCCAGTTGGTTACCCGAGAAAGAAAACAACACAAGAGAAAAAAAAAAAAAACATCAGGGAGATAATTCTAATATGGACCGATTAAAAAAAGAATATGAAAATACCAGAAAGAATGATCGAGAAAGTATTCAAAATCCTGATTAACTTTTCCAAAACAACTCATCATGCCATCACCTTTGACTCCTATTAAAAAATGTAAAATTTTCAGACCCCTAAAAAAAGGGTCAAGAGGCGGGACTGAAGGGCTGAAATTGCTTCTTTAAAATTAATCGCTAGGTATTAGGTTCATACATTTTTCACGAGGGTATGTTATTTCTAGGAAGCCCGTTGTGGGCGGGTCAGGCTTCCAAAGGGGTTTGAACGGCATTGAAATTTATGAGGCTGGATGTGTAATATTGCCTCTTGTACATATATAAGACATTTAGTATTATCTTTTTGAAAAAGTAATTAATATGAAGAATTTGTTATGAATATTATAAAATATATAAATGTCAGATATACATAGGTAAACACTATACATACACACACAAGAATAATTATTATAAAACAAAAATGCCTACCTTGTGTCTTTTTTTCTTATTATTCTTTTTCTTTACAAGCACAATAAGGAGAATTAAGCACAACAGAGAAATCAGGGAACTATACAACCACCTTGACATTGTAGCAGAAGTAAAAAGTGGTAGATGAAGATGGGTGGGTCAAGTGGGTCGTATACTAAGGACTCTGAGGAGAGAGGAAAGTAAATATCAACGTGAAGAAAATATGGGAAAACCCACCAAAAGGGGCCAGACCTAAAGAAAAATCAAAGATATTAAGATCAAGTTGGCCTGGACATGAGAGCAGCTGATATTACAGATGAAGACGCGACAGATCGAATCAAAAGAAGACAAAAAACAATACTTCCGATTTCTAATATTAGAAATTTCTCGGAAGTAATACTGTGAAGCTAAATAACGACTCGGGCCAAAGGCAATAACCCCACTCTTTAATTAGGACATCTGTCTTTATTTTATATAATATGTTGTTTATCTTTTCTTTTCTTGTTTATATTGTTCTAAATTTTATAATTACTTGTTTGCAGATAATATTATGTCCTATTAATAAAGAGTTACATTTTTTTAAAAAGGTAAGTGTGCCCCGGAACCGCTTTCGCATTACTTCAGGGCACTTTACCTTTACATCCATGCCATTCCCGAAACGGTCAGAAATTTCTGCTCCGGCCGGGATTCGAACCCGCAACCTTCGTTACAGTAACCATTGCTCTTAACCACTAAGCCACGGAGGTCGATAAAGAGTTAGATAATAATATTAACTCCTATTCTTCATATTCCATTTCCTCTTCTGCTGTCTAATATGTCACCGTGGAACTTCCTCATGGTAAGTTGGTAAGCAAGGACCATTGAGGGTCAATAGAAAGCCACTATCAGCTTTTAATGTCGGAAGTTTTATAACAAGACGGCAGTTTTACCCTTTATCCGCTGGAAAATTACCAACCAGCTTTCCTCATTAACCTCACCCAGCCTGGGTTGGATAGAGGTCGAAAGATCAGTCAGTCTTACTCAGTCTTACTCCGTATTTTATTTAATCCAAGGAAATCTTGCAGTTTTCCAGTATTACCTCATATCCTTTTTATTCTTTTTTATTTTGGGGTTAAACGTCGCTTTCAACTGTATGTTCATATCACAGTGAGGGTGTTAACCTTCATCCGTAGAAAACTCATAACCCAGCTTGCTACCCCCATTACCCTCACCCAGCCTGGGTTGAGCCGGAATGCTAGCATCACGAAGTCTTCACCTCGCTGGACTTTGCTTAAATTTGGTTATCCTACTAGAGCCGGTGCATTCAACGCGCTATCGACACTAGCTCAAGTATATCCTTTCTTATACAGGTATTTATCAGAGGTGATCATCATATTGAGTTTTTCTTCTTATTTGTTGAACAGTTTCAGTTTTTTTCAAACTGCATGTGTAACAACAAGTTGGTCTTCGCTCAGCATTCCGAACTTAGCGTTGGATTTCGGAGTGCTACTTTTGACCATCGCCAGAGGCACACACAGGTGTCTTCTATTCTAGTTCACATAAACATTTCAAAACATCCAACTTGCATGATTTACCTATGTAAATAGCTTAACCCTCTGTATGAAAATCAGACTCAATTCTGGAATTCAACGTTTAAATTTGTGGTTCACTGGTAGTCAAGTGGTTAACGCGCTAGTCTGGTAATCCAGGTAGCGTAGGCTTCCTTTGGTTCGAATTTTGAGGTTGTGACCACTAAATAATAAGACTCTGAGGCTGAGGGTTAGGTGGTAGAAAATGCTTTGAGCATTAACCTCACCTGTCGGTTACCTTCCACTAAAGAGTGTTATTATTTTTATAAATTTCAAATCATTTTTCCTGAATACTTTTTTTTTTGTTTTCTCACGCATCAGTAAGAAATACTTGACCACACCTCATTGGACAGTGCTTAACTTTAGTGATGTGCTTTTGATAGTTTATCTTAACAGCAGTCGAAAATAATCTTTCCAACAGAAAATTCAGCTGGTTGAAGACTTGGGGGTCGACCATTCTAGAACCATTCCAATGCTGTCCATGTCCGGCCCAACCCAGGCTAAGTGAGATCAATGTTGATTAAAAAAAAAAAAAAAACAATCTGACATTTTCTCTGAAGTTAAGTCACAAAGTTTCCAAAATATTCAGATAAATGATTACTCTAACTACTCTAAGGAGTCTCATAGATAAGCTACACATATACCCAGAAGAAAAAGAGATATTCCTTTTTTGTTAAAACAAAAGACAAGGGCAGTCAGTGCAAACAAGCCTCAACATGAAAGGGCTAAACTTTTCTTCAAATAAATTTTGACAGGTAAATTTATTGCTGAGCTTCAGAATATATCCATCAATACATTGGGAACCGTCCATCTGCCAAAGCCCAGCTTGGAAGTCCTTCAAGAATAGGACCCGATGATTTATAATTTACATGCAGCCTAGATGTCTGTGTATAGATACTGCTATGTAGCTATAATTTACGGAGAAATATATCAGTAATATATTACATGTATATCAAGAACGTTTGAGGTAAAATGGGGTAAAGTGAGCTAATAGTCTAAATTTGTCAAATAGTTTCAAAGCGATAGCTATAAACATTCCTTGAGTCTGAGGGCGACCTCAGATTCTTTATTCATTTCATAGCAATGAAACAGGAGTCACTTTAGGCGTTTATTGCACATGATATATCTTCTTGTTGGGAAACATTCCGCGTTCTCCCTTTTTTTTCAAAGCGAAGTGATTTTTTTTTTCTTCAGATTTTTCACATGAACAGAATATTAGCTCAGTATTTTTATTAGTTTCCTTGGCCAAAACAAGCACATTGAACCCGGTAATTATCAACGGACTCCTGTTTTGTTTTGTGTAGTACTTTTTATGTTGCTAGTGTTCTCTACAGCTATAGGGGATTGATGCTCTTCAGCCAACTTTTACTGAAAAGTTGACTCGAGAAGAACCACAAATCTTTTTTACATTATAGATTTTGTATTGAGTAATAGTTTTAAGAAAACTCGGCCTTTTTCTTTATAAGCTATGAAACCCTTGGGAAACTTCAAGCTAGCCTGGCTTGTTAGGGTTCCCTAGTCTGTTCTCTGTTTGCATGTAGTTATCTAGCGGTAATCTTTTCATCGCTACTTCTTGGGTCTTCGACTTATGTAGTTTTCCACAGGTCTTTACCCAAATAGCGAGTTTAAGTTCATATTGCCCCACAACGTCCAAGTGACCCCGCGTCTCCTGAGCCGTAATTACCCCAACTTCCAACTTGGAACCGGCGAGTTCGACTCCAGGAGAATGATGGATTTCTCTACGGTAGCTGGGGAAACGTCAGAACCAACGTATGATTTTCTCCGCGAGGGTCATTATGCAGGAGTATATAGCTACCTTGAACATGAAGCTTGGGCTTGGAACAAATTTATTAGAGGCAATCTTGTGTTCGTCCTGCCTTCAGCTCTTGAAAGAATTTGCCTTGATGTATGACTTTCATAATTTGACTGAATTTATGGGATGACTGCTCAGGAGCATCCAGTTTCTTGGAAATAGCTGTCAGTAGTCCGTAAGTTTACCAACTGCAGGATTTTGATGCATAGGATCAATATTTCATGCATAGATTAGTCTTCTCATCATTGTATCAGATATTATCTGCTCTATGTCAATAAATTATAATTATACTAGCGGGCTGTCGCCCGCTTTGCGGGCCGAGGCATGGCCGTAGTGTATTGAGGCATGACCGTAGTGTATTGAGGCATGACCGTAGTGTATTGAGGCATGACCGTAGTGTATTGGAGTCCGTCTAATTGAAAATCTAGAGCGTAAAAAAAAACCTACACACAAAAATTGAACATTTTTGGACTTATTAATATGGAGTAACAGGCAGTTGTTGTAGTGGGAATTTCGAAAAAAATCCGTCTAATTTCTCATCTAGACCGTAAAACGAACCTATACACCAAATTTGAACTTTTTAGGGCTTACCAATATGGAGTAATAGGCAGGTGTTGTAGTGGGAGTTTTAAAAAAATCCCATCCAAATGCACATTTAGACTGTAAAAAAACCTACATACCAAATTTGGACTTCTTCGGACTTACCAGTGCGGAGAAGAGTAGTGGAAGTAAATTTTCCTTTTTCGCCAATGGCAGATGTTGTAGTGGGAGTTTCGAAAAGCCCAATTTTGCAGATTCAGACAATCAGTCAAACATAAATACCAAATTTGAACTTTCTCGGATTTATCAATGCGGAGAAATAGTGGTGAAAGTAAAAAGTCCTTTTTCGCTAATGAGAGGTGTTGTAGTGGGAATTTCAAAAAAACCCGTATAATCGCACATCGAAACTATAAGACTAAGCTACCTACCAAATTTGAACTTTCTCGGATTTATCAATGCGGAGATATAGCGGTGAAAGTAAAAAGTCCTTTTTCGCTAATGAGAGGTGTTGTAGTGGGAATTTTGAAAAATCCCATCTAATCGCACATTTAAACTATAAGACTAAAGTACCTACCAAATTTGAACTTTCTCGGATTTATCAATGCGGAAAAATACCGTTGAAAGTAAAAAGTCCTTTTTCGCTAATGAGAGGTGTTGTAGTAGGAGTTTCAAAAAATCCCATCTAATCGCACATCGAAACTATAAGACTAAGCTACCTACCAAATTTGAACTTTCTCGGATTTATCAATGCGGAGAAATAGCGGTGAAATCAAAAAATCCTTTTTCGCCAATGGCAGGTGTTGTAGTGGGAATTTCGAAAAATCCGGTCTTATTGCACATTTAGACTATAAGACAAAACTACCTACCAAATTTGAACTTTCTCGGATTTATAAATGCGGAGAAATAGCGGTGAAAGTAAAAAGTCCTTTTTCGCCAATGGTAGGTGTTGTAGTAAGACTTTCAAAAAATCCCGTCTAATTGCACATCTAAACTATAAGACAAAGCTACCTACCGAATTTGAATTTTCTCGGATTTATCAATGCGGAGAAATAGCGGTGAAATCAAAAAATCTTTTTTCGCCAATGGCAGGTGTTGTAGTGGGAATTTCGGAAAATCCGGTCTTATTGCACATCTAGACTATAAGACAAAGCTACCTACCAAATTTGAACTTTCTCGGATTTATCAATGCGGAGAAATAGCGGTGAAAGTAAAAAGTCCTTTTTCGCCAATGGCAGGTGTTGTAGTGGGAATTTCAAAAAATCCCGTCTTATTGCACATCTAAACTATAAGACAAAGCTACCCACCAAATTTCAGCTTCCTAGGACTTACCAATTCGGAGAAACAGTGATGAATCAGTGAGTCAGTCAGTCAGTCAGTCAATCAGTCAGTCAGTCAGTCAGTGAGTGAAACTCTCTTTTATAAGTATAGATTTCAATACCTAATTACCTGGAATATACGTACATAATTTTAAACTAGAACCTATTATAGCACTTGAAAAGTAATGGAAAGGGAAAAAAAGATTTTCACTAGATGCACAATTATCGATTAAAGGAGATACTCCGCATTCCGGTCATTTATATCAACATACTAGCGGGCTGTCACCCGCTTTACGGGCCGAGGCATGGCCGTGAAAGCAAAAAATCCTTTTTCGCCAATGGCAGGTGTTGTAGTGGGAATTTCGAAAAATCCCGTCTTTTTGCACATCTAGACTACAAGACAAAGCTACCTATCAAATTTCAGCTTCCTAGGACTTACCAATTCGGAGAAACAGTGATGATGAGTCAGTCAGTCAGTGACTTTGACATTTATACATTTACTAGCGGGCTGCACCCGCTTCGCCAAGCCATCACACACACACCACCCATACATCACACACCACACCCACACACCACATACACACACCACACACACAAACCACACACACACACATCTACACACATCGACACACACACCCATCCACACACAAACACTTCCACCCACACACACACATTCACATCCACACACACACCCATACACACACACCCACCCAAACAAACCCACACACACAACACACACCACATATATACACACACCCATCCACACACACACACACATCCACACACACACACACATCCACACACACACCCACTCACCCACACACACACCCACCCACCCACCCACACACACACAACACAACACACAAACCACACACACACACCCATCAACACACACACACACATCACACACACATACACACACATCACCACACACACACACACACACACACACACACACACAACCAACCATCATCGCTGTCAATTTCAAAATCCCGAGCCAAATCTATCATAGCGGATATTGATAATGTAGCAAACTGGCCTATATTTCGAGAACGGTTTGTCAGAATATGGCAACAAATGGCTCAAATAAAAGCATGTGATGTTCTGAGACAGTTTTACAATAAAAAAAATATAGGTCCTCGCAATAAATATTAAGTTCCGCGCTGGAATCTGTTAAAAAACGTGAAAAGTCTGAATAAAAGGTAGAAATTTCGAACATTCTGGCTTATATCTCAAGAACTGTACGTCAGAATGTGGCCCCAAATGTATTAATTTAAAGCTTGTTTTGTCTAATTTGTTATTAAATAATAAAAAATATAGGTCCTCGCGACAAATTTTAAGTTCCGTGCTGGAATCTGCTAAAAAACGTGAAAAGTCTGAAAAAAAAGGTCGAAATTTCGAACATTCTGGCTTATATCTCGGGAATGGTACGTCAGAATGTGGCCTAAAATGAATTAAATGAGAGCTAATTCTGTCTAATGTGTTATTAAATAATAAAAAATGTAGGTCCTCGCGATAGATTTCAAGTTCCAGGGCAAAGACTGTGTTAAAATCGGACCCTTCCTCAAGGCAATACTCGAGGAAGGTCATAACTCAAGGACGGTTTGGAATTTTGGACTTATGATAATTTTCCTGGTATTTTTCGGCAATTTTAATTGGGGTCATCTCTCATCAATTTTTTGCTATCTCTTACCGTTTCGCCTAAACAATTCCGGACACACAAAGATACAAAGCCCGTCCATATTTCTCATTTATATATAGAGATTAAGATTTATGTAATAGAAATAGTTTTTAATCAGTCAAGAAATTGAATATCACTTTTATTATACAATTTATTGATGAGGACTTGTTGTATACAAACAGATAATTACAAATTAATATACAAAATTGAAAACAACATTAGAAAAGAAAAGAACTGAGAAAAAACAATATAATACAAAAAATATAATGTCCTTATAACTAAAGGGTGCTGGGGTTATTGTATTTGGCAATCCATTCTACCTAACACTTATGGGAATAGTCTTAATAAAAAAAATATTCTATGTTACCCAGCAAAAATTGGGTATTGTGGGTTTGTTTACCCATTGTTACATCTGGCAAGTAAAATCTTAGTAGAACTAGAAGATTAACTTGTAAAGCCTTGCGTTCATACTTACCAGTTTCGTTAAAGAGAGGTTGTATCAAGCCTTTTTTGTAACTCTCTAGACAAAGGTATAGTCAGTCAATCAGAATTCAGTCCACGCATCCCACAAAACAAGTACATCATAATAAACAGCATCTCCTCCAACCAAATCCTTAGTGTGATTGGTTGAAACACCATGAATACATTATCAGGTAATCTATACACAATTACATGCACAGTCATCTTGGTTAAAATTTAACAAAACTTACTGGCATTTCCTCAAGAGATACACCTGATATGTTTCAACGAAACAAAATATTCAGAAACAATGCCCCAGGCAAAATCTTTCTTAATGAAAGGAACTACCAACATATTCAGAAAGATTTTGAGTTGAGATACCATTTACGATTGAGTTTAGAAAATCCATTATTCAAAATGGAACCTACTCCGAATTTCGACCTACGTAAAAAAAGTCTATCGGATTTAAAGTTTATGGGTAGGTTTCTGTAATATATTTATTTACTTCTTTTTTCCATAGTATAATATATTTTATTTCAGCTTTGACAGAACATGAATTTTTGACGTTACAGAAAATTAGAAACCTTCCGGCAGATATTGTTTTGAATTAGGATACGTTTTCAAAATTCAACAATTGGTTGGGTGGACGAGGGTAATTTGTGAGAACCCTGAATGAGATTTCATAAGGATGGATATTGTGGTCGTTGGTGTGATTGTCTAAACTCTTGTTGGTTAATAATTAGCTTGGGTTCATTAACTTTACTGACTGAATTGGACAAGATGTCGTCATCCTTGTAACTACACTTTTCAAATCGTACTTGCATCTCGACTCAACGAATCTAAGGCGATTCGAGCACTTCTTGGTAGATTTTAGTGTATGTTTGACCGGTGTGGAGGATCTTCTATGAGGTCAATTAAGGGGTACACCTATTCATTTTTTTATTTTATTTATTTTTTCTTGCAGTGGACCAAAAATTAGTCCAAGTTCGTAGTTCAACTCCACTTACTCCAATACAGTTAGTGTAACATTTAGAAAGCTTTTCCTTGATTTTAGCCTCGATGTATACCTACCTGGATGCTTTGTCCAATAGGGGGTATCTGGAGTAAGGCAATTGATTGCTTATGTTTTTTTAAAAAAGAACCAAAACAACTACTTGATAAAAAGAGTCTGAATTAGGTCAATTTATTATTGTTAACCTAATTTTTGACAGTTTTACTGAAAACAATCGGCTATTCTCAAGAGGTTGATACAAATTTCCTGAAACCTACTGGCATCAGTCAGATAAGCATAAATGTAAAAAGCTTTACGAGAAAGAGACATGACATTAATGTTTCTTTTGTATTTTAAGTAAGTACTTTTACAATCAAAATCCAAGGGATCCCTTTTCTCCATTAGAGTTTTACCGTTTGGAGAAACTCCTCTTTTCCTCTTGGACTTCCAAAGAAGTTTGGAGGCGATCGTTCCAGGCAGATAAGCGGCCAAGCCCCGCCCCTTGCTTCTCGCTCTGATTAAAAACCACTAATCAAAATCAAAAGCCAGAACGATACCCAACCAAAACCGTCTGACCGGTTACAGCGGAATTCTCAAGACTCACATTAAGATTGGAATCGCTGATAAGGACGCATCGGTAGCTGGAGCTTCAAACCGGGAATCATTGTTTGAAACTCTGGAATGAGTTGAAGATTGTTTCCCCCGAGGGATAGTTGTGAGTGGCTTCAGTTGAATACTAAGCAGAAGCGGCAGGCTTAGAGATAGATTGTAATCCAAACTTTGCTATTGGAGGAAATGTTCCATTGGAGCAGTCAACACAGCAGAGTGGGTGGCGTACTCGACTTGTACACAAGTGAGCCGGGTTTGTATGCCGGCATGTTGGATTTTTTTGTTTCTACTTCTTTTTTAACTTTGCCTTTTCGCAAACCTACTTGGGGTCGGCATTGGTCAACCTTTTCCTCATTGTTAAGGTGCTTGGTTCTAGCACACCTACTTTAAGATTTTGTATGTTGAATACACCTAACCCCAACCATGTTTAAGGCTGCCAAAGTTTGGTGTTATTGTCTTTTTTTCTAACAGAGCTGGTACCACCATATCTGTTGAACGTCCCCCAGTGAGACTACGTCCATTCATACCTTACGAGGAAAAAATAATAACGGTTGAGCATCAAAAACTATCGCCACTTTTGTATAAGTAGGTATAACTAGTGCTTTTTAAGCCTGTCAGCGCCACACAGGTAGTACCATTATGCCAACAGTTAAACAAAACACCTCTTATTTACCTATATGCTATATGACGAAGGTAATTATTTCATACTCGTATTTACAGATTACAGAAATGTGTACAATTGTACATGCACATGTTTTGGAGATGTGAAAATCCTCACCCCGCCTCTGTTATTTATACCCCAACACAACTCCGGGAAATGTTCCACTTCATTCTCTCTGTCAAGAGTTCCTCACAGCTTAACCCCGAGACAAACTCATCCCTAACCCCAGAGCAATGTTTCCTTAACCCTAGACATTTATCTCGACAGGTCCGATGTAGCTTTGACCCTGGGAAGGGAAAGCTGTCTGTGTGTCTGTCAGGGACACATGTTTCGTGTTCCTGATGTTAAAAACACGTGCGGGATATCCCACGACTACCCGACACCGATTTGACATGTCTTTGAGGCACACACATAATAACTCTATGTTCTCTCTAGGTTAAGGTATGTAGTACTTATATGTTTATTTTCATAGGTATTATTCATAAAAACATGAGATACCCACAAGACAATATACATACTTACAAGAAAAAGAAGTTACAAAATTAAAAGTTACGGTATGATATTATACCTTATCAAATTAAGATGGGGTGATGATACAGTTAATATCTTGAACTATATTTTATCCCTACTGCCAATTGATAAGCGAATTCGTTAACATGAAGGTCGTTGGTTCGAGTACTTAAGTATGGCAAATATTAATTTAGTCTGATGAGTTTGAGTACGAAATTAATAGACGATTTCGTAATACCTCTGTAACGCTAAGTCACGGATTGCGTACTGTGTAATAATGTAATATAGGGAAAACCGACGCTAAGCAAAGACCTAAGTTATCGATGTTGTCTATTAATTTCGCCCTAAGTCGGCGGATCTTTTACTTACCCGTACTCGTAACTGGCACAGTTCAGCTAACTATGACTCATAGCACTGACGTATGCCCTCTGTTTTTAATTACCCCTCATTATTATCCCTCTCACCCTTCTCTTGTCTTCCTCCACTCATTCTCCTCTTCCTTCTCTCCTCTCTTCTCTCCTCCTCTCCTCTCTTCCTCCTATTCCTCTTCCTTCTCCTCCTCTTCTCTCCTCTTCTCCTTCTCCTGCCTATCTTCTCCTCTTCCTCTTCTTTCCTCCTCTTCTTCTTCTCCTCCCCTTCCTTTCACTACTCATCTCCTCTCTTTTTCTTAATCCCGCTTTCTGTCCTTTCTCCTCCCATCCTTTTCTACACCCTTTTTTCTTTCTTCCTTTATTTTTTTTATTTAATCCTCCTAACCCCTCCCTCCTAGTATTCTTAAATAACCAACTAAATATAGTTAACAACGTACATATTTTGGCCTGAGTGCTACCAGTACCTATGATAGGGACTAATAACATATCATATTATTATCATTTTCCGAAGTTTTTTGCGGGAGTTACAATTGATTGTGTTCTACCCTCATAAATAATACATCATAGAGAGAAGCTTCAAGGAGTTAAAATATAGATAATTTTATGTTGTAAACTATTTTTTCTCCCTCCTAGCATTCTTCCTGTCTTCCTCCCTTCTCTCTCTCTCCCTCTCTCTCTCTCTCTCCCTCTCTCTCTCTCCCTCTCTCTCTCTCTCTCTCTCCCTCTCTCTCTCTCTCTCCCTCTCTCTCCCTCTCTCTCTCTCTCTCCCTCTCTCTCTTTCTCTCCCTCTCTCTCTCTCTCTCTCACTCTCTCCCTCTCTCTCTCTCCCTCTCTCTCTCTCTCTCTCTCTCTCTCCCTCTCTCTCCCTCTCTCTCTCTCTCTCTCCCTCTCTCTCTTTCTCTCTCACTCTCTCCCTCTCTCTCTCTCTCCTTCACAGAAACAGTTATTTCAATCCCCCTTAAGGCGATACTAATTATTGTTTTGTATCGATAATACGTTTTAAATATTTATAAACAAGAGAGGATAGAATCGGTGGTAATTAAAAACAGAGAAAATTAGTCACCCAAGCAGGGTTAATTGTGGGAACGTTACCGGGTGCCTGGGGAGGAAGCAGAAACCTATTCGACCTGGATCTGAAACTATACAATGCATAAACCTATGATATAACAAAAATGTGACGAATCAATAAAAAGAAGAAGCCACTGGACTCGTAACTTCAAGGTCGGTAGTTCGAGTCCCGATTTCAGCGTAGATTTAGTAAAGCTAGTTAGAGTAGTTGTGATATAACGAAAGTGATCAACACAAATATATTATGATAACTTTTGATTGTTAGGTTTGAGTCAGACATGTGTCGGTATAGCAGCAACTCAGCGACGGTATGGAATTTTCTTCACTAATACTATTTTTGAAAGAATCTAACCATGTAGAATGAAGACTGCAATAATGAAGATTGCTGTGTCTGAAAAAACGTCAGTGGATGTGCCAATTGTGCCATATACGAGTAGGTATGTATATGTGACTATGTATCATGCATGAAGATTGTTCAAGAAATTTTAGTTGTACTTCAGTTTAGGAATTTGATTGTAATACTTTCCAGTCTGACTGTGATTCCGGCAAAATTCTGATTATTGACTTAGGCAGGTCGTACACTGAAGAAACGCTTTTCACGAAACGCATTTCTTGAAACGTGAAATTTGGATTTCACGAAACCGATAGATTGAAATACACAGAGGCGCGTACATTGAGTTACAAGAAACTACAGTTTCTAGAAATGCATGAAACGCGTTTCGTTGAAACTGAAATATTTGGTTTCGTGTGATTCAGTTTCGTGTGATCTCTCGGTGATAATTAATTAGTTAGTATTTAATAGACTGTAGAGGTTATTATTATTATTTTTGCCAGCCTCCGAGGCGTAACGGTTGTGACTACTGCCCGTAGTCCAGAGATCCTGAGTTCGATCCTCGGTCGGAGCACATTTTTCACACAGAAAATTCTGTTCCCTCCGTACATGTAAGGCTGACATTTCCGGCCCTACCCAGGCTGGGTGAGGTTAATGTGGGTAGCTGGTACGATTCCCAACGAATGGAGGGTAAAACCCCCGTCCTAATCCAGGACGTTAAATCAAATGGTATCGTTGGTGTTAGGAAGTATCGTTGGTATAGCCGTAAAAAATGTGCTAAAACCAACCAACCTCAACCATGAGGTTGAACAACGTCGACCCTGCGCAAGCGGGATAAGACGGAGTAAAAGAAGAGAAGAAGAAGAGGTTATTATTATTTTATTGTTTTTTTTTCTACTCACAAAAAAATGAACTTTCAAGTGACTCTGGTAGAGGCTGTAGAAAAGTATTCCTGCCTAATTAGAAGTTGAAAGAATATTCTAACAGGGACATTGTCCAAAGTAATTGGGAGATGGTGGCACAAGAAATGAACAGTACAGGTTAGTATTTTCCAAAGGTTTCTTATTTATTTATTTTTCATGTAGGTAGACAATAATATCATCTTCATCGGATGACATGAAGAACGAAACTGAACTAAAAAAGTTTCACCAATGTGCGCGGTCGAGTGAAATGCGTTTCGTGAAATTCGTTGCATGAAATACGTTTCACGAAACGCGTTTCTTCAGTGTACGACCTGCCTTAGGCAGGTCGTACACTGAAGAAACGCGTTTCGTAAAACGTATTTCATGCAACGGATTTCACGAAACGCATTTCACTAGACCGCGCACATTGGTGAAACTTTTTTAGTTCAGTTTCGTTCTTCATGTCATCCGATGAAGATGATATTGTCTACCTACATGAAAAATAAATAAATAAGAAACCTTTGAAAAATACTAACCTGTACTGTTCACTTCTTGCGCCACCATCTCCCATTTACTTTGGACAATGTCCCTGTTAGAATATTTTTTCAACTTCTAATTATATAGGCAGGGATACTTTTCTACATCTACCAGATTCACTTGAAAGTACATTTTTTTGTGAGTAGAAAAAAAAAACAATAAAAAAATAATAATCTCTTCTTCTTCTCTTCTTTTACTCCGTCTTATCCCGCTTGAGCAGGGTCGACGTTGTTCAACCTCATGGTTGAGGTTGGTTGGTTTTAGCACATTTTTTACGGCTGGATGCCCTTCCTAACACCAACGATTCTCTTTGATTTAACGTCCTGGATTAGGACGGGGGTTTTACCCTCCATTCGCTGGGAATCGTACCAGCTACCCACATTAACCTCACCCAGCCTGGGTAGGGCCGGAAATGCCAGCCTTACATGTACGAAGGGAACAGAATTTTCTGTGTGAAAAATCTGCTCCGACCGGGAATCGAACTCAGGATCTCTGGACTACGGGCAGTAGTCACAACCGTTACGCCACAAAGGCTGGCAAAAATAATAATAATAACCTCTACGGTCCATTAAATACTAATTAATTAATTATCACCGAGAGATCACACGAAACTGAATCACACGAAACCAAATATTTCAGTTTCAACGAAACGCGTTTCATGCATTTCTAGAAACTGTTGTTTCTTGTAACTCAGTGTACGCGCCTCTGTGTATTTCAATCTATCGGTTTTGTGAAATCCAAATTTCACGTTTCAAGAAATGCGTTTCGTGAAACGCGTTTCTTCAGTGTACGACCTGCCTAAGAGCCAAATTATGAAACAGGATTAGAATTATTTGAGTAGACAACACTATCAGCTGACTCAGACGCACTGTAATTAGTTGAAATTCCCACTAGAATGCGTGAAGGGATTGTGTCCACTTGGATTAAATCTAATCCTGTTTCATAATTTGGCCCTAAATCATAAAATAAAATTACAACAAAGGTCCCAGACCGTGCTGTAAATCGGAGTTTCCACCAATCTTACAGCGCACCATATTTAGGATAGTAAACGGTCTTCGCTAATCCTCGTTGTAATTCTAATTTATAATTCGCATGACAGGTAGGTGTGATACCTACGAATTTCAACTTTTCCAGAAGGTATGTATTGTATATTTACTATATGTCTGTACAATCCTCTTCCCCTGATGCTAGCCGGGCATGGCTAAGAATCAAGATATACCTCTAACATGTCTGACTAACTTCAGAGGCCTATTGTTGGTAGCAAGGTCAACACAAATAGTACTGATGGTCATAATAATAATTGAAGATGTTCCCACTGTAAAAAATGAAGAAGAAAAAAAGATAAGAAAACAAATTTATGAACATCTATTTAGATACAGTCAGCAACATAAAACAAGATCTTTTAGAATGTTCTGAATCGCTTCAAGCTTCGAAACACATGAGCCTCTCCGCCCATTTGTAATTAAAATTTTCTACTTGCTCCCTGTCCAGTTCTTCTTCTTCTTTGTCTTCTTATTCTTCTTCTTTGTCTTCTTATTCTTCTTCTTTGTATTCTTATTCTTCTTCTTTGCCTTCTTATTCTTCTTCTTTGTCTTCTTATTCTTAATCTTTGTCTTCTTATTCTTCTTCTTTGCCTTCTTATTCTTCATCTTTGATTTTTTATTCTTCATCTTTGTCTTCTTATTCTTCATCTTTGACTTCTTATTCTTCATCTTTACCTTCTTATTCTTCATCTTTGTCTTCTTATTCTTCTTCTTTGTCTTCTTATTCTTCATCTTTGGCTTCTTATTCTTCATCTTTGTCTTCTTATTCTTCATCTTTGATTTCTTATTCTTCATCTTTGCCTTCTTTTTCTTCATCTTTGATTTCTTATTCTTCATCTTTGACTTTATTCTTCAAGTTTACTTCATATTCTTCATCTTTGTCTTCTTATTTCTTCAAGTTTACTTCTTATTCTTCATCTTTGACCGATCTTTCTTCATTCCAGCTGCTTTCCTGCTTCTGATATTTTTCTTCATATCATTCATCATCTAAATTTGACAAGATAAAATTTGACAAATTTTATCTTGACAAATTATATATTTTATCTTTTTTTTATCTTCGTGGTCTGCTTGTTTTTTTCCATTCCTTTTCACCTGTGCTTTCTTTGTTTATTTGTAATACTGTTTTTCCTTTTCGTCATATACATATTATTATCTTTTTCTTTTACAAATTTCTCAGTTTTTTAATCTTTTTTTGTTCTTATTTTCTGTCATTTCTCACTTATTCTCATATTTATTTCTTCTTTCCTTCCCTCTACTTTAACTTTAACTACACCTTACCTGTTTCCTTGCTCATTTTACTTTATTAAGGTCTTTCCTTCTAACTCGTTCCATTTTATGATTTTGTAATTACATAATAATAAATTACTATATTATGACGTCTTTTGTTTGTATTCTGAAGGTGTTTTTCTTTTTTTACACCAATAATTATTTAAACCTCACAGTTTAGATCACATTGTGCGGTATCGCTCACGAATGAACACACCTAGAAAGGTAATTGTCTTTCAGGTACACACTGGAAGTAATTGCCACTTACCACTTACTGTTGGTAGTTTACCTACGCTTGTTATTTACGGATAATATGTATGTAAGTATAGTAGGATATCTTTCAAATTCTATAGATCATAATGAGATTTAGGGTGGAATTAATAGACAACATCAATAACTTAAGTCGTTGGTAAGTGTCGGTTTTCCCTATCTTACACAGTACGCAATCCGTGACTTAGCGCCACAGAGGTATTACAAAAACGTCTATTAATTCCGCCCTTATGCATAGTTCTTTAAATTAATAGGTGTATAAAATTTGTAATAATAGATACCCACTATACTTTTTTTGTCAAATATTTTGATAACTTACAAATTTATGTTCATAATCTTTTATTTTGTTTTGTTCACATGGCATTCAGGTCACAGTAAGTTTTTTTCTTTGGCAATGTAGAAAGAAAACTTGCTGCATTACCTCTCTGGATTGCAAACTTACGTTAGATATGCTGTCAATATCTTTGTTCTGGAATTTTTTGAACATGCCCTACACTTCCTGCCTCAGTGTACTACCTGTACCACTACAACAACAGCTTTCTAAATACGCTCTGTGGAGATGAAAGTTACTGCAAAGCAACCTTTACATCGTTGAACTCAATTTCATATCCCGCCTCCAGCCATTTCCTCAACAGGGGGTCCAACATATTTGTTGAAAATATACTTCATATTCCCGCTATTGAGGGTGAGCCAATTGCAGGTGGAAGGGGTACATCTACACGCATGTAAAAATAACACAAATTCGATTTTGACAAAACTGAAACACAAATTGAAATGAAAGCGACTCACGAGTCACAACGTCTTTATTCAATTAAATAATTTTTCCTTGTAAATATTAGGAGGGTCTCGTTCGCAAATTTCCATTTCCAATATTTCAAGTGCATATTCTTCTCGACTGAATCGAAAGCGCCCCCCCCCCCTCCCCCCTCCCTCCTGTTGCTCCTCATTTGTCTTACCCCCCGTGGAGCTTTAAGGATCAAACACCCTGCGACGCTATATCCTCTGGAGGTAATCCTATTTGTAGAAGTTATTTTTTTCTCTTATTATTTTCAAATTTTCGTTGGAACAGGTGGTAAGTTTGAATCTGTCATTTTCTAGGAGTTTCAAAAATAATATGAGTAAAATTATAATTGCTTTCGAATACACAAACTCGAGCTAAATAAACAGCTAAACATGTTAAAACAAATCGAACGCAAAAAATTTAGTTACTTTTTAGTCTTAACACTTCCCCACGGAAAATTTTACCTAAGTTTAAGTTTATGTAAAATAATAATAAAAACATTACTAGGACTTTCGCACCGACTCTTGTCTTGTGAGGATCACTTGTCATGTATGATTTGGTATTCGATTTTGATCCAACGACACGAGATGCCTAGACTAACGCATTGACAGATGACACCTTGATGCTGGAACTAATACGTAAAATATTAGATCAATCCACAGAAAATCGGAACGAATACCACACAAATGTCTAACAAGTTTAACTCAAAATTGTATTAGATTTGTTTTCATATATTTCTTCTGAAGCACGTAACACAAAAAGTGATGATGGCATCTCCACTACAAGCTTAACTCAAAATACGTAAAATATTAGATCAATCCACAGAAAATCGGAACGAATACCACACAAATGTCTAACAAGTTTAACTCAAAATTGTATTAGATTTGTTTTCATATATTTCTTCTGAAGCACGTAACACAAAAAGTGATGATGGCATCTCCACTACAAGCTTCCACGCAATCAGCGAGGCTTCACTTTGCAGGCTCAGGCTCATCCATCAAGTTGATCGTGTGTCAGCGGCTTATCCCTCGCCGAAATGAGACTTCCTACCTGTCTTGGATGTGAAATCATCGAAATGAGTTCTGCTTCCGGTGAGTAGGAAAGTCTCTCTTAGAAACATAGATTAGAACAGAACTTTGGCCCATTATCGTTTGTTGTTATAAGTTTAACTAGTCAGTTCTTTGACGGCACTTGAAAAATTGCTTCAGTGTTGGGATGAGAAATAAAGTAATGAGCCTAAGGTTTGTTTGGTTAACCCATCACCCGAATAGGAAAGTATTAGCTCAGTGGTAAGATACTCGCTTACCATGTGTAAAGTTCAAACCCCCGCGCCGACAAAAATGTGTATTCTAATTTGGTTACAGTTCTTTATAAGGGATACTTTCCGGTGGGCATGTGTTGACCCAGCACCTAAATGCGAAGTATTGTGTCACTTCTCGCTTATCAGCGAGCGTGAACACATACTACGGGATGGGCACTAATATGGGCAGGCTACAACACAGACCAAAAGCGTCTAAAGTATCTACTGTTTCATGGCTACGACATAAAAAAGGTTGTGAAACACTCATCTTTAAAAAAATTACCTCTTTTTACACATTGGAATGAGAAACATATATTAGAGCACTGATAGCTCAGTAGAGGCTTAGTAAACATAATTTTTTTTCCAAGTAGGGAACTTTTGTAAAATGGAAATATTTCCGTTGATTTAATAAATAAATAAATAAACAGGCAACGGCAAAAAAAGGTAATGATAGTGAGGCTAGGTTTAGTAAGTGTGACACTATTTTCGAGATTGAGACCAAAAATCTGGTAGAAAACATGACTTTTTTTTCATAATTCTAAGTTATTCCAATTAAATCCTTTAGATTCTTTTTTTTTTTTAAGTGGGGCTTAACGTCGCTTTCAACTGCCATGGTCATATCACGACGGGGGTTTTACCCTCCATTCGCAGGAAACTCACAAACCTGCTACTCACATTGACCTCACCCAGCCTGAGTGGGGCCGGGAAAAGCCAGCGTCACGAGAATTAGAATTTGAATGGTCACCCATCCAAGTCTTAACCTCGCTGGATGTCGCTTAACTTCGGTGTTCTGAAGGGAACCGGTGTATTCAACATGCCATCGACGCTGGCTTTAGATTCTTTAGAAAACCAAAAAGATTGGCCTCAGGAATAGACGATTTACAAAGTTACCAAATGAAACTAATAATGTATTCATGTGACATTGGTCCTTCTTTCGTATATTCAGCACATCGACAGCAAAACATGTGAAAAATGTTAGAAGGACTTTTAGCGTGATGGAAATTGCGTCTCCCGGGATGTAAAGTTGGAAGGTAAAGTTCAAAACAGGAGATTAAAACGGAACTGGAAAGTTATTTCTAATTTCCCTCTCTTTCCTCTCCTCACTTTATTTGCCTCTCTCTTTCTCTTTTCCTCTACTCTCGGTTTTCCCTTTCGCTTGCTTTTATCCCTCTCACTATGATCTCTCTATCTCTCACTTTTCCTCTTTCTCTTCTTATCCCACATTCTCTGTTTCTCTCTCCCCTGTGCTTTCTCTTGTTTTATGTCTCTCTCTCTCTCTCTTTCTCCCTCTCTCTCTCTCTCTCTCTGTCTATCGCTCTCTCTCTCTTTTTCTCTTTTTCTCTCCCTCTCTCTCTCCCTCTCTCCTTACAAAAACCATGTTGACAAAACTCTTAATTCCTATTTCATTTATTTATTTATCGTACGGCATTAATACACATCCCTTAGTGAGAAGACATAATATGTAGTAAACTTGATCAACAAATCAGACGATCGATTGCCAAAATTGTTAGTCGGCATGCGTTGCCCAGGGTGAACCACCTAGAAGCGTGCTAACATTTCGACCCTATTTCATAAAAAAACCTTCGTTGCAAGATTTCCCTCGCATAGAAATAGAAATCACTATACTACAAGTACAACTCGTCCATTTTGGCAATGACAATTTCCATGCTGACAGCTCCTCAATACTTCTCAAGACAAGAGTTCATAGTGTATACCGCTCCATTTTTCATCATCAGCTATAAAATCCTCCTTCCTCCCCAATTTCTCACCAATATTTCCTTTTATGTTACCATGGCAACCCAACAGAAGTGAAAAGATGCAGAGTCTACCTTGATTCGTTCTTCTTCTACACTTCTTTCATTTCTGGCTTCTGAAAGCCAAAAATGAAAGAAATGTATGCAGTCCTTGTCCCTCCAAGCTCTGGGTTTAAAGAAATTATTTTGCAAATTATATTTTATAATTTTGTACTACGAGATTACATACTTGCATAGTTAATTATTATTTTTATTTTTACTGGGTGTTTCTCTGCGTATTTTCACAGGACAAATTTGAATGGACGAAGAACACTATCGTCACTATGCAAGGTTTCTGAATTGTTATTGAATGTCTCAGATGATTTGATCGATTCCAAGGTCCAAGTTATGAAGCAAAAACTTATTGAAAACTTGATATCTGGAATAACATTACGGCCACGTGAGGCCATGCCTGAGTCAGGACACACCGTGGCTTTCAAATCCCTCAAGTGGTTAACGCACCAGTCTGTGGTAACCCAGTATGAGTAGGGATTCGTTGGTTCGAATCCCACGTAGTGCATGAATTTTCCACATTAATTTGAGTTCGTGAACACGTAATAATAAGACTCTGAGGGTTAGGTGGTAGAAAATGCCTTGAGCATTAACCTCGCCTGGTGGTTACCTTCCTCTAAACAGTGTTGTTATTATTATACCTATTGAAAAAATCAAGGAGAAGGGGATTCGAACCCAGCGAGCTGGAAACCTTACCCAAGATTTATGTGTGGAAATAAATAATTCGATATCCCAGAATGTTTTCGACTGCTGGGCAACTTATAGCCCGATCTTATTTACGATCTGGTAAATTGCTTGTCAATACCTCGTTAGGAAATTTATCGCCTATGGTTTCTGAAGCGAGATCATTTGATCGGCCTCAGAGGCTGGGTATCAAAGACAATAATTCTGGCATTGAAATGTTGAAACTCCCGGAGAGCTGAGGCAGTAGTATTCTAGTAATTAAGAAATGTCGTGGTGGAGTGGAAGAGCGCACAGTGTGAGAATTCTGCCATTAAAGACAAAAATACGTAAAATTTATGAAAATTTGTAAACTAACCTTGAGAGAGGATTTAGGTGTACGTGTTATAATTCGTATTGAAGCTATCACTACCTATGTAACGTATCACCTTATCAGTAATCGGCAGAGTGTCATGTTAACAGGTCGTAATTTAAGGATTTATTTTTACACACCATTAGCAATTAGCATAGGGGAAGTTGTGGGTATATATACGCTGGTTATTTTGAGATAAAGAAATTGAAAAGTTGATGATTAGGATATTTTTGGAAATCAAAAGTTATAGGGCCAGCGTCGATGATGGCGCGTTGAATGCACCAGTTCTCGTAGAAACACCGAAGTCAAGCAACCTCCAGCGAGGTGAAGACTTCGTGATGCCAGCATTCCGGCCCAACCCAGGCTAGGTGAGGTCAATGTGGATATTAGGTGTTGTTATTATTATACCTATTGAAAAAATCAAGGAGAAGGGGATTCGAACCCAGCGAGCTGGAAACCTTACCCAAGATTTATGTGTGGAAATAAATAATTCGATATCCCAGAATGTTTTCGACTGCTGGGCAACTTATAGCCCGATCTTATTTACGATCTGGTAAATTGCTTGTCAATACCTCGTTAGGAAATTTATCGCCTATGGTTTCTGAAGCGAGATCATTTGATCGGCCTCAGAGGCTGGGTATCAAAGACAATAATTCTGGCATTGAAATGTTGAAACTCCCGGAGAGCTGAGGCAGTAGTATTCTAGTAATTAAGAAATGTCGTGGTGGAGTGGAAGAGCGCACAGTGTGAGAATTCTGCCATTAAAGACAAAAATACGTAAAATTTATGAAAATTTGTAAACTAACCTTGAGAGAGGATTTAGGTGTACGTGTTATAATTCGTATTGAAGCTATCACTACCTATGTAACGTATCACCTTATCAGTAATCGGCAGAGTGTCATGTTAACAGGTCGTAATTTAAGGATTTATTTTTACACACCATTAGCAATTAGCATAGGGGAAGTTGTGGGTATATATACGCTGGTTATTTTGAGATAAAGAAATTGAAAAGTTGATGATTAGGATATTTTTGGAAATCAAAAGTTATAGGGCCAGCGTCGATGATGGCGCGTTGAATGCACCAGTTCTCGTAGAAACACCGAAGTCAAGCAACCTCCAGCGAGGTGAAGACTTCGTGATGCCAGCATTCCGGCCCAACCCAGGCTAGGTGAGGTCAATGTGGATATTAGGTGTTGTTATTATTATACCTATTGAAAAAATCAAGGAGAAGGGGATTCGAACCCAGCGAGCTGGAAACCTTACCCAAGATTTATGTGTGGAAATAAATAATTCGATATCCCAGAATGTTTTCGACTGCTGGGCAACTTATAGCCCGATCTTATTTACGATCTGGTAAATTGCTTGTCAATACCTCGTTAGGAAATTTATCGCCTATGGTTTCTGAAGCGAGATCATTTGATCGGCCTCAGAGGCTGGGTATCAAAGACAATAATTCTGGCATTGAAATGTTGAAACTCCCGGAGAGCTGAGGCAGTAGTATTCTAGTAATTAAGAAATGTCGTGGTGGAGTGGAAGAGCGCACAGTGTGAGAATTCTGCCATTAAAGACAAAAATACGTAAAATTTATGAAAATTTGTAAACTAACCTTGAGAGAGGATTTAGGTGTACGTGTTATAATTCGTATTGAAGCTATCACTACCTATGTAACGTATCACCTTATCAGTAATCGGCAGAGTGTCATGTTAACAGGTCGTAATTTAAGGATTTATTTTTACACACCATTAGCAATTAGCATAGGGGAAGTTGTGGGTATATATACGCTGGTTATTTTGAGATAAAGAAATTGAAAAGTTGATGATTAGGATATTTTTGGAAATCAAAAGTTATAGGGCCAGCGTCGATGATGGCGCGTTGAATGCACCAGTTCTCGTAGAAACACCGAAGTCAAGCAACCTCCAGCGAGGTGAAGACTTCGTGATGCCAGCATTCCGGCCCAACCCAGGCTAGGTGAGGTCAATGTGGATATTAGGTTTGTGAGTTTCACGATGGGTATCACACCCGTCGTGATATGACCATGCAGTTCAAAGCGAGGTTAAACCCAAATTAAAAAATGGTCATTGTAACCAATATTAGATTGGAAATTTAGTTGAAGGTTATAAAATTCTATAGGATAGTAGTGCTGCTGATTACAGAAGTGAGGGTGTTCATAAGCATAATTATATGCATAAGTCATTGCATTGCACAAGTGTCACATCAATTTGACTAAAATATCTTGTATACGTACAGCGTGTAGATGCTGTGTACT
Source organism: Bactericera cockerelli (assembly GCA_024516035.1). Lineage (NCBI taxonomy): Eukaryota > Metazoa > Arthropoda > Insecta > Hemiptera > Triozidae > Bactericera > Bactericera cockerelli. The sequence continues at coordinate 15,388,919 of CM044962.1, read as the reverse complement.
TAAAAAAAAAAATGTTGAAGGTCATAAAATCAAAAACCTTAAACCCATTCGCAGGAAACTCACATGCAAGCCTGCTAATACCCACATCCAGCTCACCCAGCCTGGGTTGGGCCAGAATACCAGTATCACGAAGTTTTCACCACCGAGACTGGCTGATACTAAATACTCAATCCTGTTTCACAATACGGCTCTTATTCTCCTCCAGTGTCCTCATTGTTTCAGCATTCGCCAGACGAAATGGAAGCACAAGTTCCGAAATATTCATGTATGTCAGAGCGGTTACCAGGTCCTCATAACTCAGAGGATTCCTCATCTGAAAGTTCTTAATAGGTTGCCAAGTACCCTCAAAGTATTTTCGTTACTTCCTCTTCCTAATTGACTTTCGGTTTTTACAATTTTTGTGGGGCTCATTTTTTTGTTTATTTATTTTTAGTGTAGTAAAAACGATGTAAAATTCTAACCCTACCTATAGGTCCTATAGTCTAGGTGAGGTTAATGTGAGTAGCTTGTATACGATTCCCAGCGAATGGAAGGTAAACCTCTACCAGCCCTAGTGGGGCCAGACCTCCTCGTGGGTAACGCATTGACATGCGGCTGAAGCACTGACAATTTTGGCATACAGACAATCATTGCCATCAGGAAATCTGATTAAGTTTATCACATATGTCTTCTCATTTTGAAATGTGTAATAACGCCGTACGATAAATAAAAATAAAGCATCACATTATTGGGTGACGTGTACTCTGTGGATTTGCATATTTGCAACACTACTGATATATTTATAATTAAAAATTATAAATATACAAGTAAGTGCGTTTCACAATATTATTCTATTGGCAATAAGTAAATAGTCATTTAAATGACAAAAAACAGCCATAACTCAGTAGTGAACCGAGTCAACCGAGTAATTGGAAGGTTCACTTTTAATTACAGTTTTAATTGTGTCATACGTAATTACAACTATACATGGTTATAATGAGGCTATGACTGATGGAAATGAGTGCCTTCGACGCCAAAAGCCTTTTTGGAAACAACGCTCTTAAAAATAGAAATGAAAAAATCCACCAAAAACGATACTTTCTATACCTAGCTTATAAGTAATAGAGATTCTGAGTGTTCATTTCGTAGTCATGAAACAGAAGCTACCTATACTGTTTACGGTGTCTTTTATTATTATTACTTTTATAGTCCATCCCTTTAGCTCAGTGGTAAAGGCGGCACTATGTGAATCCAGAGGTCGTGGGTTCGAAACCCAGCCAGGACAAGACACATTATCCTCCTATTTATGATTTTTACCACATAATAATACGTCTTGGGCTTACTGATGGAATAATGAGACTTTAAGAGTCCTTATCGGGCAGTGTAAATAAGGTGATCTTATTATTATTAAACACTTTATTAGATATAAAAATGCATAGGTATGTACCTACAGTACCTACAATAATCTTAAGCTGCATTAATACCTTTGATCTCTTTTAGAGTTTCAGGAGCGTGCCACAAAATATATATTTAAGGTTGCAGGGACAAAGAGCTTTCGTAGCCGACAACCCTGCTTATACCCATACAGTTATTTATTCTAAATAATTATTCTAAAAATTAAAACAATATACACTATAAATTGGAGAAAAAAATAAATAAATATACACATTTTATGTCCTAACTAAAGGGTGGGGTTATTGCCTATAGCAATCTCTTCCACCCAACGGTTGAAGGGGAGATTTAGGGATTTTGAGAGTGAGAGTGCTTTCTATGATAAGGGAAGTTTTTTGAAAGTGCTTTCCTCCACCAACGTCTAGAAAGAGAAGAGTTAATGTATCCTCATCCGATGAGCACAGACTGTAGCAAGAGGTTCCCTAATTATCATTTGTTAATTAACTTTCTAGGATTTAATTTTTCTTGAGAGACATTAAGGGATGCGGAAACGCTCTGAAGCACCGGCCGAGGGGCTGAAAAGGTAATTACCTCAGATGAGATGAATCTTATGAAGAAGCTGCCAGGGGTTATACTAATTTCAGTGCTTTATTTAGACTGTCAAGTTGGTACAGTCCCTTGTAGGAGAGGCTGTGCCGAGTTAACGACCATTTTAATCACAAGCTGGAATCGATAGTGCACCTCCAATGTACTGGTTATATGTTTTATATTACTACTATTTCTGACGAAAAATTCTGCGACTTATCAGTACGTCGTTGTACGACATTACCTTTGAGGTTGACCTTTTCGTCCCAATCCAGGTTAGGTGAGGTTGTCATGAGTGGCTGGTACGATTCTCAGGGTAAACCTTTTCTTTTTGTCTCTCTTTTCCTTTCTTATTCTTGTTCCTTCTCGTCTGATCACTATTTTTCTTGATTTTCTGTCTCTTTCGAAATAGTACGCTCCTTTCCTTCATTTTTTTCTCTCTCTCTTATTCACTCACTTTATCTTCGTCTTCATTATTCTACTATAATTTTAACTTTCGTCTCATCTCTTTTTTTGTCTTCATTATTCTTGTTTAGTTTTACCTTCACCGACCGTAGTAGCTTGAAATAAGTCGCCGGACTTGAAATCTGGAGGTCGGAGGTTCAAGTCTCAAGATAACCAAATATTTAGTAAAGCCAGTTTCAGTGATATCACGATTGTGATTAACACAAATACCTATATGTATATGGTAAATTAATAAATCTTACCTTCCTTGCAATCTTCTCTGTTCCTCTCTTATTTTTTCTCATCTTGATTTTTTTTTTTTTAATTTCGGTTCTCAATTTTGATTATTGATGTCTGCCTTCCTGTCTCAGGCTATCACACGCATGTTCAAATCTTTGTTATTATAGATTAAAGTTATATGCAAGTACCTATACACCTACATAAGCTAGCAGCCAGCACCCATTTAATAGTTCCTTATAATGTTGAGTCCTTGATGCAATAGATCCTCCACATATTTTATTTTTCACTCTGAGTGAAGTACTTTAGGTTAATGTTCTTGGTAAACACCCAGCTGAAGACGAATAGTTAATGGGGCCTTCTAGTAGATTCTCCTGAGGATGGTTGACTGGGCGGTCTATCTGCCAGTAGATCTTGATGTGTGGGGGTTGATAGTGCTACCTACAAGGTTGGCTAATAAAAAATCTATCTAGTGGCCAGCCTTCTTTGGTAGAAGTTCTGTATGAGATAATGGGCGTTAGTATGGGGGGGCATTTATCCGGTAGAGATGGGAATGGTAAGCTTGGCTACCACCGTATGCACAATCAGTGGCGGATTCGGTTATTTTACCTCAATGAAACTTATTATTATTTTTTAACACTTTATTAATATGGACATACTCGCATGTAAAACACAGATAATTACAAACTAATATGCAATATGTATAAGAGAAGTAAAAAGAGAAAAAAATAAACAATTTTTTTATTTTAAATATATACATAATATATGTCCTAACTAAAGGTCGGGTTTATTGCCTTTGGCAATCTCTTCCACACAACCCTTATTTTTCTAGCTTTTATCCAAGTAGAGGTACAGTTAGCAAGCTTACAGTTTGTATAACGAACTCCGTAGTACCTATCCCCCCCTTCCCCCCCCCCCCTCCCCCCTCTGATGGGCCAGAAGTGAAACAATACTTCCCTTATAGGAGCTGGTCAACATGTTTACCGGAAGGTGACCCTTACAACCCTTACAAACATATGAAATTAATTTCTGACAGCAAATTTCGATTGGTCACTTGCACGCACGGTGACCTGGGTTCGGTCCCCAGCAGAGTAGGATTTTTTCTGCTCTGTACTTGGATGTCCGGGGTCCACTTTCACCTTATGAGGAAAAATGAGTTTTTTTTGTATGAGTAAAACCTGACGGCATCACGTATAAGGAATGAGTTACTGGGCAAATGATGCTAAAGGAGTTTCTTAATTTAAATTCTCACTAAAATTATATAAAGCCCAGCGTCGATGGCTTGTCGAATGCACCGGGTCTCGTAGGAAGACTTTGTGATGCTGGCATTCCGACCAAACCCAGGCTGGTTAACATTTATGTGGGTAGCAGATTTGTGAGTTTCCTGCGAATAACACCCCGTCGTGATATGACCAATTGACCATGTTGTTGAAAGCGACGTTAAAGCGAAAATCTCAAGTAGGTACTCACTAGAGTTGCTAATAAGAACGCTAAGGCTGGTATGCAGAGACGATTTTTTAATCCCTATAGGGTTCACTGTAGGGTGGTCCCGAGCTTGCTATAGGGAATACTTCGACCTTGACAGTTATTTATAAAATGCATATGCGCACAGACGCTTTAAAAAAACGTCTCTGAATAACAAAATCAGCTGAAGGGACAAATGACCCAGGCATCCCTACAGTGAGGACTCTGCATACAACCCTAAGAAACCACAACAGACCTATATTTACATTGATACATGACATAAATTTTATTATTTTATCCGCCACTGCCCCGTGTGATCGTAATCAGCACCAGAATTTTATTTTCATTAATCCTCGCAGTCTCCTGTACTCAGAGGTTACTTAGAGGGCGTGACTCTATTCAATGGATTCATAATCTCAAAAAGGCGTACCTCCGTAGCTAGTGCTTCCCACACCCCATGAGGTTGCATCATGCATAGGAAATTCGGAGACGGCCATGTCGGGTCCTAGGTCAAAAACCATTTTCAGGAACTATCCACTATCCCTAGATTTTTGATTAAGTTGGAAGCGCTGAGAACAAAAAAAGTACCGAGGTATGCACTTGGTTTGTTAGGTACGAGTATTTAAAAAGTAAATTGGTAAATAATAATAATATCGAGACTACGAGTAATGAGCCCATTATTCCAGCAGTAAGCTCAAGACGTATTAAATAAAATATTAATATATTTAGGTCAAGTGGTTTACGCTTTAGTCTGGTAATCCAGGAAGCGTAGGGATCCGTTGATTTGCATCCCACCCAGTGCATGAATTTTTCCTAATTATAATTTGAGTTTGTGACCAAATAATAACAAGATTCTGAGGTTTAGGTGGTAGAAAATGCTAGTAGAAATCTTCCACTAAAGAGTGTTACTATCATTATGTAGTCAAAATTCCAAATAGGAGGACAACTTCGCCACTTATATTATTATTATTGACCGCCACTGACAAACTTTTCCCTTCTATCGTATTAAATTTCTCCTTATTTTATGTTCGTCTTCTCTCCTTTTCCCCCTCCTAATTCTTCCCTCCTCCTCTTCCCCCCTCTCTCTCATTTTCTCTCTCTCTCACTATCTCTCTCTCTCTCTCTCTCTCTTATATTTGCTCTCCAGGAAAAAGAAAATGAAAAGAAAATATTGCCGCGGGGATCATACCTAAGATGAAAATGCTGTTTCCTTCAGCTCGGTGTGGTGTGGAAAGGTGAAAGAAAAGTTATTTAGAGAATAGGGAGAGAGGGGGAGAGAAAGATAGAGGGAAAGAGAGAAGGAAACAGAAAGAGAAAGAGAGAGGAAATTCGAGATGGAGCTCAGAGAAGAAAATTTGGAAATTGAAAATTCACCTCTCTTTCTGGTTCTCTGTCTTTCTCTTCCTTTTATATATACAGTCTATACGATATCATTTATACAGTCTCTCTTTCTCTCTGTTAAATTTTTGAAGAAATTTTTTTCTTTGTGAAAATAAATTTGTCTCCGCGAATTTCCCGTATATTCTACAAGAGGTTCTCAAATATTAGAAACAGCCAGGTAGGGGTACTAGGAAGAGGTACACACACAAACACACGGAGTGTAAAAAAAAAAAAAATAAGACGTGAAAAAAATGTGTGAAAATTTACAAATTTTGAAGTGTTTTAATATGATCAATTCTACTTGTAGCTTTTAAAACCAAATAAACACCAAGAGGTTGTACTATATGAAGTGAATATCTTTTAATATCTTATGGTTGATGAGTGGAAGAGATTGCCAAAGGCAATAACCCCGCTTTTTTTTATTGTTTTATTAATTTCACCTTTATTTTATAATAAACATAACAAGTCACACAATAAGTAGTTACAATTACAGAGTACAATTTTTAAGGATGTATAAGATAATAATGAGGAAGGTATTTAAGTTTAGTTAGTCTTTTATATATTTTTCTTCATTATTAGTATTTTTTTCAAACTTATTAATTTTCAAACTATTTTGTATTGTAAATATTGTAGGTATACTTTATCCTTCTAATATTTTTTTTATTATATAAGAATATGTAATATCGCTTTCAATTGCATGGTCAAAAGTAGATACTTATTTTAATACCTTTTTTTTTTGAGAAGTATTTAAAATATTTTATCAGATATAATACATCTACGTAGGTAGATCAATAAGTACCCGTGTTTAGGGACATGTTACATCATTGGTGAAACTTGTTGATACTTGTTGATGGAACGACATCTCAAATGACCACATCCAAAGTTTGAAACTGATTACTCTCTTAGTTTTCATTTATCGGTCACTTGAAGTTGTTGTGTTGCGTATAGTTGAGTGATATGGAAAAAGAACAGTACCGAGCAGTTATTCGATTCCTTTTTTTGGACGGGAAAAAATGTGATGAGATAAAATTAAAGTTAGATGCTGTGTACGGGAGCTCTTCACCTTCTATGACCACTGTTCGCTTTTGGTTTAATGAATTTAAACGAGGGCGCACAAGCATTTTTGACGAGGACCGCCCAGGACGCCCAGAAGACGTGTGTACCGAGGAAGTCGTGGAAAAAGTGCATGATATGATTCTCAAAGATCGCCGAACAAAAGTGCGTGAAGTAGCTGAGAGTGTGGGCATTTCATATGGAACTGTTTTTAAAATCCTTCATGATAAGCTGGGCATGAGAAAACTATCGGCGCGATGGGTGCCGCGATTGCTCACAATTGACAACAAACGAATTCGGCTGAATTGTTCAAAGGCTAGTTTAGAACTCTTCAATCGCAATCCAGATGATTTTTTGCGTCGAGTTGTGACCGTTGATGAAACCTGGATACATCACTATACCCCAGAAACCAAACAGCAGTCAAAAGAATGGACTTTGGTTGGAGAATCTGCCCCAAAGAAGGCGAAATCGGTCCAATCGGCCGGAAAAGTCATGGCTATCGTTTTTTGGGATGCAAAGGGAATTATTCTTATTGACTTCTTGGAAAAAGGAAAAAACAATAACTGCTGCATATTATAGTGAGTTATTGACACGATTTGATGCAAAATTGAAGGAGACACCCCCCCATTTGGCGAGAAAGAAAGTCTTGTTTCACCATGACAATGCACCAGCTCACTCATTTGGAATTGTTGCTGCTAAAATCCATCAACTTGGATACGAATTATTGCCACACCCACCTTACTCACCTGACCTACCCCCCTGCGATTATTTTTTGCTTCCTAACTTGAAAGTTTGGCTCGGTGGAAAGAGGTTCAGCTCAAATGATGACGTCATAAGCCAGACAAAGGGCTATTTTGAGGAGTTCAAAGGGAGCTACTTTTTGGAAGGGCTAAAAAAGTGGCAGGATCGCTGGAAGAAGTGTGTAGCCTTGAAAGGAGACTACGTCGAAAAATAGAACCCAAAAATGTAAGTATCTCGCACTCTTTTTTCAAACACGGGTACTTCTTGATCCGCCCTCGTAAATTATAGGGAAATAGTCACTCTTCTTTTAATTTATTCCATCAAAATTCCATTCATTCAAAATAAAACTCGACATTTAGACAGCAATAACTCTAAATTTATCTAAACCAATATAATTAAAATTAAATAATATCATAAAATGAAAATATTCACATAAATTAAGTTTACATTAGAAACCAAATAGCACAGGCTAAAACCTAATGTCTTCATACCTGCTTCAAAAAAAGGAATGATTTTTAATTACTTTTGAAAGAAGATTTTATTTTCAGGGCCAAAGGGTATTTTATGAATTTCGAAGTCTGTCTGGATAGGTTCTGAGCAAGTAAACCAAGCCGATGATATAGTAACATGGAATATTCAATACTGGGTGGTGTGTGAGTTGGTTTTCTTATTTATTTTCTAGAATTTCTAAATAGTGTCCGGGGCATGGCCAGTTCATAACACACTTCTTTTAATTCTGGGAGCTCGGGTTAGAATTTCATCTTAGATTCAGTAAATTAAATTTGAGTGTAATAAAATTTACATACTTCATTCTTAGAGAAAACAATTAAATTTACTTGACGAATTACTCTATAACGAGTAATCTGTTTTGAATTTCCTGTTAAGTTACATATTATTTAAAATAATCTAAATATTCTTTTATACTATACTTGTAGTTATCAGAAAATTACATCTGTTGTTACAACTCTTAATAATTATGTGCAGTGTGGTGCTACCCCATAAAATTCCGGGCTAATATCTCAGATTTAATCGTTAAGATGTCAGGGTGGATAGTTGTAGGTAAACATAATTGATGTGTTTTTATTGTAGACTCAGCACTTCTACCACTGTCTTTACAAGGAGGCCAATAATTGACAAGGGCCCGCAGAACCAAGCCATCACTCATTCCTTAAGTTAAAAAAAGTTATCATATTTGTGTTAATCGCTTTCGTGATATCACAACTACTCAAACTCGCTTTACTAAAAATACACTGAAACAGGGCCTTGAATATATTTTTTTTTATATTTTATAAATACTGCTCTATCTTTTGTTATGACGTTGTGAACATACTCTTTGTATCAAATGCACAATAAAATTATCTTACTTACTTACTTACTTACTGAACCGCCGACCTCCAGGTTACAAGTCCGCCCAGCCAGCGTCGATGGCATGTTGAATACACCGGTTCCCTTCAGAACACCGAAGTTAAGCGACATCCAGCGAGGTTAAGACTTGGATGGGTGACCATTCAAATTCTAATTCTCGTGACGCTGGCTTTTCCCGGCCCCACTCAGGCTGGGTGAGGTCAATGTGAGTAGCAGGATTGTGAGTTTCCTGCGAATGGAGGGTAAAACCCCCGTCGTGATATGACCATGGCAGTTGAAAGCGACGTTAAACCCCACTTAAAAAAAAACAAGTCCGCCGCCTTATCGATCAAGCTACTGAGGTCCGTTTCACTCATTACTATATAATGAAGTCTATCTATCTATATTCTATTATATTAAAGTGGTGTTTTTCAACTTTTTAGTTATATACACCATATAATGAAGTACTCGAGGAATAATAAACTTATCCATCCTGTATATTTCCGTACTGAACTCGAACAGAGCAGAACAGCTACACAGAATCATCTCCTTGTGAAGGGGGAGGGGGGGGCGCCCCCCGCCGGGCTGTTTTGTTTTTGCCCCGAGCCCCACCCCATGGGGGGCCTTTTTGTCGGGCCCAGCTCGCCCCATAACAAGGTGTGATGACGTGCCAGGCTCTGAATTTATGCCGTATTCGTGCTATTATGTTGTTATCCAGGAGACTTGCGAAGTAGGTGTGGACTCGAGATGCAAAGGTTCGCTCACAAGATGGAAGGAAGTTTAATTTTTTCATCAGTTCCTGTGATAGATATTACAATTTTAATTTAATAATAAAACAACACAACATGAACAACATCTTACAAGTAAAATATTTCCTCCAAGTTTTCAGAGGTTGGAGAGTTCCTCTAATTCTCACAGCATTACTTCTCTGTATAGAAAGTGCAATACGCTGGATGAAGTAATGCCGAGATCAGAATTTTTTTTCATCAGTTCGTGTGATAGGTATTACAATTTTATTTTAATAGTAAAACAACACAACATGAAAAAAAATTTACAAGTAAAATATTTCCTCCAAATTTTCAGAGGTTGGGAGAGTTCCTCTAATTCTCACAGCATTACTTCTCTGTATTGAAAGTGCAATACGCTGGATGAAGTAATGCCGTGATCAGATGTCTCCGGACACACGGGAATTACAATTACATCAGTCTTGATAACATCACAATTAATTATTAATTGTGTCTGGTCAGGTCAGTCTGGATTAAATTTGCTGCTCCCAAGCTTCCTTGATTTAAAGATAGCTTATGGTGGAGATGCCATAATCACTTTTTGTGTTGTGTGCTTTAGAGAAGGTACACAAGTGTCTAGTGTACCTTCCACGACTTCTATGTAGAATCTCATGATTCAGAGAGTGCTTTCTTTACCACTGAGCTATCGGATATGATCGATAGGACAGGAAATCGTAATCTCTCAGTCGGTGGTACGTCAAAACCGCAACCGTTTTTAGGGTGCATCGCCGCGAAAAAAGTTTGGTCGTTCCTGTTCTATAACATTGTGTGTGAGCAGATATATTAGAAGTAGACGAGATTGACCGGGTGAGGAAAAATGTGGCGAGGCTATAGAATACCGACTCGGGTATAAATGGACATAGGAGTAAGTTCAGTTTTAGTTATCATATTTTTGAAAATCACTTTCGTGATATCACCCCTACTCAAACTCGCTTCACTAAATCTACACTGAAACCGGGACTTGAACCTCTGACCTCCAGATTACAAGTCCGCCGCCTTATCGATCAAGCTACTGAGGTTGGTTAGTATAGGAGGCTGTAATTTCTTTATTTTTTATAAAGAAGTAAGTGAATTAAGCATCCATTAGTGTGTGTGACTAAGAAAGCTGAAAGCTTTTGAAGTCTGTTTTGATTATAAGAGTGGCAACGTCGACAGTAAAGTTCGATTCCACGCCTATACTCTACAAGTATATCTCAGCTGTCCGGGAGTATGTCGTGACTGGGTAACTGGCTGAAATAAACATGTGTTTACGAGGTACTTATCACAGGTAGGCACCGTAACCATAGCAACCAGCTGAGCGAGATTTCTCAACGCTTGACAGTTGAGACCGAAGGACTGGCCTGCGTTGAATACAGCAGTTCTCGTAAGAATACCGAGGTTGAGCAACGTCCAGTGAGGCTAAGACTTGGTGGATCATCATTCAAAACATTGGTGTTACTGATTATTTCTGGAAGAGGTTTTTTTAACTTGGGTTTAACGTCACTTTCAATAACTGCATGGTCGTGTCATGACGGAGGCGTTACCTTCCATTCGCAGGATATTCACAAACCTGCTACCCACATTAAACTCACCCAGCCTGGGTTGGGCCAGAATGCCAGCATCACTAAGTCTTCACCTCGCTGGCGTTGCTCACCTTCGGTGATTCTATTCTATTGCGGTGATGCATTCAACGCGCCAGGTTTGATGAAGTTATTATGAGGATGGCTGGTTTTTGACTTGAGCAAACAGCATCATTCTGAACATCAGGTTGAGGTGAAACCAGCTGATTTGGTTTGATCTGTACATGTACATGTACCTAATTTCCATCTCACTATATGTAGAGTAGATATACGTATTAAAAGTTAAATAAGCCGGGCTCGAGTAGTAACGTATTGATTTTTTATTGTTCAATATTTTTTACCAGTTGCTATGGTGTTTTCAAGTTGACTGTTTTGTGGTGGATGCATAAGAAATAATGTTTTGCAACAGACGCGCGATGATGATGATGATGACAAAAGTTGGGTGAAAGAGATAGCCATAGCCATAGGCAATAACCCCGCCTTTTAGTTAGGACATCGTATATATTTTATCTACGTTGTTTATCTCTTCTTGTTTAATATGTTTATATTGTTCTAAATTTTGAATTTTAATTTTCATAATTACTTGTTTGTGCATAGTTATGTCCTATTAGTAAAATAAATAAATAATAATAACAGCAATGATAGTATAGACTTATTTATTCTACCCGACTAGGACTAAAAAGTCCCCTTACTCTAGTAGTTTTGGTGCCATTTTTGGTATAAGTCTCAAATTAATGAGGGATAATTCATGCATTGAGCGGGATTCGAACCAACGGATCCCTATGCTATCTGGATCACCAGAGTAGCGCCTTGACCACTCAACCACCAATTCTCTTTTTAACTTTTAGTTATGTTTTAGGTACTCTTGGACATTATATCTATCTATATGTATATTCTTTCTCATACCATACTTTTCTTATTCTTCGGTCTGCATTCTGCAATAATGATAGTGTTTTATGATCACAATCTCCAACCACAGGCCTCATCTCGGGAGCCAACTAGTCGGTAGCTCCATATAGCACTCGCCTAGCTTCTAGGATTTCATTTATACGTGGACCTATGCCACATAATAACTCTGTGTGATTGGCCTATGTGTTGTGTATGTGTATATAATTTTATCATGCATAGTATAAAGACTAGTTATACAGGGCGCGAATAACTCCCAGTGTAGTCAGTGTTCATCAGGCTATGTGCAGTATGTATTCAGGGATTCTTTGGATACGTGGCTGGTATATCATCCAAAAGATTATATCCACGAGTATATCTCTGATTTAATCTCAAAACACCCAATTGTTGTAAGCGTACATTTTAATCCTTTTTTACAAATAGAACATAGATACCCTGGTATATGGACATATGACTATATACAGTCGAACCTTTGGATATAAGAGAAACATGGATATAGGAGAACAATTTTAAGGCCCAATTTACATAGAAAATTTTAAAAAAAAATCACCTCCTTATAAAAGAAGAAATTTCGGTCCCTTGAATTCTCTTATATCCAAGTTTGACTGTATTTACGAGTATTATTATTTATTTGGGTTTAACGTCGGTTTCAACTGCATGGTCATATCACATCGGGGGTGTTACCCTTCATTCGCAAGAATCTGACAAACCTGCTACCCATAATAACGTCACCCAAACTGGGTTCAGCCAGAATGCCAGCACCACTAAGTCTTCACCTCGCTGGACGTTTCTTAACTTCGGTGATCTTACGAGAACCGATGGATTCAACGCGCCAATAATAAGATATAATATGCACTCATACACAAACCCAAACCATAATAGTATGCATGCTGATCTAATATAATTTACTGGAACTATAGCAGTGGCAATCCCTCATGAGGGCTGGGTAGAGCCAATCCTTAAGATCCCAACCATCTCCAAGCAGGATCGTGGTCTAAGGTTACTCAAAAATTAGAATACATAGTAATCCTCTGTTGATTACCATCTCTTGAGATTGAATTGTGGATTTTATCAGTGTTTGAATGAATAATCTTACTCCTACCAATTTCTAGAAATTGGAAGTATCAGAAGTATGTTTTTGTTGGCTCTTAGATTTAAGTGAATTTATGCGGTGAAAGGGTTATAAACATATAACCAAAGCATGGATCAGTTGCATGAGTTGCATCAGTTTGTCCCGGTAGCTCAGTAGTAAAGACGGCACTCTGTGAATCCAGAGTTTTCAAGGGTCGCGGGTTCGAAACCCAGCCGGTACATGACAAGTTATCCTCCCATTTGGGATTTTTACCGCGTAATAATATGTCTTGGTCTTACTGCTGGAATAATGGGACTTAATACTTAATAGTTCTAATCGGGCAGTATAAATAAGGCAGTATTGTTATTCCTAGTTCCACATTTACAGCCGGATGCATTTCTTAACACCAACTCTGTTAAGGGAGCCAATATTTTTGTTTTTGTCTTTTAGCCTGCCATGTAGTCACCGTATCGAAAGAGTGTAGCGCGTCAGACCGGGGTTAAGTGGCAGAGAATGCCTAAGGCATTAACTTCGCCCCGGATTACAAAATAATTGTAATTAAATTAAATATTGATCTTTATTATTATTTTTTTCTTTGTACATACTTCTAAGTTTTTTTTAAATTTTTGGTATTAATTCTTTGTTGATGATTGTTTTGTAAAAATAAATAAAGTGTAAATAAATAAATAAAATAAAAGGCATGGTGGTTATTCAAATCCCCGACGCAGTCAGAAGAATAAATTATCCTATTTTTATTTTAGATTGGAACCATCCGGACAGTGGCTATACAAGACATCAATCTTCCCGATGTCATTATGTCCTTAACTGATTTTTGAGTCCTCAAAAAGCCTCAACATAATTCTGTATTTATTGAAGAGTATAGCTACGCACTCTACTAGGTAGGTACACTATTTACAATTCCAGAGTTAAATCTAATTCCATTGTAAAGATGATTCTTTCAAAAGTAGATCATCTTGCTTGGATTTTCTTGTTCATATAATACCGAAAGATAAGTCCCTTTCATGCAACAAAACAGAATGTACGACCCTCAGCCGTGGACCACAGGTCCAGCATTGTGAGACTTGTAAGTCCCCGGGGTCCTTATCTTAAGGTCCCAAACATCCCTTGTATTCCAGAAGCCACAATACATTAGTGGATATCTGAATATACAGATTATACAGGGTGTGGCTGTTCCTCTGTTCATTACAAACAGCTACTTTCACTCCTTTTAGTTATTCATCATATTTGTGCTAATCACCTTCGTGATATCACTACTACTCAAACTTGCTTTACTAAATGTACGCTGAAACCGGGACTTGAACCACCGACCTCCAAGTAATAGCTCGGTTTTCACTCATTTGGAAGTAAACACAGGCCCGTTTTACCAAATAGGCACAGCAGGAACGTGCCTCGGGCACTAGGCAATTGCCATCTTGGTGGGGCGGAAAAAATGGAAAAACAAAATTGTCGTGATAATGATCCGGCATAGGCATGTAAAGGGGCGCTACTCTTTGCTGTGCCTTGGGTGCTGGCGGGGGGTTGTTGTTGTTGTTGTAGCCAGCTTTGCTACAAATTTCTATGTGCGATCAACCAGTTGTCTAGTCTATTCTCTGTTTATAGTCCTCTAGCGAGACACTGGTCTTCTCCCTGTTTAACGTCCCTCAGCCAGACTAACGTCCCCCAGCCAGACTAAAACCGCCAGACTAACTGGCGGGGTGTAACACGGGACTGAGTAAATGGTACATGGAAATTCATAAATCTGATCTTTTCCTCTTATTAATATATCCTCTAACTTAAACATGGAGCAATTGCTTGCAAGTGTTTGCTTTTTCTTGAGACATTTAGCTTTAACTTATTTTGCTTTTGCTGACCTTCTTGGGGGATGGTCTGGTTTATGTTTTCTGAAATTCTAGTCTATAATTTGGCCCTTAGGGTAAGGCGGGCAGTTGGATCTTCAAGCTACCTACATTACTAGACCAGCGCCTTAACCTCAATGAATCTCTATATATAAAACAGAAAAAAGGACTACCTACCTACCTACCTACCTAATATGTTTGTTTGTTTGTCCGGAGTTGTTTAGCCAAAACGGTAAGAGATAGCGAAAAATGTCTCAGAATTGACCCCCCCAAAACCATTATTGTTTTGTCCAGAAAAATTATAAAAAGTTCAAAAAGGCATTGCTGTCCAGCAGTACGGCCATGCCTTAGTAAATTTGAAATTTAGTCCCGTTGCAAAGCACTGGCAAACGGCTAGTCACTAATAAAATTAAAGTAAAGTACATTTATAAAACTGTTGAAAAAAAAAAGTTCTGTCAGTGTCGATGACGCGTTGAATGCACCGGTTCTCGAAGAATCGCCAAAGTTAGGCAATGTCCAGCGAGGTGAAAACTTCGTGATACTGACATACCGGCCCGACTCAGGCTGGGTAAAATAACGTGAGTAGCAGGTTTGTGAGTTTCCTGCGAATGGAGGGTAACACCCCCTTCGTGATATGACCATGCAGTTAAAAGCGACGTTTTTTTTTTTTTTTCGTTCACCCTGTATTTATTTAAGCTAGCCACAAAACACACAGGACACACTGGGCTCAAAGTCAAAAGTAAATGATTGACAAGACAGAACTAAAGACAATGAGGTTATCATATTTTTGGTTTTTGAGTTCGGTCGAGAGATACATGAAGAGTGGGACCTCCCTTGTAGATCCTTGGTTCGATCCCCCCGCCGGGAACTGACTACACGAAACCCTCGTGTCCAGTTTTTTCTACACTGTCATAGTTTTGATGATGTTGGGTGCATGGGTGTTGCTTTTTTTATTAGATCTTCTTGTTTTAAATTATGGTCGGGCTTGCCTTTGGGTCTTGGGTTAACAAATATTTAATCATTTTATTTTTCTCTTCTCTTTTTGATACTTTATAATATTCTTTTTATATAATCTTCTTCTTCTTCACCACTTTAGATTATTTGAGTGACAAAACTGAAATATTTAGCTGAGTATTTTTTCTGCTTGTAGGGCATTCCATCAAAAGCAATGGCGATTAGAATGAAATGCATGGATTGCAATATGAAAAGAAGTGAAAGAGATCACCTTAACTTTCAGCTGTAGTGTTGTGTTGGTATATTACTTACACCACTCATGTATCATTATTATTATTAATAATAATAAGTGATCCCTAGGAAAGGATCACTCTGAAGAAGAAGCCTAATACCACCCTACCAGGCCATATCTTTAGATGCAAGTCCAGTTTTTCTCTCTTAGATTTTCCTCAGCTCTTAGGTTTTCCTCAACTTTTTGGTTTTCCTCAACTCTTAGGTTTTCCTCAACACTTTGGTTCTCTTCAACTCTTTGGTTTTCCTGAACTCTTTGTTGATTATTTCGTGATGTCACTAACTACTCAAAGTGGCTTTGCTAAACTTAAAACCGGGAATTGAACCATCGACTTCCAGGTTACAAGTCCGCCGTCTTATCCATCAAGCTACTGAGGTCGGTATTCTTATTATCTATTGATATACAAAATGGAACTTATATATTTATAGCGTTGTATAAGAGACGGGCTCCTTTCACATGAGGAGATCAGGAGACACAGAACCAATCTCCTACCGGTCATGAGCTGGATCGAGTATATCACGTACGTTGCGTTGGAACACTCACCGGTCATAGCAAACAGAAGACCATTCCGGTGCCCTCCGACCCCGGAGTATACCACATAATTGCACCGAGGAACCACCGGCCACTTGTCTAGCGGTCCAACTCCGTATACCTGATTATTAAAATCCATCTCAGTAGAGAAAAAATATCTATCTTGACGCTCGAATCCTAATTATTATTTTGGACTGTACCAAAATGCACCCGAATTTGAATAGTTGGACGTAATTGACCACAGCATGAAATGTATGCGTGCTCTATGTGTATGTTCCTACCATCAGGGATATTACTATCGTGAATATTTTCATCTATCACAATCTTACCAGTTATACAAAACTGACTAACAGGCACGGTGGTACTAAGGAGCCGCAGAACTGCAGTACCCCAAGACGAAATGGAAAAAGGAGTTTTTTCCCCGAGTCCTAGTTCGTTCATAAATATCATTACGGTTTTCAAGAATGCTTAATTTATCAAACACCTCGGCTGAGGTGCGAAGAACGTCTATATAAAGAAAGAGACATTTATAATTACAGTCAATTCTGGATAATTTGATGTTCTGACCACGAAAGACGACCATATAAGGGATAGAGCAAAAATTCTATTGTAAAGAGATTTCAATATTATAGTCAGTTCTCTATTACACATAAACAGGTGATGCAGGACCTGAGAGTGCTGAGTCATTCCTCCACTGTCCGGCTACCATCGCTCACGATGACGCCACCCTATGATGATGAATATGATGATATGTGGAAGAACCTCCAAAACATTTTTCCACCGGCCGCGCCTGCTAGGTAATACACAGTATTGTGTAATTTCACGTATTATATTATCTATGTAACGTTGCTGTCGGTAAGTATATGTATAGGATTTTGAATTCATGATAACTACTGGTTAATAACTGCACTTTTGAATAATAAATCCGCTCTGAATAATTTGATGTTCTGACCACGAAAGACGACCATATAATATTGTTGAAGTGCCAAATCGGAAAAAAAAGAGACCACTGTGAAAATGTAGTGAAGTTTTTTAAGCTAACCAGGAGAATATTATAATGTACGTATAGATGTGATGTTATTATAGAGAATATATTATTTATTTATCCATATACTTATACATTCTTAGTACAATATAGGGCACTTTGGTTATTTCCTATCAGATGAGAGGTATAATTTTGTATGCAATATAACAGGATCATGATTTCAATCTGTTTCATGACTGACTACCTGGTATCTATTCAGTACCTACTGAAATACTGTGAGACCAATATTGAACAGTAGAAACTTAAATAAAAATAAATGGTTTACTAGATTTAAAAGCAAAATGTTGGGAAAATAATGGTAATGACTGATGACGTGATGACCGAAGTAGGTAAGAAAAATAGTAATGGTTAAAAATGTTATAATAACTTTCGTAGTAGAAAGTATCGTTCCCACGTTGTGAGGGGCCTGTAAGGTCTTAGAAATACACTGTGTATTAGATGTTCATTTGGAATTTGAACTTAGGGCCGAATTACAAAACAAGGGGCCGAATTACAAAACAAGATTATAGATTAAATCTAAGTGGACACTATCCCTTGATTTCTAATTTCTAATTGTTTCTTAAATTCCTTTTTTTTCTGACGAGTCATTCACAATTATATGTCAAGACCATTTGTCAGATAAAATTTAAATAAAAAATAAACTCGGGCTGTAGTGCGCTGTGATTGGTTGAAAACTACGACTTGGGGGCGTGTCAGGCTTAACTTTGATCCTGTTTCATAACGTGGCCCTTAGACTTTGGGCTTAACCCAAGCAGTCCATCATACCAGCAACAGTTCACATTGAGTAAATTGAGTCCTTCCGAAGAACTATAGGCAGATGTCGCAAAGCTGATCCGTCCAACTTCAATGTCACTCCGCGGCGGAGATCATGAAAGCGACTCCAGTGACCGTCAGTACTGTCCCAGCCATGTGGTCGCGACATTTACTCAGGCATTATCGTGTCAAGGACTTGCTGAGGAACTTTGCAACGAGCTTGGTTTTCTGTTCAAGAAATGTCAAGACAAGACCATCAGCAGTATAATAATAACACTCTTTAGTGGAGAGTAACCACCTGGCGAAGTTAATGTCTTATTATTATGTTGTCACAAACTCAAATCAACGAGGAAAAATTCTTGCACTGAGTGGGATTCGAAGCAACGGATCCCTGCGCTACCTAGATTACCAGGCTAGTGCGTTACCACTTAACCATCAGTATAATATGGGTCATTACCAGACCTCAGTACCTTGATCGATAAGGCGGCGGAGTTGTAACCTGGAGTTCGGTGATTCAAGTCCCGGTTTCAGGGTAGATAATATAGTAAAGCTATTTTCTGTAGTTGTGATATCACGATAGGTAATAAATTAATTACTATATTACTTAATTCTGATATTATCAAGATTGATGTCGGTATCTGTGATACCTCATAACAAGGGGTGCTCCAAACAACAACACCAGCAACAAGAAATTCAAACAACAACCACCACTATGATTAATAGCATTAAGTAAAACAACTAGAAACATTGAAATAATACTTTTAAAAAAATATGGCGATGCTAAATTACTCTTAATACCGCTCGGGTATAAATGGCCACAGAAGTAATTTTAAGTTATCATATTTGCGTTAATCACTCAAACATATTACGATGTAATATCACCATCACTCAAACTCGCTTTACTAAATATTTGCTGAACTTGGGACTCGAACCACCGACCTCCGAATACGAATCCGCCGCCTTATCGACCAAGCTACTGAGGTCGGTTCAAAATATTACTAAATGGCACGCAACCTGAAATTAGAAATGAGATTCTCCAACGACCACTTACTTGACACTGTTATTATTTTCAGAGAATCTCGTCTAGTAGATCTAGTTCTGGTACGGCTATTATTATCTATTGACTTTTCTGTCTAATGTTCCATTAGTAATTGACTTAACCGATAGTTAGCTCTGGTCTCCACGCAATTTCCAATGATTAGAATTGAACACGAGAGAAGGTGGAATCACGACATTCTGGTAGCATTGAGGTGAGTTGAACTTAAGCAGAACGCAATGGTTTTAGTTGTGTTCAATAAAATCTTGGAAATAGGTACATATAATACTTGAAAATTAATTTTGAAAAAGCCAGGAGTATAACAACAGTTATAACTATAACATAAACCTGAATTTTGGGCGAAATTAATAGTCAACATTAATAACTTAAGTAATTGCTCAGCGTCGGTTTTCCCCATCTTCCACAGTACGCAATCCGGTCTCATAATTTTCTTCACAGTCACATCATTTTCTTCACAGCCACACCATATTCTGCACAGTCTCATCATTTTTTTGACAGCATTATCATAATCTTCCAAGTCTAATAATATTTTCTTCACAGCCCCATCATAGTCTTCACAGCTCCATCATATTAATAGTAATACTCTTTTATGGAAGGTAACCACCAGGTGAGGTTAATGCTCAAAGCATTTTCTACCACCTAACCCTCAGAGTCTTATTATTATGTGGTCACAAACTCAAATTAATAAGGAAAAATATGTGCACTGGGTGGGATTCGAACCAACGGATCCCTACGCTACCTGGATTACCAGACTAGCGCGTTAACCATTTGACTACCAGTGCATTCTTCACAGTCTCATCATATTCTTCACAGCCTCATCATTTTCTTCACAGCCACATTATTTTCTTCACAGCTACATCATTTTCTTCACAGCCAAATCATTTTCTTCACAGCCCCATCATATTCTTCACAACCCCATCATATTCTTCACAGTCTCATCATTTTCTTCACAGCTACATCATTTTCTTCACAGCCCCATCATACTCTTCACAACCCTATCATATTCTTCACAGCCTCATCATTATTTCCCCCGGGTTTTCATCAGCTCATCTTCCAGTTTTCTCGTTTCATAGTGACTAAACTGCAATCAGATTACAAAAGCTAAGCTGCTCTTTCTTCTATACTGGGTGTAATAAAACATGAAACTTCCTGCATTTTAGATGTAAATTCTAAATAATAATTGCACATGAAATAAAATCAAAGGGAGTTTCCAAATTATCTACAAAGCTAAGGTTCTTGTTGTTTAACCAGCATGGCTACAGCTAGGGTGATGGTCCAGCCTACTTTAGTTGGCTCTTCTGTGCCACATGTGCGATCAACCAATTTTATGTGCACTTGGGTTTTTTCTTTAAAAGCTATTTAACCAATGGGAAAAGTGTAAGCAGGCCTGGCTCCGGAGGCGCAGCGTCCTACTTTCGACGCACGACGCCGACGGGTGCATTCTCCCTTTGCAGCCCCTGGTTTTACTGTCTCGCGAGAATGTTAGGATAGCAGAAATTTTCCGCTTTTGATCAAAAATCTGCTACAATAATTGAAAACTTGCTAAACCCAAACCAGCTACTTAAAGTAACTAAAAACCAATATCACGTCTATTCAGAGAAAGTACAAGAATATAAGAACAGCTCGAGCATCAGAGGCACGTTTTCTCTCGGTGCTACGGTGGTGGGTTCGAAGAAGTGTTTTACCTTTGAAATATAATAGTGAAATTTATTTATTTGACATGAATATTTTCAGAATCTTAATATATAAATGTCAAAGTCACTGACTGACTGACTGATCATCGCTCTACAGCCCAA
The DNA here is from genome assembly GCA_024516035.1 of Bactericera cockerelli. Classification (NCBI taxonomy): domain Eukaryota; kingdom Metazoa; phylum Arthropoda; class Insecta; order Hemiptera; family Triozidae; genus Bactericera; species Bactericera cockerelli. Next base: position 15,367,694 of record CM044962.1, on the reverse strand, counting down.
ACCGTAATACCTAGCGAGCTGAAACTTTGACACAACATTCCTTGCATACTGTGCAATAAGAAAGGATTTTGCAAAAGTCCAAACCGTTCCATAGATAGAGCCCTAAAAGTGCCTAAAACTATCTTGGCGAAGCACGGGTTAACTGCTAGTACTCGTATATACAGAGGTAGAGTATCAGGCGCTCTTCACATCTCGGCCGACTGTTTTCAAGACTGATGCGCCCTTTCTGAACTTCCCTTATTTTATTGGGCGCATCACGATTCGTCTCAAAAAGGGTTTTTTAAAAAGGTTGGAATTTCAGGTATAAAAATGACCACACGATTCGTCTCAATACATTTTTTTTTGCGAAAAAGTAAACAACACGATTCGTCTCAGTACGAAAATAAAATACGGTACATATTGAGGGATATTTTATTACATCTTATTTAAAACATCTTAGAGGGAATTTTTTCTTATATTCTTGAGGCATGGCCTTCTATGCATTTTACCTAACCCTACTTTAAACCTAAGGCATTGCCATCTATGTATTATCCCTAACCCTACTATATTCTTGAGGCATGGCCTTTCATGTACTTTACCTAACCCTACTATATTCTTGAGGCATGGCCTTCTATGCATTTTACCTAACCCTACTATATTCTTGAGGCATGGCTTTCTATGCATTTTACCTAACCCTACTTTAAACCTAAGGCATTGCCTTCTATGTATTATCCCTAACCGTAATACTATATTCTTGAGGCGTGACCTTCTATGTATTTTACCTAACCCTACTATATTCTTGAGGCATGGCCTTCTATGTATTTTACCTAACCCTACTGTCAAACACTCAAATAAACACTGATAACATAGATGACTGTTACTGGTTCAAAACAATAACATCGTGAACATCGCCATTTTATAGGGATTTTTTTTTTGGTGCGAGAGGGAATTTTTTCTTATGGGGATAGTTTGAAAGGGATATTATATATTTTCGATTTTTGAGCATTTGAGACGAATCGTGTTATGAGACGAATCGTGTTTTGTTTTTCTTGAGACGAATCGTGTTGTGAAAAAGGCCACCTCAGGTAGTTTGAGACGAATCGTGAAATCCCCATTTTATTATCGACTAAAAAACTCACCCTGAGTATATTTTATCCTATTATCCTCATCCTCACTATTCTCAGAATTTTCTTCTTTGAGGCTGAATCTGTCTCTTCAACTTCAGCGCTTCATTCAAATCTTCTTCATAATATTATTTTGTTTTCCATTTTTTTGTCAGGAACTGAAAATTCTACAGAGTTGTGTTACTCTAAATAGCATAGAGTTGTACAGGTTACTCTAAATAGCATATTATTAAACTGTCGTGGTTAGCTCGAGACAGGCAGTCCCATTATGCTAACAAATTTGAAGAGATGAGACAAAAAAGGTAGAAGGAATAAATATTTACCACGAGTGAGGATCGAACGTATGACTTTGAAGTATTGTCGTTGTATAACAACAGCTCGTATACTGCACCGAAATCATGTGTAGGTATGAATTTGAATGGTGAATAGATAGCTCTACCAACTGTACATTTTTATAAGTTTTAATATTATGATATAGTTACCTAGGTACCTACTTAAAATTAGCTATTACGCTATCTAAAATTATTTTCAGAACACAAAAAACTCCGTGTTTTATACTTAAAATACTCGTATACCTACTTGAAATTATCTAACAGATACAAATTTATTGTTTATTATAGTTATATATCTTGGGTTTTAATAACAGAACTTGTGCTTGAAGCTATGTACATTTATCGATTTGGTAAAGGCATTGTGTTGTGTATGGTACATAGATTATGGGTTTTAACGACCACAGCTTTGAGCATACAGTGTTGCTAATTTTCTTAATTCGAGGCAGAAGCGGCAGTCTGTGCCAATTTGTCTCGACGTTTCATCGCGTATAAAAGGATAATTACACTTAATTCGCGTCTGGATTATGCCGGGTCGCACAGGGTTCTGTGTTGGGTCCCGGCTAGTGGCCACTCTCAGTGGCGGAGAACTTTGGAACTCAGGGCGGTATTAATAGACGTTTTTGTAATACCTCTGTGGCGCTAAGTCACAGATTGCGTACTGTGTAAGATAGAGAAACCGACGCTTAGCCATGACTTGTGACATAGAATTTGTCTATTAATTTCGCCCAATATCGGATTATACAGTTGACATACAGATATTTCCATATTCACTGTCGTAATTAGCCAATGGAGATGGCACGTTAAATACTCCTGTTCCCATACGATCACAGAAGTTAAGCAACGCCCTTGCTGGTGAGGATATGAATTTATGTTCGTTATAGTTATCAGTCCATGTGTGTTTATCATGGCAATTAGTGTCAAGCTGAGTGAGGTTAATTTGACTCGTTATATGACCATATAGTTGAAATGGCCATTGATGTTATTAAAATTTGGATTAACATGAAAGTATCAAGTTCAAGTTTTAGCAAGCATGGCTAATACATTTCAGTAAGGTTTGAGTAATTTAGACATAAAATCTTTAGGATTTGGAACTAACACAAGTAAGATGAGCCTGGAGAAGATTAAATAAAAAATTAATTTCACCATCAGAAGCATAGCGACCACACCAATTAATTGAAATTCTATTAAACCCCGTAGAAATTAAAAACTATACCCTGTTTGTCGTGCACAGTAGCCAGCGCCAGTAAAATAGTACCAATGAAAAATAAATATAGAAGAAATAATACTAATGTCCAAACTATAAAAGGCAGGGTTATTACCTGTGGCAATCTTTTCCATCCAAGCCTTTACTAATTCTGTTTCATAATACGACCCTTACTGTTCGCCACTGCAAAATTAGCGTACACCTTGTAATTATACACGAGACGAGGGAACAATTATTTCCGTACATTATTTTGGCACTCACCGTTTACCGTGAAGATCTTTGTCTCCCTCGTGTATCTCTACAATATCTACATGATCACCAAGTCTGTGGGTTCTGCTATCTTGATGTATGTACATTAGTTCCACAGAGAAAGAGTTAAAGAAGATAGAATATGATGAAAAAATCAATTTTCAAAGAGTTGCAATCTGACATTTCTGGTTAGTTTTATTACTATTGGGACGTGCGAGTTCAGTTGAACTTGGATTTATGAAAACTCGAAAACTTTTTTCCTATATTCAGGAGCTCATTCCAGAAACACTTTCCACTCTCCAAATCCCCGAATCTCCGTTTCAACTGCCACACAACGCATTCTGATTAGTTATTGCGTTCTCTTTTACCCAGGTTTCGCTTCTATCCAGTTCTCTTTTACCTAGGTTTCTCTTCTTTCCAGTTCTCTTTTACTCAGGTTTCTCTTCTATCCAATTCTCTTTTACCCAGGTTTCTCTTCCATCCAGTTCTCTTTTACTCAGGTTTCTCTTCTATCCAGTTCTCTTTTACCCAGGTTTAACTGTATATCTATAAAATGTATTGGAAGTATTCTGACGTTTTTCTTTTTAACTCAAAGAAATTTGGTAGTTACTGAGGTGGGTATATGACTTACGACTCTTACGAGAACCTACATAATTTTTTTATGAATTTACAACGAAGGATAAAAATTAAGGTTGTTATGTAATTGTATACTGTTGATAAAGGTCTAAAAGGTCTGTTGTGGTTTCTCGTGTTACCACTGAGGAATCTTCAAGACCTTTGAATGGGCCTCCAGGCTGAGGAGACCTCTTCAAGCGTGCTTGATCCCATTGATATGATACTTACACTGCGTCTTCAGTTCCCTTGTCACTCAAAATGCTCGGAAATGCGACATCAGGCCCTCATTTCACTCTGATTGGTTAATTTGGACGCAATAACCAATCGGAGTTTGTTGTGTGACGGTTGAAACGGAGATTCGGGGTTTTTTTTGTGGGCACAAGTTAGGGATATACGAACTCTTACAACTTGTTGTTAAGTCCAACTGTCCAAGTCATAGGGTTGAATTATGAAATAGGAAACAAATATAAGGCAGGCTGGCCCTCAAGTTGGACTTAAGGTGTTCTGATGGGATCAAACTCCTACCTAAGGGACAGACTGTCTTATTGTAATCCTCATTTATAATTCGGCCCCTTTTTGTCCTTTGGCCCATTCGCACAGACACCGAGGTTGGTATAGTAACTGTTTTAGTGATAGTTATTACTCGCCTTGTTGAATTAAAATATCCATTTTAACCCTTAACGCAGTTGACTTGTAACCAAAAGATCAGTGGTTCGATTTCCATATACGGCAAGTTTCAACAGATTTTTAGTGAGCATTAAATAGTATGTGTGTTGTAGGTGGTCCAAAATACCCTTGTCCAACCGGTGTGCAAGTTTTTTAATGCTGCAAATGGTTCTCTTAATTCCTCTGGCGAGTATTAAACTTCCAAAGTTACATTTATGGCTGTTTCATTTTCTTCCTTGGCCGAGGTGTGAATAACGCCCTTTGCAATGAAAGAGATATTTGAAACTAACTAATACCTACTACCTCATTAAAAACCGAAGCAAATCATTACCATTGTCCATTTTTATAATGAACAATAACTGATACCGAGGGATCAAACAGGCACACAGCATCCTCCTAGACTTCTAAGTGGGAGGTCCTGGGTTCGCAAGTAATATCACCTTGGTGTCAGATTTCTTAAACACTATCTTGCGCCCCGAAAAAATGATCCTAAAATTGTATCTTTTTGACGAAAATTTTGAAACCTGTCAACCACCGCTTGTCAAAGTTGATCGTCAATGTCAGGTTTTCATATTTTTTACATTTTCTCCTTCTTTTTTTCTACCAAGAGGAGACACTTTGTATCCCTATCCTCAAAATCTGGTGTCACCTATTGTGACCAAAAATTCAGGATTGCAAGTTAAAGATTTATTTTTTCAAAAAGATGGATTAGGTACAGAATCTTTTTCGTAACATTTGTTTGAATTTATTTTGATTATATATTTTTCATAGCAAGTGTTCATACGAATTTGATATCTATGGATCATGTCACTTCTCCATTTGTACATTTCCTGAAATCATGTTTTAAGAGATGTGTCAAAGAAGCGTTTTTTCAACTGTTAAAAAAAGGATTCTTCTTACATTCTGCTATAGAATTATTTGACAATACACTGAGTTAGGGTTTTGAAAACGAGTGAAAAACATAATTAAATTTATATAAACTTAATGTGAGTTTATTCAATCGTCATAATTTTTAGTGTTGGGTAAAATTTGGCGTTAAAAAAATACATTCTGTTGACTTTGAAACAGGGCTGAAAAGCAGGATCAGGCTTCATAGTTATAGAAATACCTAGGTACCTACTAGGTGAAGGGTAGGCAGAAGCCTGGAATCTCATATCTCTCCTTAAAAGATATTGAAAAGTTGTTAGGTATTTTATAGATATAGAATATATAATTTCTCTTTTGCATGGTAAAGCTGAGTGCAACATTTTGTTGTGCAACATTGTGAAACATTGTGCAACGTTTCATGCTTCACTCTTTTTTTAGGATCAAATGATTCGCAAAGCTATGCGAGCTACGTTTGGATGCAACAAAGTGAGTCAGCGTCGGTGACGCGTTGAATGCACTAATCCTCTTATAGGGTCACCGAAGTTAAGCAACGTCTAGCGAAGTGAAGACTCCGTGATGTTTGCATTTCGGCCCAACCCGGGCTGGGTGAGGTTAATGTGGGTAGCAGGTTTGTGAGTTTCCTGCGAATGCAGGGTAAAACCAATCCATTCGCAGGGTCGTGATAAGACCATCCACTTGAAAGCGACGTTTAAACCCAATAAAGTACTGCATTCAGAGGGATCCTGCCTTCAGATAATCGTCTCTCTTTGACTCATCATTCACATGACGACTCGTAGGTATGGAAAAAAATCCTTGCTCAAATCATAAACGCAACACGAAATTACAGCAAAGATCAGAAGTAAAATCATCGACCCCTCTCAGGCACAGGATACAATTACGCCTGCTGGGCAGAGTCCTGGCCTATCTCGTGAAATTACTATCATTATGGGGGTCGACCCCGATATCCCTGTTATTAGGATCCGAGATAACTTCCGGTATTTATGTTTCATTTAGAAGAGAATTATCCGAGACGCGAACTATCTTGCGAACTCTGACTTGGGAGACCTCTTCAGTGCAAGGCTACTATGCCGAAAACGTCAGGCTCAGAGTATGAGAGTACCTATTCATTGTTTGTTTATTTGGGTTAAACTTCGTTTTCAACTTTCAATTACATGGCAAGTCATTCCCGACGCCGTGTCGTCTGGGGCTTTACCCAACCAGCTATACTCTAATGTACCGCAGTCGCAGTGGAAGTGATGAAGCCTGTAATAGGGACAGCAGAACATGGATTGTCATGATGGGCAGCATCGAACTCCACCGAAAGAGGGACGGGGTCAAAGTGTCTAATACGAACTCTCCTACTTTTTATTATACCTACTCCACCGATTTTGAATCAGGTAAAAAGAAGAAAACATAAATTTTATGATTCGTATACCTATTTATTTTATTTGGGGAGACTCCTTGTCAGACAAACGGTTGTCAGACTAAATGTTGTGTTTCGTTAGCCGGCTAGGATAGCTTGGGTGAGGGGCTTAGGTTTGGTTGAAATTAGCGCAGGGTTAGACCAGGTAGCTGCGCTAATTTCAACCTAACCTAAGCCCCTCACCCAACCATCCTACACGACAAACTGAAGTCCGCCGCCTTATCAATCACGCTACTGAAGTGGTTGACATAAAAATATAAGCATACTTTGTGCATATTCCAAATTTACCATATTTTCTACCATTGGTTGGGTGGAATAGATTGCCATAGATAATAACATTGCCCTTTTTTTTATTTTTTTTTATTTTTTTTTTTTTTTAAGTGGGGTTTAACGTCGCTTTCAACTGCCATGGTCATATCACGACGGGGGTTTTACCCTCCATTCGCAGGAAACTCACAAACCTGCTACTCACATTGACCTTTAGTTTAGGACATCTGTATATATTTTATCTATGTTTTTTTTGAAAGAAAAGGGCAATGCCCCGGAACCGCTTTCGCATTACTTCAGGTCACTTTAAATTTACATGTAAATTTACTTTTTGGACAAGAACTTAGATTTTTATAGACTGTTAAAAAAAAAAAAAAAAAAAAAAAAAAAAAAAAAAAAAAAAAAAAAAAAAAAAAAACAGGAATACTAGAGAGGTAGTACGATTGGAGTTTTGATGATAAGAAAAATAATAAGCAAGAATAAGAACAAAAAGATAATAATAATAAAGATAACTATACAAAAGGTACATAAATAATTCTGCAAGAATAGTGTCCTGCCCGGAGACCCATAGACCGATTACGGATCCTTAACCAACTATTAGACCAATTTCCATCGAGCCATGACTAGAATGATTGGAGTCATTGATGTGGTTACTGGTTCAATCTTAGACAAAACCAATTAGCTTGTCATAGACCGGGTCTGATTTATAGCGATTCAATAAAAGAATCGGTTTTATTGGTAAGAATCGATTCATCGGTAAAATTCGGTGTTTTTGTAATTATATAAAACTTGTAAAATTACTAGGTGTAAGCTCTTAATCTAGGGTAAGGTGCAATAGTTGCTCGGTGTTTAGATTTGCCGACATTTTGTGGTCTAAGCAAGAAAACATGAGATTATCCAATGAAATGCAGCCGAACTTGGATATAAAGAGATCAATTTCTAGTTCCAACCTCACTTCAAGGGAAAATAACCTCTAAGAGAAACCTGGATATAAGAGAATAATTTCTAGGTCCAATTTACCTCTCTACAAGGAAAAATAACCTCTCTATAGGAGAAACCTGGATGTTAAGAGAAAAAAATTCGGTCCCTGCAGTTCTCTTACACTCAAGTTCAACTGTAATTAATAATCAAACTAAATCCAGCATACCGTTTATAAGGCTATAGTCCTGGTCTGACCAGCAGGATGACCGGCAAAATCGTCTTAATGGGCAGCGATTAACCCAGCAGGTCCATCAAGAAAACTTTGTTGTTCCTGCCGCTTCCACTGAACCTACATTCCCCCACCCCCATTCAAATTTAAAACCCTATTAACATGCAAAAGAAAATCCTGTTAGAATGTGTGTGCATGTTTTGGAGAGGCCAAGGAGGTAGAAGGGGTGGAAAGGAAAAGGCTCGTCCAGAAGAAATACACGCTTGATGAGTGATGACCTCGGTGGACGTAGCCTAACACCAGGGAAGAGAACTGCCTTATTTTACGTGCCAGTCAAGCTAGGTTACTGAAACCCACTGCACCAAAATCGGAGAAACACTGAAAAAAATCTGACCAAATTCATATTTTTTTTTACAAAAACGAAGAGGACACTACTTACAAAAGAAGGCAACCGCCCTTACTCAGCCAAGGTGATTACCGGGTCAGAAAACGTCTTTAATTTCTACAGAAGAAGTCAAGTGGTAGTCAAGTGATCAAAAGACTAGTCTGGTAATCCAGGTAGCGTATTAGGGATCCGTTGGTTCGAATTCCACCCAGTGCATGAATTTTTCCTCATTAACTTGAGTTTGTGACCACATAATAGTAAGACTCTGAGGGTTAGGTGGTAGAAAATGCTTTCAGCATTAACCTCGCCTGATGGTTATCTTCCACCCAAGAGTTTTATTATTATCATGTCCCTCGTGTGGACACAGCCGGACAAGGCTTGGACTGGATTAGACTTTGCCTCCTGCTATCAACAAACCACCTCACTCCACTTGGAATCCTGTAATTTTTTTTCTTGCATCAAAACCTCTTTCTCTCCCTCAAAACCAGAGAGTGGGGGTGATGGCTCTCTCTCTCTCTCTCTCTCTCAACTCGAATCAATTTCATGCACTGTTGCCTCCTCATCCCCTCTCTTCTATTTTTCCTTCTCGATCCTCAATTTTCCTCCCTTCTACAGGGTTTAAAAGATCCTCATTCACTCTCTTGAACTTTCCTCCCATACAGGGTTATAAAAATATTATTATTATTACAGCAAGTTTTATTAGAAGGACAAAGTATACAATGTTTACAGTTTCAAATAGTTTGAAAATAAATAAAGAAGAAAATACTATTAATGTCCTAACTAAAGGGCAGGGTTATTGCCTGCGGCAATCTCTTCCACCCAACCCTTATAATAAAAAAGTTACACACTCTTCTAGCATAGGTAATAGGCACGTAATCACTGGAGTGATTTTACAGTAAAATTTGCCATGCCCACAGGGCTACAATACTTTTGACAAAGAAAATTTTCAGTAGAAGTTATATAATCAATTACTATGTTATGATATTAAATTCATAGAATAATTTTGTACATCACATACCTAGGAATTGGAAAAAAAAATGTACCTATTCTCTTTTCTCGTATTCATACATGATTTATATTTTGTATTATATTTACTAAAACTACGCTGAAACCGGGACTTGAACCACCGAGCTCCAGGTTACAAATCCGCCACCTTGTCAATCAAGCTACTGAGGTCGGTTTTTTTTTATTTAAATAATAATAATAATATCTATTAAGAAGAAAAACTTTCTTTCTTACTTTCAACTTTCGAGTACATAATATATTATACATAAATAAGTAGCTAATAGATATCGGAAGTAACGTTTTGTTTTTTTTTTTTTTTTTACTTAACCTCAGGGTTTGATATAACAACAACAATACCCAGGGCTCCTCATAACACAATTAGTTCATTCAAACCTAGAGAGGCGGCGTGGTAAGGGAGGATAATTGCGCCAATTATTGGCTGGCGAAATCAAACTGCTCCGGGCAGGCTCCCTGGCTCTTTCCTGAGATAATCGCGCCGACCTTGTGGAACAGCATCACCAAAAAACAGTGCGAGATCAAAAAAACCACCAAACTCATCATTGTTTGAGTTTTAGCGCGGAATGAATAGACAACATCAATAAACTTAAGTCATTGGTAAGTGTCGTTTTTCCCTATCTTACACAGTACGGTGAGTACGGCAATCTGTGACTTAGCGACACAGAGGTATTACAAAAACGTCTATTAATTCCGCCCTTAGTTTATTGAACTTGGGACTCGAACCACCGACCTCCAAGTTACAAGTCCGCCACCTTATCAATCAAGCTACTGAGGTCGGTTCTGTCTAGTTAGTAACTAGACAGTAAAACCTCCGTCGTGATTTGACCATGCAGTTGAAAGTGATGTTTAAAAATTGAATTCAAGATGAAGAGTTGACCAATAATAAGGTATCGAATGAAAATCGATCAGTGAATTTCTTAAAAAGTACAATAGTAAACACTATTTCAACTCAATCTGATCAAACTAGATGAACTGAACCTTGTTTTTAATCTTATTCTCCCTCTTTTTCTGTAGTTTTTGAGTGCAACTTTTTTATCAGCTTTAGTAATACTTGTAGGTTTGTAAAGTCATATAGATAGCGTTAGATAGGTTTAGGGTCCATTATTGTATTACCTTAGTTAGGATAGTTATTTAATACTAAATCACTTATAACTTCTCTACTAAATCACTTATAACTAAACCATTCGTAACATTTCTCTTCAAAATGTTCAAATCGTACTTTTTTATTATTATTATTTTTGAAGTATATGTCAACATAAAAATTGAATTTTGAGTTTAGAGCTTTTAAGAAATCTTTTCAATTTGTATTTCGAAACGTAAAATGTGGAATTAGAAGTGTAAAAAAAAACCAACAAATTTTATCCATCATGCTGGTGTAGTCTGAATAATATCGACCCCAATGAGATTCGAGAGATTGAGATTTGAGAAAAATGAGATTTGTGAAAAAGCAAATTGAAAGAGGAACCTTTCTAACCACAAAGAAAACAATCCTTGGCGTTTGCACCACGACTGTCAAACTTGATAGCGCCAGCTCAGCCCTTCCGAATTAATTGCCCTAATTGCAACAAAATTGTCCTAACCCCGATCCTACCTACTCGGTCTCATCGCCCAACATTTGCTGCAGAAATCTCGTGGGCCCCGGGAAAACAGCGAATAAAAAAGTGGGAAAAAAAAAATCGAACAAAAATTATGAATTTGTCCAGGTATTTTCGGTTTCTTTTTGAACAGAAAATTTTCACCTTTTTTTTATTTTTTTCACTCTTTTTTATTTTACAGAATTGCAACCCATGGAAAAAAAAAAAAAAAATTTTTTTAAAAAACCCCCTTAACAAAAACTTTTTAAGAAATTTAAAATTCCATGCCCCGGGGTTTCCCGAAAAAATTTTTTTGTTTTTTGTAAAAAACCAAATGAAAAAAAAAAATTATCTTTTTTTTTTTTTTTTCTAAATTTCATTGTTTAAATTTTTTCCCCAAAATTTTCGAAATTAGAAGGGGCCCCCGGGGGAAAAAAAAAAAAATTAACAAGTTTATTTTTTGGCGCCAGTGAATAGATCCATACGTTTCCTGTTTTTAAAATAAAAAAATATGGAAACGTTTTTCAAATTAATAAATTAAAAAGTTCATTTACAAGGCCTACCTAAAAATTTTTCTGTGTCCCCCAAAACATTTCAATTAAAAAACTAGTTTTGTGAAACAAAATTAAAAAATAAGAACTGTATTATTGAGGTTTTAACTCTAGTCACTTGAAAAAAGTCTTAATTTCCTAAAGGGGGTCCGCACTCTTAAATTGAAAAAAAAAAAAAAAGTTTACCTGATTTTTAGATCATAATTAAAAGCCCAAAAGGGGAAAAATTTATATAAATTACGAAAGAACTCCCTAAAAGAAAACCCAAAAAACCCCCCTTCCTTAAGTTTAATCCCCAGGTAATAATGCAGGGGTGGAAAAAATTTAGGGTTAAACCCGGAAAAAGAAAACCAACTTATTAACCTTTGTTTCAAAAGTGTTTTGAATAAATTGTTTCAGAACAAAATTCCCTTTTTTAAATTATCGTGCAGTTGTTTAACAAAAAAGCTGAAAAATTAAAACTTATTTGTTTTCATAAAACTACCTGGCCTTAAAGATAAAAAACCGAAAACTTGTTCCCCGTGGAGATACCACATTAGGGGTTTACCCCTTTATGCGGGCTCCCTACCAAAAAAATAAAAACCCCCAAAGTTTTAAAGTGGGTAAGGGAAAAAAAAGAAAAAAAACTCAAGCCCTGAAACCTTCCCCATTGTTTTCCCTTTTTTGGGGGGAAACCCAAGAATCCCGCCCAGTGGAAAGTATAAAATATTCCTTATAAATTTCAAAAAATCCCCATTTTTTTTCTGATTCACTCCAGTAAAAATAAAAAAAACTTCCCAAAGAGGTGAACTAAAAAGGAAAACCCCTTAAAGCCAAGTGCGGTAATTAATATTTAGAAAAATAGGTTCTTCCCGTCATTTGCCGGGTGGGGTTATTTTAATAACAGGGAAAAAATACTAAAAACAAATTAAAAAAGTTTTAAAAAACCCTTTTCAAAAAACTAAAAAATTTATCTGTTAAAAAAAATAAAACCCCAAATATTTAATTACAAACTTTGGGAAAAAGTTCCATATTCGATTTTTACCCCCTTTGCAATTTGTGTTAAAAAAAATTTTTTAAATTTCCCCACCAGACTAGTGTTTTAATTCTAATGTTTTTTTTACCCCTTTTGTCCTTACTTCAAATTCAATCCCAAAATGGTTTTTACTTAGTTTTTGTTTTTTGTCCCAGTTGCCCCCTTTGGTAAACAAAATTTTAGGATACCAAAACCCCCCAAAAAAATATCCTTTTGTCAGAAAAAAAAAAAACCCCCGTCGGACCCAAACCTTTTAAAAATTTAAATGTCCCACCCACGCCTTAAATTTATAAAAATGTTTATAAAAAAATTAAATCCTACATGTAAAATTTTTCCCCATTTTTACGATATAATAATACTCAGAAACATTCAACAAAAAGTTTTACCCGGTTAGGTTTTTTCACCATGTTATACGTGCAAAACCACCCCCTTAAAACCAAAAAAAAGAAGCCCCGGGGGGTTTTTAATAGTTTAAAAAGGCAAACTTGAACTAATCCTATAGAAAATAAACAATGAAACACTATTTTTTTGTTAAATTTAAAAACCTTTAAAAAATTTGTCTTTGTCTTTCCCCCCTGGTATTTTTTCCCGAGGGTACCAAAATTAGGGATTTAGGACCTTTTTATTTCTTTAAAATTTTCCCCAGCCCCTAAATTTTTAAGGGGGGTTTTTTAAACTACCCCAGCTCATGGGGCCTGTGGGAAAAACTCACTATTTTCAATCTTTTTAACTCTAATTAACATTACATTCTGTTAGGCTTTCCTCTTTTTTAAAAGGGTTCAAAAAATAAATTTTTTTTTTTGGGCAGACTTTTTTTTTTTTTAAAGGGTTTTTTTAAACACTTCCCCCCTCTTTAAGCCTTTGGTTTCAAAAATTAATTTTCACCCTCCCTCTTTTAAAAACCCTTTCTAAAAAAAAATCCCCCAATTTTGATAAAATAATCCAAAGATTCCAAAAATTTAAATTTATTGGGGAAAAAAAATTTTTTTAAAATTAAATGGGGATCAATTTTATACCCAAAAAACCCAAAAAAGAAAAAGGGGAAAAAAAAAGAAGGGGAAAATTTTTTTTGTATAAAAAAATTTTATTGGGAAAACCGTTTTCCCCCTTGGGGGGAAAAGAAAGGGAGAAAAAAGAAAAAAATACTCTAAAACAAAAGTTTTGAAGAAAACATTAAAAAATTTTTAAAAGAGAAGAAAGATATGTCAGTTGGGAAAAAAAAGCTGACTGGAAAAAGATTTCAGGGGAAAACCCCCCCAAGGGAAAAATATTTTTTTTGCGGTAAAAAAATTAATTTTTAAAAACCCCCCCTTTTTAAATCCAAAACCCTTCTTTGAAATTCAAAAAATTAACTTTTTTGAGAATTTTCATTTATCCGAAGCATAGACCCCCAACCCCAAATAGAAAGGGCTTTAAAAATTTCCATTAAATCGAATTAAAAAAAAAAAGTTTTTTTAAAAAAATTTTTAAAAAAAAAAAGATTTTCATAAGGGGGTTTTTTTTCCCCCCCATGTTATTTTTAGGTCGCTTTATTGACCCCCTTAAACCCTTTTTTTCCCCAAATTTTTATAAGTGGGAAAATTTTTCCCTCAAATGGAAAAACCCTTTTTAACCCCCCCCAAAAAAACCCTTTTTAAAAACCCCCTTTTTTAAAAAAAATAAGACCAATATAAAATACCCCATACCTAAATTTTTTGGGGAAAAGGGGCAAATTCAAACCCTTTTCCGGGTTTTGGGGAAATAACCAGCATGGCTTTTGACGAAATTTTACCCTTATATTTTTTCTTAAAAAACCCATAAAAGTTTTTAAAACCGAGACTGTATTCACCGTTTTGTAAACCCCCAAAAAAAAAAATGAAATTAACCCCCTCTGTAAAAAACTAAAAACCAAGGGGGTGGATCCTTTACACATGGTTGAATTTTCATAACCGAAAACAAAAGCAAAAATAAAACCCCACCCAATTAAAAAAAAGGAAAAGGGGGGGAAAAGGAAAAAATAAGAAATAAAAAAAAAGAAGGAGATTTTTTGGAAAAAAAAGGGGGGGAAGGCCCTTTTGACTTTGCAGCGCGGCCCTAACTCACCACACTTGCGAGGTGAAAAAAGGCCCCTTGGGGGAAAGAGCTGTTTGTTTTTTTCATTCCCGTAAGAAAAATCCCTTCTTTTTCAGTTAAATGGTGGCGTGGTTTTTTAAAAGAAATTTCCAAACATGTTAAAATTTTAATTTGATGACCCCAACACCCCCATTTATAAAGGTCAAAAAACCTAAAACCAAATTTTAAAAAATTTAGGCTTTAAACCCCCAAAAAATAAAAAAATTTTTCCCCTTTAAAAATACCCTTGAATATTTTCTCCTCTTTTTTGGCCCCCCTCCTACACTTTATTTGATTTTGGAAAAAATTCCCCAAAAAAATTTTTCGGATTCTTAGGTTGGAGAATAAAAAAGAAAAAAAACCCTAAATTTTTGTAATAAATGAGAATTAAACACGGGAAACTCAGATTCTCTTTCTGCCCTTCCCAAACAAAGTAACTGTAGAATTCCCCCCTATGTAAACTAAAGCAAAAACCAATGTTAAACCCAAATTTCTTTTTGACCCCCTATTTTAAAAACCCTAAGGCAAAAAATGTCACTTACAATAGAAACAAGAAAAGAAAAGATAAACAACATAAAACATAGATAAAATATTTACAGCTGTCCTAACTACAGGGGGAAAGATTGCCTATGCCTATGGCAATCTCTTCCACCCAACCTAACTCTTCCATTGATTGTGTTAAAAAGGAAATATGCGGCTACTATTGTGCTTCTGAACTGTATACTTCATGCATGCTATCTGAAAAACTACCGACTTTTTATCAGTATAGATAGCTTGATCAATAAGTTAGAGGGCCAGGAACTTGGAGATCTGTGGTTCATTTCCTCGGAAAACATTTAGCGTGAGAGTTTGAGCAATTGTGATATCACAAGAGTGATTTCCAAAAATTGTTTTTAAATACTGGGTAAGTATTTGAAAAGAGCCAGCGTCGATGGCATGTTGAATACACCGGTTCCCTTCAGAACACCGAAGTTAAGCGACATCCAGCGAGGTTAAGACTTGGATGGTTGACCATTCAAATTCTAATTCTCGTGACGCTGGCTTTTCCCGGCCCCACTCAGGCTGGGTGAGGTCAATGTGAGTAGCAGGTTTGTGAGTTTCCTGCGAATGGAGGGTAAAACCCCGTTGTGATATGACCATGGCAGTTGAAAGCGACGTTAAACCCCACTTAAAAAAAAAAAGTATTTGAAAAAAATAGACATTATCACCAATATCACCGAGAGAAAAGAAAACTTTCTTTGTAAAAAAATTGATGAAAAAAGAGATAGAAAGAGATACAAGGAGTTACAAAATGATGAGTTTTGTTTAGGAGAAAGAGAGAGAGAGGGAGAGAGAGAGATAGAGAGTGAGAGGGAGAGGGAGAGATAAATAAAATGAGAGAGTAAGTAAGAGTGTCAAAAATAAGAGAAAACAGAGAGAGAAATAATGCTAAGGTTTTATTTTTCGTTTATTTTAAAGAAAATAAAACAATAACTTTTTATTATCCTCCTACAGAAAGAGCAGATGAGAAATTGGGGAGAGAGAGAGAAGGGGGGGAGAGAGAGAGGAGGTAAGGGATAGAAGGGAAGGGAGAGATAGGAGGGAAGAGGGAGGGGGTAGGAAAAAGGGAAAGAGATTCGGTCTGTCAAGGAGTGGAAAATATCCAGCCTCTATCTTAAGGGGGAAAACATACAGTGTATCTCATCTTAAACTCACAAACTTCTTCATTTTGTTGTGGTTTTACTTCTATATAATTATTTACTGGTGTTTGGGGTGGAACTTGAGGTCGCCTCGAATATGACGGGCAGGAATAATTAAGCTGCTCAGTATAAAAAGCTCGCCGGGAGTTGAGCGATCGTCAAGTAGCACGCACCAGCCGGCCTATGTACGAAACTGAGGTTATATATATTTTGTTTTATTGTTTATGTATAAGTGTATAACAAACTGTCGCTACCCAGTTTTTTTTTTTTTTTTTTTTTTTACTCAAATTAAAAAATTCAACTGATTGCAAGAAATATCATCGAGAAGTGAAAAAAGTGACAGCTTATGCAGAGGAAATATTGTCTCATCTCAAAATCTAACCAGACAGTGACGACTATCCGATTCAAGCATTTGATTTCTTCTTCAAGTCAACCAGCGTCGATGGCACATTGAATACAGTCACTGAAGTTAAGCGTCGTCCAGTGAGGCTAGAACTTGAATTGATGACCATTCAAATTTGAACCCATTCTGGCTGATCCCTACCCTACTCAGGCTGGGTGAGGTTAATTTAGGTAGCTCGTTTGTGAGTTCCCAGCGAATATAGTTTAAATCCCCCGTCGTTATATGACCTTGCAGTACAAAGTGACGTTAAACTAAAGAAACTCCAAGTGTTAATTTATTTTAATTAAAATTAAAATGAAACCATCTTAATTTTTTTTAAAAATGTTACGTTGTTCATACTGACGTTTGATGTTCAACATTGATCTACTTTAAAAACATGATTCTTTTGTAGAAGAACTAGCGGGTTACACCCGCCGCTTCGCCAGCCCATCAAACACACACAACGCACACACACACACCCACCCACCCACACACCACACACACACCACACACACACCACACACACACCACACACACACACATACCACACACACACATACCACACACAATACACAACCACACACCACACACACACACCACACACACACAACACACACACACCACACACACACACACCACACACACACAACACCACACACACACACACACCACCCCACACACACACACACACACACACACACACACCACACACACACACCACACACACCACACCACACACACACACCACACACACAACCACACCACACCACACCACACACACACCACACCACACCACACACACACCACACCACAACCACACCACACCACACCACAACACACCCACACCACACACACACACCACACACACCACCACACACCTTCCACACACACACACACACACCACCATCCACAACACCCCACACCCAATCCACACAACCACCCACCCACCACACACCACCCACAAACACACCAAAACACACAAAATGTCATTTAGGTTTGAAAAAAAACCTGACTTTTTTTGTCGCCCATCTATTTTCTGTTCTTCCCCGGCGTAGCTCAAGAATGGCTCATCAGAATTTCGCGATCAATATGTCAAATGAAAGCCTGAACCATCAAATATAATCTAGCCTAGAAGAATTTCCTGATCCAAGCGGACCTATGTGCAAAATTTCAGGTTTCTCGGTCAAACGGTGTGGATTTGTATAAAGAACATACATACACACATACATACATACACACATACATACATACACACATACAGACAGCTTTCTTTTATAGATATAGATATGAGAACTTCAGAAATGGAATTTTTAAACTGTGAACGAAATACGAGGTGGAAAATCTTCAGTGTCCGGGTATTTAACTCATGACCTGAAAGTTACTGAGAGAGAGAGAGAGAGAAAGAGAGCAAAGGGAGAGAAAGACCGAGCAAAGGGAGAAAGAGAGAGCAAAGGGAAAGAGAGAGAGAGCAAAGGGAGAGAAAGAAAGAGCAAAGGGAGAGCAAAGGGAGAACGAGAGAGCAAAGGGAAAGGGAGACAGAGCAAAGGGAGAGAAAGAGAGAGCAAAGGGGGAGAGAGAGAGAGCAACGGGAGAGAGAGAAAGAGAGCAAAGGGAGTGGGAAAGAGAGAAAGAGCAAAGGGAGAGAATAATGTTACAGTACACCCTGTATAACTGAATACAGGGACGTGAAAGAGAGAGAGAGAGAGATGGAATGTGAGAGGTAAGAGGTAAGAGAGAGGGGGGGTGTTTTGATATTAATGAGGCTATTTAAATGCATAGGCAATAGTTGAGAGTGAGAGAGAGAGGGAATACGTAATGGAGGTTTCCCTTTCTTTGCACTATGGAAGCCGTGCAAGGTGGGAGAGAGAGAGAAAAATAAAAGGGATGAAGAAGAAAGAGAGGTGAAGGGGACATTCATGAATTCGAGAGAGAGAGAGAGAGAGAGTGGGGGAAGGAGAGGAGATAAAGAGAGAGGGGGAACGATTGAAATAAAAGAGATAGAGAAAGCTAGAGG
This sequence comes from Bactericera cockerelli, assembly GCA_024516035.1. Taxonomy (NCBI): domain Eukaryota; kingdom Metazoa; phylum Arthropoda; class Insecta; order Hemiptera; family Triozidae; genus Bactericera; species Bactericera cockerelli. Next base: position 15,349,104 of record CM044962.1, on the reverse strand, counting down.
ATCAAAAAAGAAATGTTTACTGTTTGTTTGAGAGAGATAGAGAGAGTGATGGGAAGAGTAATGTAGAAAAAGAGAGAAGGAGAAAGATAAGTACATAAAGTTACAGAGAGAAAGAGAGAGAGAGCGAAAGAGGAGGAAGAGGAAAAAGAGAGGAGAAGAGAGAGAGAGAGAAAGGAGAGGCTGAAACAAGAAGAGTAAAAGGGAGTTTTTGAGCTGAAAACACAACAGCTTTTTTTTCTGTGCAAAATCTAGAGAGGGTGATGATTTAGAGAAGATAAGAAATTGAAGAAGAGGGGCAGGAGAGAGAGAGAGAGAGGGGGGAGGAGAGAGAGAGGGGGGGGAGGAGAGAGAGGGGGGGAGGAGAGAGAGAGAGGGGGAGGAGAGAGAGAGGGAGGAGACAGGGGGCAGAGAGAGTGAGAGGAGAGACAGAGAGAGAGGGGAGAGAGAGAGAAGATAAGAAATTGAAGAAGAGGAGGAGGAGGAGAGAGAGAGAGAGAGAGTGGGAGAAATTAGGAGTGAGAGAGATGCAGAGAGAAGTAAAAAATATCCAATAGGAGATAGAGAGTGTGGGGTAATGGACATAGAGAAAGTCAAAGAGACAAGTATAAAGAGAAAAGAGGAAGAAAGAGCAGAAAGAGACTGGGAAGAGAGGAAGAGAGAAAGCGAGAAAAGGGGAGAGAGAGAAAAAGTGAAAGACTAGGAAGAGATTAATAGAGAAAGGGAGAGAAGAGGAGAGAGGGACATAGAGAAGGGGAGAGAGGGAGAGAGAGAAAAGGAGAGAAGGGGAGAGAGGGATAGAGAGAGGGAGAAGAGGGGAGAGAGAGAAAGAGGGACAAGAGGTAATTTGAGAGCGGTTGGAAAGGACTTTATCAATGACTGAAAATGAAATGATGCTGTATAGTGTATTCAGGGTGGAAACGAAGCAAAATAACGCATATATATACAGGGTGAATATCAATGGTAAAAGAAAATATTCTCAAAGGAATTGTAAATTTTTAACAAATCGAAATTAAATAACATATTATTATAGGTATGTAAAATTAATTTGTATGTAGAGAGACTCCTGAGTATCATACATTTGCTGCATTTGCAGCATAAAACTACCCTAGCTAAATTTTATGGTATCATATAGGAACTCAAATTACCGACTTTCAGGGCACAAGCCTCAGACGATAACCTCAAGTCTTGTCAAGTTAGATCCTCGAAAATGATTTGGTATTTGACAAAAATTCAAGAATTTTTTAAAAAGTATATGTAAAGTAATTTTATTCTGGTTTCAAAAATGATCGCCAGCTCTAATAATAAGAATTTCATCCTCCTCCAATTCGGTGGGTGTGGGGCCTGTGTAAGTCTCCCCGTGGGGTCTCCCAACACGTGCCGTTCTCGCCATTCATTGGAACCCAGGCGTCTGATACTATCTAGATAAAACTCCGATGGATAGATGTCTTCGACAGATAGATGAATGAGACACTGGGGCGTCCTCTATCGTACATGATCTGGGCCCTGATCGAACATTATTGTCCCCATCAGATAAAAAGTTGTATACATATTTTAGTGTGGTTCGAACCCGGGACCTCGCTTGTCATGCGGAAGGTCTCGGTTTCGAACCCCCAAGCCGACCAAAAAATTGTATTTGGTTACATTTGTTTGTAAAGGAAAACTTACGGTGCGCTCGTGTTGACCCAGCACCTCAATTGGAATAAGTATTGTGTCACTTTTCGCGTATTAGAAGGGAGGTATATTGGAGGGGAGGGATGGGCAAGCTACGACATAGACCACAAGCATATACAGTAGCAGCTTGACAGTGAGTATCTCCAGCAATACCTGAATAGCGGAGTGGGTCTGAGTCATACTATTGTGATGTTATCTATATGATGTCATGTGATGTACGAGTCTGAAAAAACCCATGATATCTATCATTAGGATCGGAATCAATCCCGATCTCATTGACTGATTAGGAAACTCAATGGTAACTCATTCAATGATAATGTATGCATAGGATTTCAGTGATTTGAATGAGTTCAGGTGACACGAAACTTGAACCGGAAATCAAAATCATCTACTATTATTCTATTACTGAAAATATACAGGGTGGTGCTCCTTTTTTTTCTATTTTTCTTCTTCTTTTTTTAAGCTGATTGTTTCACAGTCTATTTACCTACTTTCCTTATGGGTACAGTTTTCTGGGTCGAAAAAAGCCTAAATCGAAGGTCTCAGCCATTATTAAGTGTCTGTCTGAAAACAAAATATCTCAAGAACGGTATAAACTATTGTATTGAGACTTGAAATTTGGATGCGTCACGAAACTTTTCGTTGAAATTGTGGTGCCGCCAATGGTGGCCAGTGGCGGAATTCAATTTTTATTCGACGGGTAAGGAAATTTGTGAGATGTGACACCAGTTTTTTCATGTCGTAGCCAAACAGCAGCTACTGTAAACGCTTTTGGTTTGTGTTCTAGCTTGCTCATTTTGTAATAAGCGTCGCTTCTGATGATGAGCGAGAAGTGACCCAATACTTCCCATTTAGGTGCTCGGTCAACATGAGCGCACCAGTAGGTATTTCTTCCAAATACCTGTAACCATTTTTTTAATAATAATATCGCCTTATTTATACTGCCCGATTAGGACTATTAAAGTCCTATTATTTCAGCAGTAAGCCCAAGACATATTATGATGTGGTAAAAATCCCAAATGTGTACTTGTCATGTCCCGGCTGAGTTTCGAACCCACGACCTCTGAAATCTTTGGATTCACAGAGTGCCTCTTCTACCACAGAACTACCGGGACACCACTGAGCTACTAATACATTTTTTTTGCGGGCTCTAGGGTTTGACACTTCCGTTGAGACACCCTGTATGCATCAGAAGTGTTTGTGGACACAGTAATGATATAATGATAGGAAATCACAATATTATCGCTTACCATTCATTCAAATCTATTCCAATGATAGAATTACGTGCAGGGGTCAAAGGGGGTGCGCCCCTACGTACTTAGCCCCCCGCTGGGTTGCTACTGCACCCGCGCTGGCATCACCTCGTCCGGTCAGCAACCCTTAGGTCACTGGGGACTGGGGGTGTCTCCGCAGCCGGAGTCCACAGGTTCAGGAAATCATTATTCATAATATATAAACAACAAGATTATGGTGAACTACATAATAAATAAGTAGTGTACTATTTCTGAACTCCGATCACCAAAAATTGACCCATGGCATTCTAGTAATAGAGGATGTCGTGCCGAAGAAGAAATAGTCCTGACTAAAATGAGCATACTAGGTTCACACACCTATTTACTAAGTCGCCCCGACCTTCTTGCCTACGTGGTGACACCCTATCCGTCTCACACATTATGACTTGTCCGGACTTTCAGCACCGTCGAGTCTCTCTCCCCTCTATACCCTCCTTGCTAGACGACCAGTCGGGAAATGACTCCCTTATAGCATTCCTCAAACCCACCAGAATATAACTCGAGGATCCGGCGTGAACAACATGCGTACCACAGGGACTCGAACCTATACGATCTCCAGGTTACGAAACCACCGCCTTGTCGATCGAACTCCTGATTTAGATTATAACAGTAGTCACCGTGGCCGAGTAAGTTAGCGCAGTTGCACACATGACGACCTAGGTTCGATCCCCGGTGAGGCAATAATTTTTCTGCCCTGTACTTGGATGTTTCTTGTCCACTCATACCTCGTGAGGAAAAATGAGTTGCTGCTTTGATATGCTTTACAGTGATTAGTGTTGGAATTATGGGCAAATGATACACAATAATTAAATAAAAAGAAAAGACATTGTACATAAACTTGGTAGTGTCATATGAATCTGCGCTACCCACCAAAATTGTGACATAATAACAAATAAAACAAAGGAAAAACATTATTATTTTATGAATATGAATAATAAATCGAGCTACTGAAGTCGATTTATTTTTTGCTCTACCCACTAAATTTGCGATATCATAACAGAAAGAAACACAACAAAGGATAGATATTCATTTCATAATAACTGCACCCTAGGGCCACCCCTTGCCTTGTTATCTTGCCGTCTATGTTGCTATATTTGCCGTCTATCTCCTGCTTCGATCAGCAACGAAAATCTAACTGACTGAACCCCCACTCCCTTTCGAGGATGACTTCAACTTTGATAATATAAAAATATGAACAGTGCAAGATAAAGAGCATTGTTCTCTCTCCCTGTGTCTCTCTATTTCTCTTTTTCATTATCTTTCTTTTTTTCTTTCTCTTTTTCTATCTCTTTCTTTTTTTCTTTCTCTTTCTCTTTCTCTCTGCCCCGCCTTTTTCACTCTCTTTTCCACTATCCCACAGTTTCTATCCTATATTTTAGTTTGTGGCTGATGTTAGGGTAATGCGGCAGAGATTGCCTTTAACTTGACGGTCGCGGATTTTAAACAATAATAATGTTTTAGACAGTTACGCTCTATTGATGATGACATGTTCTATCGATCGATAAGCTAACAGACTCTTAATCTCACTGTCGGTGGTTCGAATCCCATGGAGAAATTTACCTCTGTCGCAAGTGTTGATAATAATAATAACACTCTTTAGTCGAAGGTAATCACCAGGCGAGTTTAATGCTCAAAGCATTTTCAACCACCTTACCCTAAGAGTCTTATTATTTATGTGGCAAACTCAAATTAATGATGAAAAGTTCATGAACTAGGTGGGATTCGAACCAACGGACTCCTACGCTACCTGAATTACCAGACTAGCGGGTTATACGAGGTTTGGCTATTAAGTTCGTAGACGCGAGCCGCTACGCAAAAGCTGTCCATGCTAGGAAGATATGATGAACATGTTTAGAAAGCTTCAAGTCTTGTGTTTTGATTGATAGCTGTCACATGCCTGTACTGTAATTAGTTCTGTTGTAATAGCCCGACGCGCAAGACACCTTTTTTAATTTTGCCGGAATTATGATTGATACAAACGTTGAGCAACGAGTGATTATTGAATTTTACGTAAAACTTGCTGGTAAAATCTTTTAATTTGTTAAAGACAGTGTACCAGGTGTCATGTTTGAAAAGATCAACGCTTTATAAGTGGTTTAAACGGTTTCAAGGTGGTCAGGAAGATGTTGAGGACGATCCACGTCTTGGTCGCCCCCAAACCTCAAAAACTGACGAAAACATTGAAAAAATTAGTGTAATGATTCGTTTTGACCGTAAATTAACTCTAGGACTAATGGCTTAGGTATACACTTAAAATTAATAGATAATGTGTGAGACAAATTTTGCACGAAAATTTCAACATGACAAAAGTTTGCGCAAAAATGGTGCAATGCGCCAGCCCACAGTGCCTTCTCCGTGAAGACGTTCCTATCTAAGTACAACATCCCAGTGTTGGAACACCCTCCTTAATCATCCGACCTGGCCCCGTGCGACTTTTACTTATTGCCAAAAATCAAATCTACCCTAAAAGGTACCAGATTTGACAGCGTAAATGACGTTAAGAAAAAACCGGCAAAAGTCTTGAAAGGCCTCACACAAAATGACCTCCACCACTGTTTCGATAAATGAAAAATTTGTTTAGAATGTTGTAGGGATAGAGGAGGGGAGTACATTGAAGGGGATAACTACTAAAGTTGGGTAAGTTAAACACACATCGTTTTATGGAAAGAATCTACGAACTTAATAGCCAAACCTCGTACACTGGACTACCATCAGCTTATAGATCGAGTTTAGCATTGATTCGACACACTGTATACTGTTAAAACATATACAAATACATAATAGGAGAGGGGTAGAATGTGATACTTCGGAGAAGTCAAAACTTGTAGATCCACGGCTCAGATAACGCAACTTTTGAATAATGGACCCACTGAATGAGCTTCCATTTTTTTATACATATTTCTTAGTTTATCTAAAAAATATTTTATGAAATGAATGTATATCTTCCGTAACTTTTTTTCATCTCAGAAAACTGTGGGGAAATCATTTCTTCTCGAAAAGAAAACTTGTCAGGGGGGTCGGTTTCTTCTGGGAATTCTGCAAAAGTTTTAATAACTTTTTGGACTTACTGCCGGAAGATTTGTTTCTGTAACTCTTTTAAACTTACATTTTCTTTCGTCTTTGTTATCAATAGAATAGACAATCGAAACCAACTGAGTATACCTATGAAGAGGTTGTTGTTTTTTTTATTTTTTATTAATACTTGGAATATTAGTATCATATTTTTATATAAGGGTTGGGTGGAAGAGATTGCCACAGGCAATAGCCCCGCCCTTTAGTTAGTAGGACATATGTTTCTATATATTTTTCTATTTTTTTTTATTTATTATTATTATTATTTTTTTTTTTTTTTTTCGTTGTTAAAATAGTTATTTGTATTGTACATAAATATGTCCACTTATATCTAATGAAGTGTTGAATAATAATAATAATTTTTTTCACAATGGTGATACAGATACACAATTAGATACTCAAACTCAAATACCAAGACCATTTTCTTTATATTGATAAATGGTCTTGGTATATAATTATTATGAATGAATTTGTAATTTTTTTTGACGGGTCGTCAGAAAAATTTACTGATTAAAAAAATATACTAAAAAAACTTACTAATTATACTCGTATACCATTCCAGGGGCTCAAATCATCAACCTACAGGTTACAAGTCCGTCGTTTTTTTCAATTGAGCTATAACTCGTATGCTAGATTCGAGCTCATGCTGGCTACTCTCTCAAAAGCTGGCAAGGAAATTCCTCCGTCCTCCAGTATAGTAACATTGGCCCTGTCTTTTGCTGGAGCTCTAGGGCCGAATTATGAAATAGGATTAGATTAAAACTAAGTGGACACTACCACCTGACTCAGGCACCGTGACTCTATCAGCTGACTATAGTAAGTTGTGATTGGTTAAAATTCCCACAAGAAGGCGTATTAAGCGATAGTGGTCACTCAGATTAAATCTAATCCTGTTTCATAATTCAAACACTAGAATTAACTATATCGTTTAAGGCTCTACCAGCCTACAACACTATAGATACTATTGTCATTTCTATCGTTGCCCCGGTAGCTCAGTGGTCAAACCGTTCTTCGGTCTAACAATCCATAGGTCGCGGGTTCGAAACCCTTCCGGGGCATAACAAGTTATCCCCCTATTTGGCATTTTGACCACGTAATAATACGTCTTGGAGTTTCTGCTGGAACAATGGGACTCATTAGTTCCAACTGTGCTAAGCAGGCAGTAATAAAGCGATATCTATTATTATTACCTATTATATAAATAGTATTATAAACCGACCTCGGTAGCTTGAACGGTAAGGCGATGGACAATTAACCTGGAGGTCGGTGGTTCAAGTCACGGTTTCAGCGTGGATTTAGTAAAGCGAGTTTGAGTAGTTGTGATATCACGTAAGTGATTAACACAAATATGAAGAAGAAAAAAATAGAATTATAATTTGATCGGAAATAGGCTAGTATACGTTAGTAGAAAGTCCTTGATATCAATAAAACATTTCCAAATCTTTTTTAGAATTAAGATGTCTAAGATCTGAAGAACTGACATGTTAAACTCTCAGTTTTTGTAAATTAATAAATAAAAAAAAAAGAGAGAAAAAAAAAGGTTTAAGAGGTGGGAGGAAATTTCAAACGAAATGGGATTTTAAATCCTCGCGTTTGGAGCAATGACTGTACTTGTCAGGTTTTCTTTCGAGAAATTTCTTCAAGGGGAGGTTTAGAGGAAGGGTGGGTTTGAAGAAAAAAAAAGTATTTTTGTCTCCTTTTTTAAATTGAAAAATTGACTGGGGGAGGCTGAAATCGGAGCACGACAAGGCAGAATTTAAGAAAAGGATAAGAAGAGGAGGAGAATGAGTGGGAAATGAGAGGGAAAACGTCTCCAATATTTGAGTGCCTGATAGCTCCCTCAAAAATAATAATACTCTTTAGTGGAAGGTAACCACCTGGCGTTGTTAATGCTCAAAGCATTTTCTACCACCTAACCCTCAGAGTCTTATTATTATGTGGTCACAAACTCAAACTAATGAGGAAAAATTCGTGTGCACTTAAAAATTTGATCATATAATTTTCATTAACACCAATATGATATTTATAATATAATATCGCCTTAATTATACTGCCCGATTAAGACTATTAAATTCCTATTATTCCAGCAATAAGCCCAAGATATATTATTACGTGGTAAAAATCCCAAATGGGAGGATAACTTGTCATGTCCCGGCTGGGTTTCGAACCCACGACCTCTGGAGTCTCTGAATTCACAGAGTGCCGCCTTTACCACTGAGCTACCGGGACAGAAGACTCTTTTATGGAAGGTATAACCATAAGGCGAGGTCAATGCTCAAAGCATTTTCTACCTGCACCAGACTTCCGAATTTTCAAGAGAGTGAGCAGTGTGTAGCCTCCCTATAATATGTTAGTCTCGTAAACTCGGAAGTAAAGAAAAGAAAGAGAATCTTGAGGAAGGTAAAAATTGTCTGAGAAACTATCTTCTACTCCTATGTTCTTTCTGTGTGGTGTTTGTGTGGTTTAGCAATAATGTTTTTTTTTTTTCAATAATGTGTGTGTGTGTGTGTATCTATTATGTGTTAGGGTGTGTGATGCATCACATGCACTAGCTCAAGAGCGGCACTTGGTCGAGGCAAAGATTTTTCTGCCCGTGACTGGCTTCTCATTTGGAGAGAATCTTTTCTAAGAGCACATTCATAATCCAGAAATGAGGAGTAAGGTTTTTTCAAGAGATATTTCAATAGGGTATAGCAGGCATGTCCAACTGGCGCGTACTTCTTGTGTAGGTATTTTGTGTATTATTTCAAACCAATAAAACTTCTATTTTTAAAACAAATTAAAAACCCTGATTTTTTTTTTTTTCATTTTACGTCAGGATCTTTTTTTTACGAGAGGGGGAGGGGTTGAGTACCTGCGGCCCGCCAATGATCAGCACAACTGAAAATGGCCCTTCATACAGTTTGAGTTTGACATGCCTGGGGTATAGGGTATACTAAAATGATGGTATAGATGTCGCATCCACTAAATAGGCGGCCACAACGAGGACCCTGGCGTATACCCTACAGTCCCTACACCCTAGATAGACCCTCGACCCCAGACCCTGGTACCTACAGGGTCCAGGGTATAGGCCTCCGTTGTGTCTAAGTGCGCCTACACAACGGAGGCCTATACCCTGGGGTAGAGCCTAGAATTTTGTTCGCGGGCCGTACAAAAAAGCTTTGCGGTTTGGATTCGGGCCACAAATACGGACTCTCTTTCTCTTTCTCTTTTCTCTTTCTCTTTCTCTTTCTCTTTCTCTTTCTCTTTCTCTTTGTCTTTGTCTTTGTCTTTGTCTTTGTCTTTGTCTTTGTCTTTGTCTTTGTCTTTGTCTTTGTCTTTGTCTTTGTCTTTGTCTTTGTCTTTGTCTTTGTCTTTGTCTTTGTCTTTGTCTTTGTCTTTGTCTTTGTCTTTTCTTTTCTCTTTCTCTTTCTCTTTTCTTTCTCTTTCTCTTTCTCTTTCTCTTTCCTCTTTCTCTTTCTCTTTCTCTTTTTCTTTCTCTTCTCTTTCTCTTTCCCTTTCTCTCTCTCTCTCTCTTTCTCTCTCTTTTTCTCTCTCTCTTTCTCTCTCTCTCTCACTCTCTCACTGGCAATACAACATGGAGAAAACATAATGTAATAATGTGTAATTCACATAAATACACAGTAGGTACAAATTACATGCCATAGACCTATTTATTATGGTAAACTACGTATGTTATGTTAGTGACATATCTTAACCTTCTAGCCTTCTGCAATTGAGATCTTTGAACTGAAGGTGGGGGTGTGCAAGGAGGGAGAGGGGGTAGATGTAAGGGGGGGAGGGTTGAAGAAGGGTGAAGTGGAGGAGACAAAGAGAAGGAGAAGGAGAAGGAGGAGGAGGAGGATGAAAGAAAGAGAAGGAGGAGGATGAAGTGGAGAAAAAGTAGGAGGAGGAGGAAAAGGAGAGGAGAGAGGAGGGAAGAGGGGACATTTTTCCTACATGAAACACAACAATACAATCGCCCCCATTCCAAGTGTTCGGTTCTTTACCCTTTAGGCAAAGGCATGTAATTTGTATATTACATGCATAACATCCAGCATTGAATTGAACAAGTCTTGGCTTGACGTAAATTAAAATCAATTTGTTTAATTTTTTACCAAGTATTTAGGGCCGCATTAATAAATAAAAGTTTGTGACTTGATAATAATAATATGTGAGTGTTGAATAAAATAATAATAATAGACAGTACCGCTTTTGTTCGACTAGGACTGATAAGTTCCATTATTCCAGCCGTAAGCTGAAGATGTAACCTAACCTAACCACCAGGCGAGATTAATGCTTAAAGCATTTTCTACCACCTAACAATATTATAGTTTTATTATTATCTGGTCACATACTCAAATCAATGAGTAAAAATTCATGCATTGGGTGGGATTCGAACCAACGGATCCATACGCTACCTGATGGATTACCAGACTATCACCCTAACCACTTGACCACCACTGCAAGGTAGACTTGAAATGATTGAGAGTTCGCGGTTCCAATGGTAAGAAGTGCTTGCTGTATTGTCAAATGAGTAAATAGCAAAATAAAGTCTTCTTTATTGTCAAATGAGTAAATAGCAAAATAAATGCACAAATATTTCGGACATTCCCAAATATATGTCAGTGGTATCAACCAAGTTTATAACATAAAATAGTTATATTAATGACCGACCTCAGTAGCTTGATCGATAAGACGTCGGACTTGTAACCTGGAGGTCGGCGGTTTAAGTCCCGGTTTCAGTTTAGATTTAGATGAAAAGACGATTGACACAAATATGATAACATGATGTTAACTAAGTTATATTAGGGGACATTAGACTATTATATATTGCATATATTATCATAAATTGCAATCATAAGAGCTGTATCTCTCCGAGTACGAAGCCCAAGATTCAAACTTACCTCGTATGGTTTTCATAACGGACTGGGCTCTCATTCATTGAAGACTATTATTATATGATGAGAATGTTTTTACTTTCCTTATCCTATAATAAGGAAAGTATTGTATTCGTCGAAAATTTGACCTACCCAGGTTTTCACATTTCTGGACGAATCATAGCCTCAGGATACCAAAAAAGTTGTTTTCAGCCATTGGTCCGTGCGTCTGTCTGTGTGTGTGTGTGTGTGTCTGTGTGTGTGTGTGTGTGTCTGTGTGTGAACAGGATATCTCGAGAACGGTAAGGGATAGAGACTTGAAATTTGGTATGGAAATTAATTTTATACACCAGACGAACCACGAAACTTTTGGTTGAAATCGGCCGCATTCCACGGCCGCAGGTCCGCAAATATTAGCCGCAAGCGCCGCTTCTTTGAATTGGTTAAAGATACAAAAAAAGTTGTAGAACAACATTTTCTTAGAATGCAAAAATAATAGGGGTCTATTCTGATCATATTTTTGATATCTTGAACTTTTTGGACCTCGGCTTAAATTTACCGGTATTTTGGAGGTACCTGCTTTGACTAACTTTTTTATTATTCATCCTAGTTGGGGGTTGTGACATATCAAATTCAATGATTTTGAAGTGCTGATTACGAATTTATTTTTAGTTATCTATTAATGTTGAGTCACCACTGGCGGAATTCGAGTCCTTTTTGGAGGATAAGGAAAGTCGTGTGATGTTTACACCAGATTTTTTAAGTTATTAAATAATAAGACCATTATTAAAACTTTATTTTGTTCAGTTGAATGCACAAAGATTTTGAAATACAACTGTGGCACTTGAGTTTTAAACTCGTATTCCTCACACTTAATGGCCTCAATACCCATCATGAGGGTTGGGTGGAAGAGATTGCCATAGGCGATAAACCTGCCCTTTCGTTAGGACATCTGTATATATTTTATCTGTGTTGATTATTTTTTTACTGTTTATATCTCAATTTTGTATTTTAATTTTTACCTTTATTATTTTTTGTACATAAAATAAATTTTTACTATTAATATTTATTCCCTTGTAATAAAGAGTATAAAAATAATAATAATGTTCTAAACTTGGTATAGGTAAGGTACATACATTCCCTAAGCCATAGGGAGCGGGTTCGACTAAAGAGTATTATTATTATTATTTATATTCAAGCACCTCCCGATAGCAATCTCGGAACCCTCCAAGCCTCAGATGTACGAAACTCACCCCGGGCTTAGCATTATCTCCCTCAATAGTCCTCAATAGTTCCCTCGTCTTGATGCGATGTGACATGCGAGAGGCTTAAGTCCTCTTTGTTTTGAAATGGAAACCACAAACACTCAAAAGTCCTCGCATGATCCAATTATTTTCACACGACGAGCTCAGCATTTCATTTCTTTAATCTAAGCAGAATAACGAAATCATACTCTGAGAAGTGAGATAGGACCTGTGTGGGTTGACTTGTGAATGTTTAAGAGTAAATTGGTGTTTTCAGTGGACTGTTGAAAAAAAATCGAGAGAAAGGACATTTTGTCATTTCCTACGTATAAATAACTTTAAAAAGAAATGACTCTAGTTTTACTTTCGAGAAATTTCTAATATTAGAAATCGGAAGTATTGTGTTTGTTATTTATACAGTATGTTTCAGAAAAGGTGGCCACCCCCTCGTAACTTTTGAATGCGACGGAATTTTTCAATTCTGTAAAGTCCTAAGTATAGGAAGTGCCCTATGGCCCATCCTGTGGTCATATTTATTTTTGGCCCCGGTTGGCTCTTCCGGCTTTTAGGCCATATTTTTTCATTTTTCTCGCGAATTTTAAATGGAATGCTATATTTTTTATTACTGTTAATTAAAGTCCAAGTTAGGCTGAGTATAATGAGCTTTTAAAATTTTCAAAAACCTTATCAGGGGCGGAGCTAGTAGAGTGCAAGATTGAAAACTGTTACACGCTGTATTTCAGCGTTAGTTAGATTTTTTTAGTACTCTTTTTATTTTCATAGGTTCAAAATATTGTTTTACACCATATGAAATCAAAAAAATATTCTTGTTTACATCGAATCAGGGTCAAAGTAAGGTTTTCGTAAAAATACTTTTTTTCTCACGTCAATTTTTCCGTAAATTAATGGTGTTTTCGAAATTGGCATTTTTAGAGGTGAAAGTCTGCTGTGACGTATGATTTTTATGCTTAAAATCGAAAGAAAACTTAACGGAGAAGCGATTAAGATCATAAAAAAAAACCATTTAACCTGCTAGTTTTTTCACGACAGTGTCCGGTAAAGTGGGTGAATTTTGAAATTATTGGATTTTTTTGTTGAGGAAACACAATTGGCATAGAAAATAAATAATATCTAATAAGGGAATAATACTTCAATAAACATAACTAAATGCGAATATAAATGAATATTATTTCTTCTAAATCAGTGCCGGATATATTTTTTTTTTCTAAACATTAATACAAACGAAATTAAATAAAAAAATCTCCTGAAAAAATCTTTCTTAAAAAAAAAGAGTGTGGTAATCAACCTGGAAAAATGGCCCTTTATTTAGAGACCATGGTATTCATCGGTAAATTCACCCACTTTACCGGACACTGTCGTGAAAAAACTAGCAGGTTAAAACTAGCCTGGTATTCATTACTAGCAATACCAGTATGATTTTTTTTTTAAATTTGGGTTTAATATCGCGTTTCAACTGCATGGTCATATCACAACGGGGGTGTTAACCTCCATTAACAAGAAACTCACAAACCTGCTAAACACATTTATCTCATTCAGCCTGGGTTAGGCCGGAATGCCAGCATCACGAAGTCTTCACTTCGCTGGACGTTGCTTAACTTCGGTGATCCTACAAGAATCGTTGCATTCAAAGCGCCATCGGACTGACTCCAGAATGATTGACAATGTGTTTTCTACAGACTTTACCAACTTACCAACTAAAATTGTCTCAAGAGGGGACCCCTAGGCCGACTTTAGAAGCAGCATTATCGGATAATTATTTTTGATACAACTTGAACTTTGAAAAGTGAAAAAAAGAGAGAGAGAAAAAATAAAAAAATTTCCGGCACTGATTTAGAAGAAATAATTTTCATTTAATTTCGGATTTAGTTATGTTAATTGAAGTATTATTCCCTTATTAGATATTATTTATTTTCTATGCCAATTGTGTTTCCTCAACAAAAAAATCCAATAATTTCAAAATTCACCCACTTTACCGGACACTGTCGTGAAAAAACTAGCAGGTTAAATGGCTTTTTTTATGATCCTAATCGCTTCTCCGTTAAGTTTTCTTTCGATTTTAAGCATAAAAATCTTACGTCACAGCAGACTTTCACCTCTAAAAATGCCAATTTCAAAAACACCATTAATTTACGGAAAAATTGACGTGAGAAAAAAAGTACTTTTACGAAAACCTTACTATGACCCTGATTCGATGTAAACAAGAATATTTTTTTGATTTCATATGGTGTAAAACAATATTTTAAATCTATGAAAATAAAAAGAGTACTAAAAAATCTAACTAACGCTGAAATACAGGGTGTAACAGTTTTGAACCTTGCACTCTACTAGCTCCGTCCCTGATAAGATTTTTGAAAATTTTAAAAGCTCATTATACTCAGCCTAACTTGGACTTTAATTAATAGTAATAAAAAATATAGCATTCTATTTAAAAATTTCGAGAAAAATGAAAAAATATGGCCTAAAAGCCGGAAGGGCCAACCGGGGCCAAAAATAAATATGACCACAGGATGGGCCATAGGGCACTTCCTATACTTAGGACTTTACAGAATTGAAAAATTCCGTCGCGTTCAAAAGTTACGAGGGGGTGGCCACCTTTTCTGAAACATACTGTATACCTAGACCTTATATACCTACATAGCTAGACCTTAATAATCACGAAAAGCGGCATTTGTCCATGTATGTAACTATCTACGAATATCTATCTATCTATATCAGTATAAACAGAAAAGTGCGAAGTTGTATTAGATGTACATGAATATCAGAACATACCTTAGACAGCTGTTTCGAGCTTATTTGCTCTCATCAGCAGGTAATAGTTCTGAATATCCATGTCATCAACTAACCTCTCTATTTTGATCAGTATCCACAGAAAAGTAAGAAGTTGTATTTGTTTGTAAAGCAATAAAAGTCCGATCGAGTTGAAATTTTCAGTATATGTCTTATAAATCTCAGGGTATGAATCCTACTGAATGAAACATTGCTTTGCAACAGGTAGCAAAACTTCGCCTTCAAACATATCAAGTACTTACCTAAACATAATGTTTTAATTGTTTCTGACTCCAAGAGTCCTTTGGATGCTCTCTCAAATCCAAAAAATAACAACCCTCTAATATCCTTATTATATTCTTGTTGGCGGGACCTCATTAGCTGTGGTAAGGTCATAGCCTTTCTATGGTGCCCTTCCCACTCAGGTATCCATGGTAACGAGGCAGTAGATGCAGCCGCTCGTTCGCCACAAGAAAATATACCCCCTATAAAAATCTGTTCCTCTGATGACTTCAAACCATACATAGCAAAATCTATCAAGGAAAAATGGCAAATCATTTGGAATAATATTCCCAACTCCAACAAACTTAAGTCGATTAAACCCCTCATATCTCACTGGAGCTCAAGCGATAGGCAAACTAGATTTGAGGAGGTAGTGCTGTGCCGTATGAGGATAGGTCATACGCGATACACCCACAGCTTCCTGTTCAAGCGCACTCCTCCACCAAACTGCCGCTGTGGCGAAATTATCTCAGTTAACCATATTCTAAACTGCCATCTCCATGTACAAATAAGAGCCTCCCTACCTGTCCCTCCAGCTCTATCAGACTCTGTCGATAGCGCCGATTCCCTTCTTAGTTATCTTAAAAGAATAAAACTGTACACACTGATATAATACACCAGAGGAATCGGCGCGAACGACCTGTCTAATGACAGAGTTAAAGCGCCTAAAGAAAAAAAAAAAAAAAAAAAAATTCGCCTTCGAGACAGCACAATGTTGCGAAACGCTTTGAAAGAAAATGTTGCACCCAGTGGAAAAGAGTTTGATTGTAAAATCTTTTAAAAATGAAACTTACCGGATTCCAGATTATTTCAATAAGAGTTAGGCGTATACAGAAAAACCACTTATAGTACTAACACCCTTCAATGGGCAGATCATGTAGCACGAGCAGAGTCACAATCAAACATCAACAAATACATGGGATGGGGGAATAAAACAAATTCTAGAAGAGATAGGAGTCCCTACCCAGGCTGGGTGAGGTTAATATGGGTAGCTGTGGTACAATTCCCAGCGAATGGAGGGTAAAACCCCCGTTCTAATCCAGGACGTTAAATCAAATAGAATCGTTGGCGTTAGGAAGGGCATAAAAATGTGCCAAAACCAACCACCTCAACCATGAGGTTGCACAACGTCGACCTGCGGTATAAGACAGAGTAAAAGAAGAAGAAGGAAAAGAGAAGAGACAGGAGTCCAAGAACACTTGCACAATTAGCACAGGACAGATGCGAATGGAGAAGGCTGGTGTGGTAAGTCAATGACCCTAGTGGTCTGTGCAGACTCTGGAGTACGTAAATTCTGCGGAGGTAGAAATCATGTTGTGGAATTAGGATCTTGGGATGTAGGTACAGTTGGTAGACTAGTGGTTAAAGCGCTATTCTGGAAATCCAGGTAGCGTAACGTTGGTTCGAATCCCGACGAATGCATGAATTTTTCCTCATAAATTTGAGTTTATGACCACGTAATAATAAGACTCTGGTGGTTAGGTGATAGAAAAAGCTTTGAGGATTTACCGCGCCTGGTGGTTATACCATCCACTAAAGAGTGTTATTTTTATAAATTTATATAACATTGGATAAAGGATGCATTTTCTTGTGTGTTTCAAGTAACATATTTTACAAGATATTTTAGACACTGAAGATACCTATGAAAACCTATAATATCTACTTATAAATTTGTCAGTAAGTAAATCCTCAAATACATGAGACATGAGGGAATTGTAATCTGTCATCAGCATTATGTGCATCAGCTGCTGATCAGACAGCGCTCAGCATCACCTACAAGCATCATACAGGGTGTTCATTTGATGAGCAAAAAATCTATTTTAATGTGTAAAATGTACCAAACTAACTTACTATCAAGCTTTTTTTGTAAAAAGAAAAATGATTATTGCAAAAAAATAAAAGAACAAAATTATTATCCGCTTGTGAGCTGACATGTGAAGTACTAATCTGTATACCTGCACAGAGATATTGAAAATGGCTCTAGATACAACAGTGTCCCCTATCTAGTTAAGAAAAATAAAATTAAATCGGGGTACAAAAAAAAAAAAAAAATTACCCGTAAAAAAATATTTTTATTTTTACAAAAACAATCACAATACTTCCGATTTCTAATATTAGAAATTTCTCGGACGTAATTTATCGAATACCCAACTGAACAAGGTGACACATACAACATACACCCTGTACACATTCCCAATTTATATTATACAGGAGGTCTCTGGGGAGTAAGTTTATCTCCAAACTTTATTTCATGCATCGCGAGGCGCCTTATTTCATGTTCTGCTGGCTTTAATGAGGTTATGAAGAGATTCAAGTCTCCTCCAACCCCATTCATCTGAAGGAATAATAATAAAATAATAGACACTATTAAATGAATGCTGGCTGTATTTTTTTTGTGGAAGGTAGAAAAAATCTTGCAAAGACACCCAGGTCCAATTCATCCTGGTCTGGGGTGTGGGATATTTTTATTTATTTTTATTTTTTGTGGAAGGTAGAAAAAATCTTGTAAAGACAACCAGGTCCAATTTATCCTGGTCTGGGGTGTGGGATTTCCACCCATTAAAAATCCACCTCCGTATTGGGTTACCGCACTTGGAACCGAAAAATACTTCAAGTGCGGTGTATAGGACACCTACCAATCATGCCTGATGCCTGATTAGGACTAAAGTTTCAGTAAGTGCCATGGCTGAGATCAAAGAATCAAATTTGTGAGGAAAAATTCATGTGATTTTTAGTGGAGATCCAAATCAACGGTGAGCGGGATCCCTTCTTCGAGTATTATATTATGTATATGTATTTCCGCTGAAGCAACATGTAGAAAATGCTGAGCTACCCACAGTAGTTGTGACAACAACACAATGAAACCATCCACACATATACAGTTATACACTCCTTCTATATCTCTAGTTTCTTAGTGGAATCACTCCTTCTTCTTCTTCTACTCTGTTTTATCTCGATCAAGCAGGGTCGACGTTGTTTAACCTCATGGTTGAGGTTGATTGGTTTTGGCACATTTTTTACTGCTGGATGTCCAAACGCTAACGATTTTATTTGATTGAACGTCCTAGATTAGGACGGGGGTTTTACCCTCCATTCGCTGGGAATCGTACCAGCTACTGGTACGATTTTATTTGATTTAACGTCCTAGATTAAGACGAGGGTTTTACCCTCCATTCGCTGGAAATCGTACCAGCTACCTACTCACATTAACCTCACTCAGCGTGGGTAGGGCTGGATAAGTGGTATCACTCCTTAAAAGCTCAAAGTTGATTGGAAGTGATGATGCTCACTTCCCAAGGGTGAAGTCCCATGTTCCACTGTCCCTATGTCACAATTACTCAAACTCGCTTAATATTTTCAACGAACTTGGGACTTGAACCACTGACCCCCACCAGGGTATGCCTGCTTATCGATATCAATTCAGGTCGGTCCCAGAGGTTGTTGCTTCAATACCAAAAACAAAGATATGTATTTTTTGTTGTTGTTTTTTTTATGTAAGCACCATAACCACATGAAATTGTTTGGTAATGTAGGACCTAGATTTGGGTGAAAAAGAAACATAGGAGAGAGAGAGAGAGAGAGAGTGAGAGGGAGGGAGGGAGAGAACAATTGAGAGATAGAGAGATTTAGGTGAGAGGGAGCGAGAGAGAGAGAGATTGAGATCCAGGCATTCAAGTGAGAGAAAAGATAGGAAAAAAAAGAGAGAGAGAAAGGAGGGAGAAATAGAGAGGGAGAAAGAGAGGGAGAAATAGAGTTGAGAAATAGATTCAGGTGAGAGAGAGAGAGAAAGAGAGTGAGAGTGAGGTGAGATGAAAGAGAGAATAGGGAGAATAGAGATGAGAAAAAAAGAGCGTTGAATGTTATCAGTTTTCACAGATATGGGGCGAAATCTTTTGTCTCTCCCACCCTTCCCCATATATATATATCTCTCTCTCACTCTCTCCTTTCCCCTCCCTAGTAAAGTCCCACTCTCTTTCTCCCCCCCCCCCTCCCTAGTTGAGTCGCTCTCTCCCTCTCTTTCACTCTCCTGAGAGAAACAGTTTGATTTTTTTATCAGTCCTTACCATCCTCCCGAGTATACAAAGTGGCCCTGGTATACAGGGTATACATAGCCGCTGTAGACATAAATGTATACCTACCTACACTTAGTTATACTACCCGAGAGTATGTAGTTGGTACAGCTGAGACTAAATACAATACAATAAAATATTCTGTTTTTACTGAAGAGCTTTATAGACTATATAGTCGTCTATAATATAGATGGTGATGTATTATGTGAAGCGTATCTTTCAAAATAATAAGGACACAAGTTATTTTAACTTGTTTTTCTTGATGTCATTTGAACGACATGCGGCATGAAAATTC
This sequence comes from Bactericera cockerelli, assembly GCA_024516035.1. Lineage (NCBI taxonomy): Eukaryota > Metazoa > Arthropoda > Insecta > Hemiptera > Triozidae > Bactericera > Bactericera cockerelli. Next base: position 15,329,532 of record CM044962.1, on the reverse strand, counting down.
TAAGTTCACAGCTACACCCTCTTTTCATCTACAGGATATTTACAGCGGAGAAGCGTGTCTGTGAAAGTTTGAACCAAAATAAAGAAACTGAATGAAATGCATGGCCACAGAGATTACGGTATACAGATAAAAAAATTGCATTCACAGATAAACCCCTTCATAATCTTTATCAGGGACGGTCAAACTGGCAACCGCAAAGTAATCTTCTGGGAACCGAAAAAAGGGTTTTATATAATATATAAAAAATGTAACAAGAACAGTTCGGGCAGGACTATCTTTCTAAAAAATATTTCGGATCAGCTTTTCATACATTCTACATTTTATACAACAACATGATTATTATGACCTGCGGCGCTTTTAAAAGAAATAATTTTCCAAATACAGGGTGTCCCACCAAACTTGGACACCTCAAATTACTCGGCCCCTGAAAGAGTTTTTGAAAAATAAAAAAATCTAGGGTACATGTGCTAATTATGCGGTTTCAATTATGAATTTTTTTTTATACAGGGTGGTTCAAAAGTCAGAAATTGAGGTGTCAACTTTCGATTTTTAAATGGATCGACCTGAATTTTATTTGATAATTTTACTTCTAAATGATTCCTGAGTACTTTTTTAAACAAAAATATTACATACAGGGTGGTTTTTTTTCGACCAATTTTTTTTCTAAATCTTGAATAACTCAAGTTCGGTTAATTTTTTCGATAACGTCAATAGAATGTGTTTGTGTAATGAATACACGCACTTTCAATTGGCATCAAAAAATTTTATACAGGGTGGTTCACAAGTGAAATAATGACTTGATTTTTTTTAAAACCGAGTTTTTTTAATTTTTTATTTAGGATTAATAATTCTCGTCTAATTTTACACATTTTTCGTTAGTCATATCGAAAAACAAAACTAAAGTGTTGTACAGGGTGAGACATAATTTTTTTGTAACACCCTGTATATGGGCAGTCAAAGAGACGCAAAATTAAATATAAAGACTAAATATGCAAGAAAAACTTTGATTTTTAATTAAACTAAAAAGTTATGGTGTTTTAACTAATATTGTCGCATGGACCACCCTGTAGATATTTTCTTAAAACATCATATGGGTAGTCGAAACTGTCTAAAATTCAACGAGGAGTCCAAATCTGAAAGAAAAAAAATGAATTCAAAAAGCCATGCTCAATTTTGTGTCTACACCTACCTACTTTTTATTTCAAGTTTTAAAATCATTCAGTGTGGACACCAAATTGAAAATGGCTTCAAATTCGTGTTTTTTACTTGTTTTTCCCACATGATTCGAAGTGTTCGTTGAATTTTATACAACTTAGAGTACCTACATGATAGTTTAAGAAAATATCTACAGGGTGGTCCATGCGACAATATTAGTTAAAACACCATAAATTTTTAGTTTAATTAAAAATCAAAGTTTTTCTTGCATATTTAGTCTTTATATTTAATTTTGCGTCTTTTTGACTGCCCATATACAGGGTGTTACAAAAAAATTATGTCTCACCCTGTACAACACTTTAGTTTTGTTTTTCGATATGACTAACGAAAAATGTGTAAAATTAGACGAGAATTATTAATCCTAAATAAAAAATTAAAAAAACTCGGTTTTAAAAAAAATCAAGTCATTATTTCACTTGTGAACCATCCTGTATAAAAAATTTTGATGCCAATTGAAAGTGCGTGTATTCATTACACAAACACATTCTATTGACGTTATCGAAAAAATTAACCGAACTTGAGTTATTCAAGATTTAGAAAAAAAATTGGTCGAAAAAAAACCACCCTGTATGTAATATTTTTGTTTAAAAAAGTACTCAGGAATCATTTAGAAGTAAAATTATCAAATAAAATTCAGGTCGATCCATTTAAAAATCGAAAGTTGACACCTCAATTTCTGACTTTTGAACCACCCTGTATAAAAAAAAATTCATAACTGAAACCGCATAATTAGCACATGTACCCTAGATTTTTTTATTTTTCAAAAGCTCTTTCAGGGGCCGAGTAATTTGAGGTGTCCAAGTTTGGTGGGACACCCTGTAGATGAAATTGAATCATTAAAAGTTTCCGCGCTTTCAGAATGTCTTCAGGTATTATTTTATTTGGATCTAGCTAAATTAAAAATAAATAAAAATTATCGACTGAAAACATATTAAGGACTAACGAGTCCTTTATTCCAGCAGTAAGCACGTAAAAGACGTATTATTAGGTGGTCCTGGCTGTGGGTATAGAACCCGCGACCTCTGGATTAAGAGGCCTATACTTTGACCTCTGAGCTACGGGACGTACTAAACAAATAAACCACTGTATGTAGAGTATAGAGTGTAGAGTTTAAAAAAGTTATCGTATTTGTGTTAATCACTTTCGTGGTCTTACAACTACTCAAACTCGCTTTACTAAATTTTTGCTGGCACCGGGACTTGAATCACCAACCTCCAGGTTACAAGTCCGCCGCCTTATCGATGAAGCTACTGAGGTCGGTATGTAGTGTGTAGAGTTGTACACAACACAGGCTGACAAATATTTGCTTTGAAACCTTGCAGCTTTCTTCTGTTACATTTCCCGCGGGATCAAACTTTTTTAGGACAACATTATCCCTCCTTTTTCAGGACAACTTTTTAAGGATTCTCGCTGTCGACTCTTGTGTCAACAATATTTTACATAATAATGAAGAACGTATATATTTATTTTTAATAATGATGAAGAACGTATATGTATATTTAGGATATACAATAATAATACAAATAAGAGAAAATTAATAGGGGGATATGGCGTGATTTGAGAGGTTTCTTGACAACTGAAAGTTTGTAATACACAATAATGTTTATAAATTACACTGGTCGATGGTTCAAGTCCCGGATTTAGCGTAGATTTAATGAAGCTAGTTTGAATAGTTGTGATATCACAACTGACCAATTGGCAAAGAAACCTATTGGCGAGGTCAATACATAGTTTCTTGTGATATTTTTTCAAAGATGAGTGTTTCATGGCCTTTTTATTTTGTAACCATGAAACAGGAGCTACTGTAGACGCTTGCTGTTGTAGCTCTGATGAGCGATAAGTGACACAATACTTCCCATTTAGGTGTTGGGTCAATACGAGGGCACCGGAAAGTATCCCTTAGAATCAACTGTAATCAAATTTAGCATACATTTTTTTTTGTCTACTTGGTGAATCGAACCGGGGACATTCCTCATCGAACCGGGGACTTAACCACTGTATATTATAATATAAGAGAACAGGATGCACCCTAAGAGAAACCTATGCAAGAGAACAATTTCCAGGTCAGATTACCTCTCGGAGAGACCTGGGATGAAAAAAATCTGATCCTTTGAGTTATCTTATTTATCCAGATTTGACTGTAATATAGGTACGAGATTTGACTCGTATACTGGTAACTGGTACATTGCATATCCAATATCGATACTACAATAATAATAACTACACATAAATAACAATAATAATGAATATCGCTCACTCCATCCCCTCCTCGCATCATCACTACACCCCAAGGGTGTATTTTCGAACAGGGGGGGGGCGGTAAAAAGAACATGTGGCAACGCAATTATTTACAAGTTGTTATTGTAGATCAATTGGCTTTCTAATCACAAATATGAAAGCCGGAATAATGACTCGAACATTTCATTATGACAAGGAACAGGGGCGGAAAATGTTTTGAGAGTGCTGCCACATAAACCGGACGAAAATGGGATTTATGAAGTCGCTCTTTAAGTATCTCAAAAGTTTGAGTTTGTTTACATGCCAATCATATTAATTATGCATTAAATGCACAAATGCACTAATATTAAAAAATAGACACTTTGAGAATACGATTAGCCCAGTAGTAAGGTAGCTCGCTAAACTCGCTTGCCATGCAAAATTTGGTTACAGTTGCTTGTAAGAAACCTTCCGGTGAGCTCGTGTTGAACTGTTGACCCATTATTCTAGAAATGTGTGGTTGATTTTCACTGTGTAAAGCTTGAACTTGAGAAAAATCCTCTATTTTTCTTTCTCGTCGTGGGGTGCTGTAGTTCCGCAGCTCCTTAGTACCGGCCGTGCCTGACAAAGAGTATGATTTGTTCCATTATTACATTTTTAATGCCAATGATAGACTTTTGTGTCTTTTGTTCAAGTTATGATTGCCAATGTTACTCTCTCTACCTATATATGTCATTAGTACTGCGGACTTGTTCATACATTCTTTATTAGCTAAAAGAGGGGTAACAAGTGGCTGATTAGTCAAGTTTATGAAGTGAGAAGTGTTGCCTCCTTCTTGACACATTTTGGAAAGTTTATAAAAATATTATGCATGCGACACTTGAACCTGTCACGTTCATCCGTCTCTATGATTATCGGTTTTTTAAATTCTAATTTGATTAAAAATAATCAGCGCTTTTCATATACAAAATGTCGTACTTTGGTCTTGTTTGATTCTACAAGTAAAGTAAGTAAAACTACCAATAGGTAGTTTTAGTTACTTTTAAAATTGTAGGATCTAAGATTTATAACTTTAATTTTAAGATATTTTTTTGTATTCATGGAATTTGTTCCGTAAACTAGAAAAAAAAAACACCTTGATGGTGTAGGTACTCTGTAATCTTGTGAAAGTGTATCATACTGATTGTGGTAAACTAATATAATTTTTACTGACATAACACAGAAAAAAGTCAGTAAAAATTATAGATAATTTCTGTGAAGTCAGTAAAATTATATTAGTCTAACTCACTCAGTATTTACAAAACTATCAATAAAAATTTAATATCAAGATGAACAAGCGCCTCCAAATTATTTTGTGACCAAATCCAGACGAGAATACAAAATTATTATTATAGTAAGTTTTATTAGGTAAAACAAAAAATATATACAGTAAAATACAATGAAATATAAAGAAAAACAAAAAGATTAAGCAAAGATACAAGAAAATTCTTCTCGCCGATTGACAAAAGGCATGAGTGGATCCAGAATATTCATTTTTTTGCATTAGTTATTACGGGAATTCGCGATACAGCCAGATCCAGGATAATCTCAATGCATGAACTTATAAAGTCCAGAGCAAAATTTCTATTCTGCTAGGGTTCGAACCTGCGTTCTCATCCAGAGTCACACATTAGAACGCCCGACTGAGCAGACATCATGAACCATTGCTCGTACTTGGGACTTGAGATAGCGTTCACTGTTTTTTGGCAGCTTAGTGTGAGATGTCCATTTAATGTATTTTTATTAAATTCTTTACATAGGTAGTAACCGAACACAGTGAGGTTCTGTTTTGAATTAGATACTGGACGATTTGGCTTTCGTTTGTTTGTCTGTTCCGCGATAACTCTCGACCGAGTTCTTCAAAATTGTTGAAATTTAGTATATATGTATTCATGTTCATTGGGGTCCTAAAATTTTAGCTTTAGTTGAATTACAATTAGGGCTAAATTAGGCCACACGGGGCCAAATGGGGTCCGTTTTGGTGAAAATTGAAAACAATTTTTCTATTTTTATTAGATAAATAAATTGTGATCGTAAAAGCTAAGGGGGCCGCACTGTGGTAAAAAATGGGCCAAAAAAAGCGCCGGTTGATATTTTTAATTATAACCTATCAAGTGGGGTATCGAATGGAAGGTCTTGATGTCCTCATGCTTGAATTATAATGTGATAGTTGAATCAGTGGGAGATTTACAGCTCACAGATCTACTAGTAGTAACACATAGTAGTCGTTTGTAGTTTTGGCATCTCTTCTAACAATTTGAAAAAGTAAAATCTGGAAACCCTGTTTTGCTCTGTACATGCAGTCATTAAAAAGCATATATTATTAAGGATATAATATGTACAAACAAATAGGGATAATAGAAATTGAAATACAGAGTTGAAATCATTATAAAAACAGAAAAAGGAGAAAATATATACCATTATACCCATAGTTATCCTAACTAAAGCCTGTGGCAATCTTTTCCACCCAATCCAAATTGAATAACTTTCGCTATCTATTTCTGAACTTTCGGTTCTGAAATCATTCGAGCTACTGTAGACGCTTGTGGTCTATGTTATAGCCTGCCCACCTCGTAGTACGCAACCCCTCTGATGGGCGAGAAGTGATACAATACTTTCCCATTAGGTGCTGGGTCAACACGAGTGGAAGGTATCCCTTACAAACAATAATTGTAACCAAATTAAGAATACAAATTCTTGTGGGCACGGGGGATCGAACCCGGGACCTTCCGCGTGGCAAGCGAGTGCTTAACCACTGAGCTAAACGCGCGCTCATGTTATTTACCTTCTTCTTCTTTTTTCTTCTTCTTGTTAATCTTTCTTTCCGCCAAAAAGTTTAGTTATTCTGTTTTATGTACCCTGTCAAGAAATCACATACACGGAATACCCTCTACAAACTCTACATTGTTTATCAAGATTCATAACGACAAAGGTGCAGACAAAGAGAGGGAGAGAGAAAGAATGAGAAAGAGGGAGAGAGAGAATGAGAGAGAGAGAGAGAGTACGAGTGTGTGTGAGAGAGAGAGAGAGAGAGATAGGGAAGGAGAAAGAGAAAGGGAGAGAAAGAGAGAGAGGTAGGGAGAAGAAGAGTATGGGTCGATATCTCATTTATTTATACGATGAAATAATAGAATTTTCCAAATGCGAGTACCTCCTCCTACCCTATTTTGTTAAACCCCCCCTTTCTCTCTGTCTCTCTTTCTTTTTTTCTCTCTCTCTCTCTCTCTTTTCTCGTCTCTATAAATCTTTCCTTTTCAATCCTTTCTGAAATTTTTTTACCTTAATATTCTGAAGGAACATATTTCGAGAAATACTGTATACATCTCTATATACATATAAAACAGAAAAAAGGACTACCTACCTACCTATGTTTGTTTGTCCGGAGTTGTTTAGCCAAAACGGTAAGAGATAGCGAAAAATGACTCAGAATTGTTCCCCCCAAAACCATTATCGCTTTGTCCAGAAAAATTATAAAAAGTTCAAAAAGGCATTGCTGTACAGCAGTACGGCCAAGCCTTAGTAAATTTGAAATTTAGTCCCGTTGCAAAGCACGGGCAAACGGCTAGTATATGTATAAACTCTGTTTCATGTTAATATAGGCCGGTTGGCTGGCGCTACTTGACGAGCGCTTGCCTCCCGGCGAGCTTGATAATAAATCGTTTCGAACCGCACAAAGCACATTGCCTATACTAAAATGGTTTCCAGGCGACTACAAAAAACGAACACGAAAATATTTTACGAGTTGTTTTGGTAGATACTACAGTCGAAACTAGATATTATGTATAATAATAATGCTTATTCTTTGTGTTATTATGTCAACAATTTTAGTGGGTAGCGCAGAATCATAGGACTTTACCACTTTAATTTACGATATCTTGTATTATTTTTTTGCCTAAGATTCTGCCACTGGTCGCTGCTTCACATTAAAGCAGCCTCTACTCATTTTTCCTCACGAGGTATGAGTGGACCCCGAACATCCAAGTACAGAGCAGAAAAAATCCTCCCCCGCTGGGATTCGAACCCAGGTCACCATGTGTGCAATGCCTAGCGCGCTAACTCGCTCTGCCACAGTGACTACTAGATATTATGTATGTAAGAGAAGACAAGGGACCGCAATTTTTTTCTCTTATATCCAGGTTTCTCTTATATTTTTTTCCTTGTAGAGAAGTAGGTAAATTTGACCTGGAATTTTTCTTCTTATGTCCTGGTTTCTCTTACATCCAGATTATCCAGTTCTCTTTTGAGATCCCTCCTTAACTTCGCTGGTGCAGTGATAGGTGAGAAGTCCTACTTAAGAGACGGGTCTTCGCTTATCTTTTCTGTAATTCTATTTCATGATTTGGCTATAATAGTATACATGGCCAATAAGTGAAGTGAGGCGTCCACTTATACCTCGTGAGGAAAATTGAGTAGCTGCTTTAATGATATAGCAGCGAGCAGTGCTGGCGGAATTATAGGCAAAAAAATAAGATATTGGGATATTAATAAAAATACGGAAAAGTCCTATAATTCTGCGCTACCCACTAAATTTCTGATATTTTTTTACAGTCAATTTTACGCCTAACAAGTAGGCAATTACAAAATCAATTAACTTACATCTGATCACATCTATGCAAAAAAATATGAAGAATTATAATAACACAAAGAAACACATTATTAATAGTAGTGTAGCTTTTTTTTTAAGTGGGGTTTAACGTCGCTTTCAACTGCCATGGTCATATTATTATTAAACAAGTTAGATCAAGTTTTATTTACAAAATAGTGACATAGAATATATACATACTTAGATAATAAAATTAAGAAAACAAAACTTGATCAAGGGCGGTGCTAATGCCAACGGCATTCTCATATCACGACGGAGTGTAGCTTTGAAGTACTTTCCAGAATTGTCCGATCTTGCTCTGGGTGGAAACAGGAAACAGCTCGGTTGACCATATTACTTACTCATCTACTTTTTACTTAGGCAGCTGGGATTGAAAAATAAAAGGTCACCTTAGCTGCCTGAAGAAAAGCAAAACAGTAAGAATATGCTGGCGTTTTGTGCAGTCAGCGGAAGTCTTTGACGGCCCGTCGGTCACTATTTAGGCAGCTGCTGTTTGGCTACTACTTACATATACATATAAATAAAATGGTGTGACATCACACAACTTTCTATTTTACAATAAAATATAATTCCACCACTAAACTTATTCCTTATCCTTTATAAAAAAAACTCTATGTTGTGTTTATCACTTTCGTGGTATCACAACTACCCAAACACGCTTTACTAAATCCACGCTGAAACCGGGACTTGAACCACCGAATTCTAGCTTACAAGCCTGCCACCTTATCGATCAGGCTATTGAGGTCGGTGAACCCTATATTAAGGAAATTATTTTATTCGTCGAAAATTCGACCTACCCAGTTTTTCACATTTCTGGACAAATCATAGTCTCAGAATACCAAAAAGTTCTTTTCGGCTATTTGTCCGTCCGTCTGTCCGTCCATGAACATAATATGTATCTTGAGAACGGAAAGAGGTAGAGACTTGAAATTTTGTTATGGGAGTTGATTTTATATGTATATCACAGGAACCACAAAAATTTGTTTTAATTTGGCTGCACTTTTCAGACGTAGGGCCCCAAAAATTGGCCAGAGATGCCGCAAAATGTGCCCGGAGGGCCCGCTCCTTCAGTTAAGGACACAAAAAAATAAAGAATAAAAAATAATAGAGTTGTACTTCAATTTTTTGTTGATATCTTAAACTTTCTGGAACCCAGCTCCAATTTACCGGTTTTATTGGGGCGACCTGCTTGGACTAACTTTTTTAGTACCTATACATCTTCGATGGGGCTTGTGACATATCAAATCCAATGATGTTGAAATGCTGATTACGAATTTGATATTATTTTTAAGATAACTACTACCGTTGAGTCACCCGTGGCGGAATGGACTTCTATTCGTATCTATGATAAGGAAAGTTGTGTGTTGTCACACCAGTTTATCTTATAAGGTAACGGGTGTTAAATAAATGAAAAATAATGCTGAAAGCCTATTTTTTTTTCAATATATAGCTAACCCTGTAATCTGTATAGCAAGGGCCGCCCAATCCGGCAGAGAGGATCCGATTTCCTCCACTGGTGACTTGACGCTATCAGTTATGAATCATTATCAAATTCGTAATGTTTCCCATTTCCCAGGAAAAAATAACCTAAGACATGGAAAACTGACTTTCGTAAATTTAGATCCCTAACACCGTAACACGTTGAATACCCAACCAGGGCCTCTTTCCAGAGAGCAAAATCACCAAATCTCCCTTTCAAATTTCAACCGTCAAATTTTGTTTAAATAACGTACCTATTCTCTGAAAGCACTATTCGAAAGAAAACAAAAAAATTGACTTACCCGATCGTCGTCTTCTGCTAAAATGATCTGACTCGTTCCTCTAACTTCCCTCTGGAATTCCAGAGTCCCTTGTCCAGTCTCGCTTCTTATCTACACAGGATGACATGTCCAACCATTCTTATCAGAGTATTATCCGAATTTTTTCTAGGCATGGCTTCGAACATTATTATGGTAGGTGGTACAAAATTCTAGCTTCAATGTCGGGTGCTATCTTCACGCACCTCTTCGAGTGAGATATTTTTCTTCTCTTTTGTTGCTGCGGAAAAAGTCGGTTAGGTATTTGAGAGGGATGTGTCGCTAGAGGACTACAAACAGAGAAACAGACTAGCAAACCCTACCAGCGGCTTGCTGTTTCACAAGGATTGTGGCTCGAATTATGAAACAGGATTAGTTCATATGATGAACTAATCCTACACTATCCCATAACTCGTCATCTGTTGGGAATTTCAACCAATCGCAGCGCATTTATATTGTAAATTTAGAATACAAAACCAAATTTTGTATTAAAAAACTGGTTACAGTTGTTTGTAAGGGATACGTTCCGGTGCGCTCGTGTTGACCCAGCACTTAAATGGGAAGTATTGTGTCACTTCTTGCTCATCAGAGGGAAGGCATACTACAAAAAGAAAAACTTCATCCAGTCTGGGTTGGGCTGGAATTGACCAACATTCCGAGGGTTTGAGTGGTCACTTGGTCAGTCATAGTCGCCCGCTGAAGGCTACTAGTTTTAAAGGTCCTACACAGGCTGAAGATATTCACGAGTGAATGTTATTTGTTTTCTCTATTTTGAAACTAATGGATGGATAATTAAACGGTATAGGCTCAAAAGACGATTTCTTCAAATCCCATGGTCACGCCATTCCAATGCAGGGAATTTACTATTCCAAAACTCAGCACGGCCAGGATGCGAACCCTCGGTTAAGAACCTGATGAGTTTTCCTTATTACCATGGAAATAAAAAAAATAAAATCGCTTTATTTATTCTGCCCGATTAAGACTAATGAGTCTTTTTTTTTAAGTGGGGTTTAACGTCGCTTTCAACTGCCATGGTCATATCACGACGGGGGTTTTACCCTCCATTCGCAGGAAACTCACAAACCTGCTACTCACATTGACCTCACCCAGCCTGAGTAGGGCCGGGAAAAGCCAGCGTCACGAGAATTAGAATTTGAATGGTCACCCATCCAAGTCTTAACCTCGCTGGATGTCGCTTAACTTCGGTGTTCTGAAGGGAACCGGTGTATTCAACATGCCATCGACGCTGGCTCTAATGAGTCTCATTATTCCAGCAGTAAGCCCAAGATGTACGTATTATTATATAAGTCTGCCCCGGTAGCTCAGTGATAAAGGCGGCACTCTGTGAATCCAGAGATTCCAGAGGTCGCAGGTTCGAAACCCAGCCGGGACATGACAAGTTATCCTCCCATTTGGGATTTTTACTACATAATAATTCGTCTTGGGCTTACTGCTGGAATAATGGGACATATCAGTCCTAATCGGGCAGTATAAATAAGGCGATATTATTATTATCTGGTCAAAATCCCGAATGAGAGGATGCCATGTCCCGCCCGGGTTTCGAACCCTCAACCTCTGGATGACGAGTCAGACGCCTTGACCTCTAAGCTACCGGGACAAGAGATCGGATCGTATCCGACCCTGGCTCTAAAATACTGTGCCGGCAAAAACTGTTGGATGGGTAACTGTGCTATCACAGATCTGACTGACATTCCTCTTGTTATCTTTTGATGAGAGGACAGTGGCGATTATCTATCCCTTTTCACACTTGATCCTTTTTCTCGCTATCAATTTTTTTTTTGCTTCCATGTTATTGTTAGGTATATTGTATTTTTTGTCGAATTTAGAATGTAGGGAAAACAGTATTCTTCCATATATTATGTATCACAATTTAAGTGGGTAGCGCAAAATTATAGGACTTTTCCGTATTTTAATATTCCAATATCTGATTTTAGCCTATACTTCCGCCACTGGTTGTTGCTAACATTAAAGCAGCTACTCATTTTTCCTCACGAGGTATGAGTGGACCCCGAACACCCAAATACAGAGCAGAAAAAATCCTGCCCCGCTGGGGATCTTAAGTCAAGATTCGAACTAAAGATGTGCGGACCACAGGCAGTAGTTATAATCTTTACACCATGGATATTAACTGAAAAGTAAAGAGGAAAGAAGAAATAACAAGATGTTTTTTACCTTAACTTAAATAATTAATTTATTCTGTACAAACTAAAAAAACAACTTAAAATCTAAACAAAACTACTTAATTTGTAAAAAGATAACTGCATTCTTTGAATTCTTAATGGTATGTACATGTACACAATAAATGAAAAAGTGATGTGTAAGACAACCCGGTCCAGTTTTCTATCATTGTAACACAATAATTGCAGTAGACAGTAGTTGCATATCCCATCTGTATGCATTCCCATTCTTTTGAGTCCATACAGCCAATGGATCGGATTGGATTCGAACCAACTGATACCTACGCTACTTGGATTACCAGACCAGAGCCTTGACCACTCGACCACCCACATGATCTCGTGGTTAAGACTCACATGGGTTGTCTCAGAAACCAAGTCTTCACATTGGAATTTTACAAGACAGCTTTAGCTGCAGAGTAGGGACACCGGAAACAGTATGACTATTTACTTTAGTACCCTACTTATGACGACGTAGGCAGTTAGTAGCATCTACAGGATTTTTTTTTTAAGATTTTATTAAAGAGAAATCTTGGCCGTATGGCAAATTCCCATGTTAAGGAGAGTAACCAATGCCAAAAAGAGAGAGAATTCTTGAAAAAAATAAAAGTAAGTAACTATTCCAAAATTGTGTTCGACTGGCAGGTCCACCGTCTGAAGCACATGGTTGCAATCTAGTTTCCTTTAATTAAGACGATAGTTTTTAAAAAAATATATTTATTTTTTTGTTTTTTGTAATTTTTTAATTTTCAAATCAACAACAGAAAGTTAGAACAAAAGTTAATTAAAATTATTTTTTTATTTGTGAAAATCTAAAAACTTTCAGATAGAGATGGTTCATACAATAGATTTTGAAAATGGTAATGTAAATTGGTAGAGATAGGATAAATTGTATTTAGAGAGTTTGGGTTTTTGGCTGTCAATATTTTTGGTAAAAATAGGTAACGAGAGAAGATGGCTTTACTTAGACAAAAGTAATCAAAACTACTTTGCTAAGACCTTCCATTATTTTTTTGTTTAACTACATAGTCATATCACGACGGGGGTTTTATCCCCCGTCTTACGAACCAGCCACTCAAAGTAACCTCACCCAGCCTGAGTGGGGCCAGGAATAGTGAGCATCACCAAGGGCTCGAATTTGAATGGACACCCATCCAAGTCCTAACTTTGCTGGGCGTTTTTAAAATGAAAAAATAGGTTTTGTAACAATAAAATTGTTAAATGTTGTGCTCAGGTTACGTGTGATGCGCAATGGAGAGGTTAACCAAGATGGTGAAAGGATGATTTAATAATAGGTGAATTTTTTTTCTTCTTCAAATATCCATAATTTTTATCTTATTTTGTCACATGTGAACAAAATAAGTTGAAACCATTCCTGTATTTTTCTTTTCTCGTAACTTCAAAAGGAGACAAAAGTAAAACTAAGTGCAGGGACTAGACTTAAATTATAAAATCACAACATTTTCATTCACTAATTCATCTACAGTCAACGGCACAAATAACCGGACATTTCCTGTTTTTTCCATTTGACTCGATGTAATAATTGTAATATATTTCCTTACAGACTATATTCGACTTAAAAAAATTATAAATAAAAAATTCAAGGTATTTATTTTTCTTCTGAGAGAAACCAACAGTAGGGAGGTTAATACTGACCAGAAAAAAGCATGTTCAACCTATTCACTACCTTTCATTCTGATAGAAAACAAATGGAATGGAAATTCATATCTCATAGAAAGAAATTTTTTTTTTTTTAAATTTAATAAAACTTTGATGACTTGAAAAGTTAAACATGTTTCTTCAGTTCAGAATAAATGTCCATACTGTTGGTTTTTCATTAAAACAATAATATCTATTTAGTCCGTAAGGAAATACATGGAGTCAAATGGAAAAACAGCAAGTGTCGGGTTAATTATGCAGGTGAGTATATTAGAGCCCTTTCACACAAAGAATTGACAGATATAAGTACGTAATCAATATAAATTTTAGAATATGCCCAAAGGAAACTTTTTACATAAAACATACATGTATGTATTAATTATTATTGAGCATAAATTATTACAAGTTGTCTTTTTAGTACCAAAATAAATAGCATTTTGGTGTTTTTAACTATGTATTTACATACATACATATACAAATATACATACATAAGAAAAAATTATCTGTAAGTTTAAGGTTGTTGAATCAATAGGACCTGTAAAATATCTAAATCTTTATTGTGGATATCTTTTCTTTTCCGTTTAAATTTTCATGTCCATATTATGTAGGTATGTATGATGTATATTGTCAGTAATTGGGGACTCAGGCTGTAGGTAATATTTGCAACATGGTTTTCAGTGTAGACACAAATGTAAAAAAAAAGATATCACAAGATTAGTTAAAAACTATCCAGCAAAAAAATATATTTTTATGAATTTAAGCTAAGACTCCACCACTATTTTTATAAAAGGGCAAATAAACAGAAATATATACGAGTATAATTAAAATAATTACTGTAAAGATTATAAAATTCGATAGACTTAAAATAAAATAGTAAAATACCACACCCCATAAAATAATACAAAATGGTAGAGTGATATAAGCATTGGTTCCTTAGTAAGAAATGATTTTGATTGGCATAAGAAAGGAAATGTTGCTTTTCTGTGTTAGGATTATTAAAAATTTGAATCAGTAGTGAAGCTGGCAGTAGAAGTTATGATTGAGAAGGATCAAGGGTGGTGCGGAAGAGAATGTTATTGGCATTAGCACCGCCCTTGATCAAGTTTTGTTTTATTCATCTCATTTTCTATGTATTGTATATAATAGTATATATGTATTCTATGTAAATAAAACTTGATCCAATATGTTTAATAATAAGAAGTGTGTTTTCTTTCCAAGTGTGGTACAATTAAATATTATTTTAACAATTTGAATTTGCACAATATTTGGACATGAAAGTAAAGTTGGTATACATCATGCTAAGAAAATTTGGCTGGCAATTCGATAAAAAGTAGAGGATTTCCAAAGGAGAGTTTACAGACTCAATGCTAGAATGTATTACGCCAACAATGAAAAATTTTAACCAATTTTTTTATAAGAAGCCTTCCCAAATGTAGATAGGTAAAGATAGACCATACAGAACCGACCTCAGTAGCTTGGTCGTTGAGGCGGCGGGCTTTTAGCCTAGAGTTCAATGGTTCAAGTTACAAGTTCGAAAAAAAAAAAATAATTAGCAGTGTGAAATCACGATAGAATAGAATATACTTTGTTTAGACTGCCGGGATAAGACTGAAAAGTCTCTTAACCCACCAGCACCAATAATAATAAAACTCTTTAGTGGGAATTAACCACCAGGCGAGGTTAATGCTCAAAGCATTTTCTACCACCTAACCCTCAGAGTCTTATTATGTGGTCACAAACTCACATTAATGAAGAAAAATTCACGCACTGGGTATGATTCGAACCAACGGATCCCTGCGCTACCTGGATTACCAGACTAGCGCGTTAACCACGTGAGTACCAGTGCACGTGATTGTGATTAACACACCAATAGTGATTCACACAAATATGATAACTTTTCAAGATAGAACATACAAGAAATTTTATTCACAATTGGACTAAAACTTGATAACAAGTATCGGACAGTTGACACAGTTCTTTCAGACCACCATTTTTAAGTTACATTACACTGTGTGTTTAAAAAGTAAGTGTTTAACTGTGTAATAAGAGCATACAGGGAGGGATGTGTAGAATTGAGCTAGAGCTAGATAGGTGGAGGTTAGCATACAGGGAGGGGTATGCAGGATTGAGCTAGAGCTAGGTAGGTGGAGGTTATGTGGGCAGTAGGGCGGAGCGCTTGTCTCTGTTCTTCCCGCGGGAGATACACCTCGCCTTGAACGCGGCCGCATTCATCAGTTGCTGCAACACAAGAGGTTAGAGAGGATTTATTTATTAACTTTATTTTTATAATAAACATTTAACAATTCACATAATAAGTAGTTATAATATTACAGAGTACAATTTTTAAGGATGAATAAGATAATATAGAATACCCTTATTTAACACGTTCGTTACCGAACGGCCATATGTGGATGATTTTGTGTTTTTCTTTGGGACCGAAAACACACATGTGGTTGTTATCAAAATTTTAACGAGGGACCGGACATCCATATATGGCTTTTTGGAGGTAGGTTGTTAGTATTAGAACAGATATAGGATCAATTCTTGTACAAATACGATGCCAAATATGCAAATTTGGTCCCCAGGATGCAACAGCAACTTTACCGCCTGGTCTTTACGTAAAACTTGAAAAAAATTGGCTTGGTAACGAACGTGTTAAAGTAAGTATAGTTTTACATTATTATGGACTGAGTAATTTACATATATTATGTGTGTTGTATTAAATTAATTAAAGATCGGGTAGTTTTATAAAAAGATCAGGTAGGATAGTAGTTTTATGAAGTTTTTTAAAAAGGTAATTGTGCCCCGGAACCGCTTTCGCATTACTTCAGGCCACATTACCTTTACATACATGCCATTCTGGAAACGGAACAACTTGGTCAGAATATTCCGCTCCAGCCGGTATTCGAACCTTGAACCCCTCGGTCAGTTACCAATGCTCTGAACCACTGAGCCACGGAGGTCGGCTTATTAAGGGGCTGGGAGGAAGAGATTGCAGATTTTGTTACCGACCCCCATGTCGGGGCCAGAGGGGGCAACTTTATTTTTTTAAATACAAACCCACCTTCCTTACTTTGAAGTTAAATCATAAAGTATAAAAGGTACGGCTGAAAAACGTAAATTTATCGAATTTTCTCGACAAAAAACAAAATATTTTACAATAAAAAAACTTTGGTGCGAAGGGTGCAAAACGCATTTTTTGCCTTGGTCCCTCGTGCTCACTCGCCGATCCCAGCTCTGGGGCTCAAAGTGTTAAATAAATATTCATTAAAAAAAAAATATATATATATATACAGGGTGTCCCGTATACAGATGCAAATATTTTGAGGGTAGGTTCAGCCCACCGTGGACTATCATATGAGCGAAACTTGCAGTGGGGCATTTTGCTTCGTTAAAGAGTTATGGCCAAATCCCTGTTTTTCCCACAGGTCTAGAGGTCACTTAGATCGATGCACGTTTTTAAAGAAATGGTAGCCAGTAAGTAATTTTTGACTTCATGTATGGATAGTCATGCATATTTCCCTTGAAATGCAGTTGGTTGCATGAAAAAATATTGAAAGACCAGAGAGATATTTAATCATAAGTTCAATATTTTTCTAAAATTCGATTTTTCCCTGTTTTCCTTTCGTGAATTTAGAGTACTTCTACAATTGCAATTCTGCGTATCACTAGGTAAAAAAATACCCTTTGCTATTTTGTTTCAATAAATACAAAGTTCTTTCAGACGCGTGAAGGAACGAATGAGATACGCCTTATCAAACGGCACCAGAAGGAGAGAAACACATCTTTCAAATTTTGAATCTGGGCGCTATTGCACTTTGAAGAACACTCGATGCCTGAAGCGGTCTGTGTGACTATTTTTGTGCCAACTGCAAGTTATAAATGAAAATTTTCTGAGTACAATTAGTTCTATTAACCAACTATATCAATCAAATCTAATAGTTAAAATAACAAGGCGATCAATTTGTTCGGTGGAAGAGAAAGCCACAAGCTTTAAACCTCGCCCTTGGTTCGCTACATATTCTTTTGGGTTCTTTTCATTTCATGTCCTGTGTTGCAGAATGTATCATGTTTGTAGTTTATCAATAAACTACAAACATGTATCACTGTATCACCACCCTTGATAAGTCTTTGTTTATATTTATTTCACAAATTGTTACCATGTTCATTGTAAAAAAAAAATGTAAATAAAGCTTGGTCCAATTGTTTATAAAATAAAAATAAAGTATTAATAATAATAGTAACCTTAAGGTTGGATGTTCGAGTTTTACCCAAGGTTAATTTTCGGCACTATTTGTTATGTTTTTGATATCATGATTGTGATAAACAAAAAAATGATATTTTTAATTTTACTTCTAAAAATAAAATCATAATTTTTGTTGGTAGCGCAGAGTTTTTCTCCATGTGTATTCTTTTTCCATAATTACACCACTGGTTGCTGCTTTCGTTGCAGCCTCTCTCATTTTTCCTCATGATAACCTTGTGATTCCGTAACCCCATTCACATAAAAGTTCACACCGACCGACCACTGTGAATGATCAATTTCCCTCTGTTAAACATCCCAGAGCAGTGTATTTATACCTCAAATTACGCGCCAATTCTGTTAAAATTCAGCCAACTTTGAATTTTTCATCATGATTCAGAAGTGTTTTTTGAGCTTTGTGTGTACTGCGTTCCATGATCTCTAAAGTAATATAAATGAGCTTTCTTTTTTATAAAACTAAACATAATAGGGTATTTTTTTAACTAGTGATACGCAGAATTGCAATTGTAGAAGTACTCTAAATTCACGAAAGGGAAAACAGGGAAAAATCGAATTTTAGAAAAATATTGAACTTATGATTAAATATCTCTCTGGTCTTTCAATATTTTTTCATGCAACCAACTGCATTTCAAGGGAAATATGCATGACTATCCATACATGAAGTCAAAAATTACTTACTGGCTATCATTTCTTTAAAAACGTGCATCGATCCAAGTGACCTCTAGACCTGTGGGAAAAACAGGGATTTGGCCATAACTCTTTAACGAAGCAAAATGCCCCACTGCAAGTTTCGCTCATATGATAGTCCACGGTGGGCTGAACCTACCCTCAAAATATTTGCATCTGTATACGGGACACCCTGTATATATATATGTTGAAAAGGTATTGCTACTCACTCACTCTTGTTTGTTCGCCTTCAACTATGATTGAATATGTGATTTAAAAAAAAAGGCAAGGACTCTGAATGTTACAGACACCTCTCTTTAAATAAATGTTCATTTAAAAAAAAATGTATGTTGAAAAGGTATTGCTACTCACTCGCTCCTGTTTGCTCGCCTTCAACTATGATTAAAAAAAAAAAAAACACTGCCGACGGACCGACAGATCGACACAAAACCAAAGTTGCTCAGGAGGTTATGAAACGTCCAGAAATATGAAAAAAATTGAAATCGGAGCAAAAAATTTTTTTTTTTTTTTTACAAAACTATGATTCAATAAAAATGTGATAAAAAAAAAAAAAAAAAAAAAAAAAAAATGTATGTTGAGAAGATATTGCTACTCACTCTCTCCTGCTTGCTCGCCTTCAGCGCCGCAGTGTTGAGCGGAGTGAGCTTCTCCCCCAGAGCCAGCACCTCCCTGACCAGCTCGTTCTGGCTCAGATGGAGGTTGATGCCGGAGCCCAGGACTGCGCAGAACGCGTCGTAGTGCTTCTTGCGCAGCCACGAGTCCAGACGGAGAGACTCCTGACCGAAGCGGATCTGAATGTTGGGCGACTCCGAGTTCTGAGGAGAAGAAGAATTGGTTGGTGTTCAGGTTTTTTTTTTTTTTTTTTTTTTTTTTTTTCAACAAAATATACTTGAAATATAACCGACCTACAGTAATTTTTCGGCCCTGTACTTGGAAACATCCAAGTACAGGGCCGAAAAATTATTGCCTCACCGGGGATCGAACCTAGGTCGTCATGTGTGCAACTGCGCTAACTTAATCGGCCACGGTGACAACTGTTATAATCTAAATCAGGAGTTCGATCGATAAGGCGGCAGACTGGTAACCTGGAGGTCGGTGGTTCAAGTCCCCGTTTCATATATAGATTTAGTAGAGCAAGTTCGAGTAGTTGTGATATCACGAAAGTGATGAACACAAATATGATAACTTCACTTTACTTGAAATATATTTATTTACATATAATCATCTTCTTCCTTTTTAATCACAAAGTTTCAGTAGGGTTCTGAGTGCGATAGCTTGTGTTAGGCCCTTTAGCATGTGTTGGACCCTATTGGACAGGTGGTTAACATAATTCGGGTGGTCAAGGGGTTAACTCTCTACAGCCCACATTATGAAACAGGATTAGTTCATCTAAGCGGACACTATCCCTTAACACGCCCTGAAGTGGGAATTTGAACCAATCAAAGCTGCAGTATCAAATACAATAGCTTGGCTACAGCTGAAGGGGGGAATGATTGTCTCCAGCTAACTTTATTTCAAAATTGACTTGTCCTGATGGACCACATATTCGATCAACTATTGTGAGGAATTTTTCTGCTCTGTACTTGGATGTGCAGGGTCAAAAATGAGTAGCTCCGCTTTGATATGAGCAGCAACCATTGTGGTGGAATTAAAGTCAAAAACAAGATGTTGTATACTAAAGTGGTGAAAAAGTACTTTGATTCTGCGCTACTCACTCATATTGTGACAGAATAACACAAAGAAGAGAATGCCAAAGGCATTATCTTTATATTAAATTAATTATACCTTTTGACTGCACCTGTATATAAAAAATTGTAAATAAAGATTGATCTAAATCGTTGAATAATAAAGAGAAATAATAATAAATTGTAACGAATATTTTTTCTTGAAAGACATAAGCTAATATGGGGGAAAGGCAAGGGAGATATATTTTTTCTTGAAAGACCCTTAAAAGCTTACCTCAACGTAACGCAAAATGTCGCGAAAACTGGACCGCTGCGTTTTGCGATCTTTCTTGGCCCGATACTTGTGCGAATCGGTCGCCAAGGCTCGCAGCTTATCCACCAGATCGTCGCTGATCGTCTCCTCATCATCGTCATCGTGATCGTATATGTCGCCGCTGCCTCCTCGGGATTGTTCCAGCAGTAGCGCGATGGCTTCGCCAGCAGCCAGACGAATGTCCAGGTGGGGGGAGTCTAGGAGACGACACAGCTGAGAGATGGAGCTGCAAGTGTTTTTGTACTGGTTAAGTATGTATTTTACTTGTTAGAACCGACCTCAGTAGCTTGAGAGATAAGGCGGCGGACTTGTAACCTGGAGGTCGGTGGTTCAAGTCCGGGTTTCAGCGTATATTTAGTAAAGCGAGTTTGATTAGTTGTGACATCACGAAAGTGATCAACACAAATATGATAACTTAAAAAAAAAAAATTACTTGTTAGTTTTAGTGCAATTTGATAGTTAGTGTAAGTTTAGTTAAGTTAATATTAATTACTACACTTGAGAGCAACAAAAGCGAATCAAACTTTTTCCTCCACCAAATCTGCGATATCTTCGAAATTACTATTTCTATCGAGTCGTAACATATCTTAAAATGCTGTAAATTTTGTTTTCTACAATTTCACAATTTGATTATTAAAAAAACACCTACCAGAAGCCGTAAAATTCAAATTTTCCTACAGGGTGTCAAAAAAGAAGAAAAACATGATTTTTTTATGTTTAACAAAAGAAGTTGTAACATGAGAAATCAACAAGATTCATTCGTAACAATGGTGAATCAGTATTTTGTGTTGTCTCCCCGAGCTCTAATCATAGCATTCATTCGATTTGGCATTGACTGGATCAAAATAACCACAATACCTTGGGGCAACCTCTACCATTCTTCGGTGAGGGTGATCTTGAGCTCTGCTACAGTCTGGGGAGCCGGTATTCTGCCTCAAACACTTCGTTTGAGTCGGTCTCAAAGATACTCGATCGGGTTGAGGTCGGGACTAAGAGAGGGCCAGGCCAAAGTGTCAATATTCTCCTCACCCAAGAACTCCCGAATACAGTTAGCCGCATGTGGGCGGGCATTGTCGTGCCCGAGGAGGAACTGGTCGCCCATACTTTGAGCGAGAGGAACAACATGGGTCTGCAGGATGTTATCAATGTATCTCTGACTGTTCAGGTCACCTCCCGCACCGCATGTGGTGAATACCAATTCAGTTTTTCTTTCAGTTGAAATCCCACCCCGCACCATACAGGAACCACCGCCGAAACTGACAGTTTCTGTGATGCATCACTCAGCATACCTTTCTCCCGCTCTTTTATAGACTCTTTTCCTTCTATCATTACCAAACAAACACACCCGGCATTCATCAGTGAAGAGAACAGAGCGCCATTGCTGGGGTATCCAATCCACGTGTTCTATGGCGAATCTGAGTCTCCTTTCCCTGTGCTCTCTGGAGAGTTTGGGTCCATTTGAAGCTCTCTTTGGTTGAATTCCAGCTTCTCGAAGTCCTGTAGACCCATGTGGGTCTACAGGAGCCATGTGGGTTTAAGCATTAGACCCATCCTGTAGACCCATGTGGGTTTAAGCATTAGAAAATTCTAAAGAATTTTCTAATGCTTAAAGTCTTATTATTACGTGGTCAGAAACTCAACTTAATACGGAAAAATTCATGCACCGGGTGGGATTCGAACCAACGAATCCCTATGCTACCTGGATTACCAGTCTAGCGCGTTAACCACTCGACTATTAGTGCACTAGCTCAAAATCCGAGGGACAGAGAAGTGTCATTATAAGATTTTTAACAAGGAGCAAAGTTTGTCAACGGCCAAACAATTCTTTCGAGTAACGGGACTTTAACAGGTTTAGAACAGAATCTGCTGAGACACAGACATACATATAATATTACTCTAGTTGAAGGTAATCACGGTGACGTTAATGCCCAACCATTGCTACTACCTAAACCTTAGAGTGTTATTATTATGTGGTCACGTACTCAAATAAATGAGGAAAAATTCAACCATTGGGTGGGATCTGATCCTCTTGACAGCATAAAAAAGGACTTATTTAACACTTTGAGCCCATGAATACCATATATGACTCTCAGCTGACATTTCACAAAGGACATGAGTACCATATATGACCCTCACCCAAAATTTGACTGTAGACATGAGTACTCTATATGGTATTCACGACCTTCCTTTACTTTGAAGACATGAGTACTCTCTATGGTATTCGTTTCTATGTGTTTCTCATAGGGAATAGGTTCTAGTGGTCCTTGAGAGCAATGTATGAGTGTTGGGTTCCGAAATTTGTGGTCCCTCGAGCTCACTCGCCGATCCTAGCTCTGGGACTCAAAGTGTTGTTATAATAATAATAATAATTCCGTGTCCGTGAGATAGGTATAGATACCTAAATCACGGTGTTGAGAGGATTATATGGACGCCCAGATCCAATGTCTAGGCTCCTTTCATGTCCATTGTCCTTTGATTCTATTTGGTTTTAACGTCCTGACTTGAGGTAGACAGGACGGGGGTTTTACCCTCCATTCGCTGGAAATCGTACCAGCTAGCCACATTAACCTCACCCAGCCTGGGTAGGGCCGGAATTTGCCAGCCTCACATGTTCGGAGGGAACAGAAGTTTCTGTGCGAAAAGTCTGCTCCAACCGGGAATCGAACTCAGGATCTCTGGACTACGGGCAGTAGTCACAACCGTTACGCCACGGAGGCTGACAAGTGTTAATATTAATGAAAAGCTTGTGCTTCTACTCACGGCTCGTCGGAGGGATCGCTGGTGACGCTACTCAGGAGCGTCCAGGCGCTCAGCGCCTCGGATGAGAGGACGCTACTGGCCGCTGCTTGGGACGGGGAGGGCGGGTAGAAGAGACGCACCAGGGACCGCATGGTGTCCACCACGTCATCTGTGTCTCCGATGAAGGAGAGGACTGCGAGGGCCCAGCAACACTGGAGGATAGGTGAGAGGAATAACAATGAGTATGAGGCTGGTATACAACTGAGCACATTAAACAACACTGGAGGATAGGTAGGAGAAATAACAATGAGTATAAGGCTGGTATACAACTGAGTACATTAAACAACACTGGAGGATATGTGAGAGAAATAACAATGAGTATAAGGCTGGTATACAACTGAGTACATTAAACAACACTGGAGGATAGGTAGGAGAAATAACAATGAGTGTAAGGCTGCTATACAACTGAGCACATTAAACAACACTGGAGGATAGGTAAGAGAAATAACAATGAGTATAAGGCTGGTATACAACTGAGTACATTAAACAACACTGGAGGATAGGTGAGAGAAATAACAATGAGTATAAGGCTGGTATACAACTGAGCACATTAAACAACACTGGAGGATAGGTAAGAGAAATAACAATGAGTGTAAGGCTGGTATACAACTGAGCACATTAAACAACACTGGAGGATAGGTAAGAGAAATAACAATGAGTATAAGGCTGGTATACAACTGAGCACATTAAACAACACTGGAGGATAGGTAAGAGAAATAACAATGAGTATAAGGCTGGTATCCAACTGAGCACATTAAATGAAATCATCATCATAGGGTGACGTCATCGTGAACGATGGCAGCCAGACAGTGGAGGAATGACTGAGTACTTCTACCACTGTCTTTACAAGGAGACTAATAATTGACAAGGGCCCCCAGAACCAAGCCAATGCTGCTCTACTCCCTGTTTATAGTCCCGCAGCCAGACTGCTGGTCTACTCCCTGTTTATAGTCCCCCAGCCAGACTATTAAATGAAATAAAAACAATTAAAGACAAAAGAATTCCTTACAAAATTTCCAAGGAACCTGTGAGAGAATGCAAAAGGTCCAGACATGATGCAAAATTTGGCAGTAAAAAAAGATCCATAAGAACGTGTCCAACAAGATAAATATGACATCAAAATTACAAAACTGCTTTTTTCCAATTAGGCAACTTTAATAGGCTTAAGTCTTTCCAGCTCGTTTTTTGTGGTTTTGATGGCGCAAATGGCTTTTCAAGCACAAGTATATTTACAATAGAATCAGATATTTTCTCAATATTTTTCTTTCCATTATTTGCAAGTACCCATGACTCAAATATTGTTTGCTGCATTCGAAATTTGAGATTCTGTCTCCCATCTCGTCCTGGCACATCTATATAAATGTCAAAGTCACTGACTGACTGACTGATCATAGCTCTACAGCCCAAACCGTAATACCTAGCGAGCTGAAATTTTGACACAACATTCCTTGCATACTGATTACATGCAATAAGAAAGGATTTTGCAAAAGTCCAAACCGTTCCATAGATAGAGCCCTAAAAGTGCACTTTTAGATCGTGGCGAAGCACGGGTTAAACATGATATTATCGAAATAATTTGATGGAGTATCAACCACCCTGTGGACTTCTGGCTTTCTTCTCTGCTTGAGAGTTTAGTGTTCTACTCCCTCCATATTTCTTTTTTTTTACCTGATGAAATTCAGAAATTCAATCTTCATTGTGTGAGGAAAATAGTGCACTAGATATTTATTGCCAATGTTCTTCTCTTCCCCTTCTTATTCATCTTGTGTAATCAAATCACTTAATCCAGATTTTTCTTATAAAGTATAGAGCACATGATGTCACATAGAAAGTATAGTGCAGATAATGTTACATATAAAGTATAAAGCAGATAATGTCACATATAATGTATAGAGCAGATAATGTCACATATAAAGTATAGAGCAGATAATGTCACACAGTCAGAATTTTCACTTTTTACAACATACCTTGGCTCTGGTTGCAAATGTCATGGATGCATCATTCATGATGAAAGAGAGGAGCGGGTTCAGATCCTTGCACAGATCATCTGTCACCTCCCCGGGTCCTATCTGCACACAGAGGCTGGTTGCTAACTGTGCCGCACAAGACTGCTCCTCTCCTCGTCCTTTCTTCAAGCTACGCTCTATGGCATCGCTGATGGTGACACGTCTGAAGCAAGAAAAAGGATAAGCGATTAGCTCAGTGGTTAAGCACTCGCTTGCCATGCGGAAGGTCCCGGGTTCGATCCCCTGTGCCGACAAAAATTTGTATTCTTAAAAATTTGTATTCAGCGCATTTATATTATAAATTTAGAATACAAAACTAAATTTAGTATTAAAAAATTGGTTACAGTTGTTTGTAAGGGATACCTTCCGGTGCGCTCGTGTTGACCCAGCACCTCATTGGGAAGTATTGTGTCACTTCTCGCCCATCAGAGGAGAGGCATACTACGGGATGGGTAGGCTACAACACAGACCACAAGCGTCTAGAGTAGCTCCTATTTCATGGCTACGAAATAAAAAAGGCTGTGAAACACTCATCTTAATAAAAAAAAAAATATTAAAATATTTTTTAGTAAAATTATGAAGAACCTACCAATATGAACTGAAGCTTGGGTGGTAATAAATGTGCGTCCCAATAAATTCATTATTTGTTTTGGGATCCTTGCTCGGACCGTTCTCGGGGGGTGGTTTCAATCACGCTGTATAAATCGCGTATTGTATAAATGGACACGAAGTTCGTAAAATTAAAAAAAAATAAAAATAAAAAAAATATTTTGTACTCTATTATTTACGACTTTGACAGGTTGGAAACAATTATACCATTCATATCAAATGGGACTGCTTTTATCAGGTAAGACAAAATACTTGATATCTTGACCAGTTGTTGTAAATGGTATTAAAAAATATTTACCTTTTCATGGTTGTAAATACCTATCTAAATAATCAAAAATTGACACCAAGATATATTTATCATAACCCCTTTATACAGTATGTTTCAGAAAAGGTGGCCACCCCCTCGTAACTTTTGAACGCGACGGAATTTTTCAATTCTGTAAAGTTTTAGGTATAGGAAGTGCCCTATGGCCCATCCTGTGGTCATATTATTTTTTGGCCCCGGTCGGTCCTTCCGGCTTTTAGGCCATATTTTTTCATTTTTCTCGCGAATTTTAAATGGAATGCTATATTTTTTATTCCTGTTAATTAAAGTCCAAGTCAGGCTGAGTATAATGAGCTTTTAAAATTTTCAAAAACCCTTATCAGGGGCGGAGCTAGTAGGGTGCAAGTTTCAAAATTGTTACACCCTGTATTTCAGCGTTAGTTAGATTTTTTAGTACTTTTTTTATGTTCATATGTTCAAAATATTGTTTTACACCATATGAAATCAAAAAAATATTCTTGTTTACTTCTAATCAGGGTCATAGTAAGGTTTTTGTAAAAGTACTTTTTTTCTCACGTCAATTTTTCCGTAAATTAATGGTGTTCTCGAAATTGGCATTTTTAGAGGTGAAAGTCTGCAGTGACATATGTTTTTTATGCTTGAAATCAAAAGAAAACTTAACGGAGCAGCGATTAAAATCATAAAAAAAGCCATTTAACCTGCTAGTTTTTTCACGACAGTGTCCGGTAAAGTGGGTGAATTTCGTATTGGATTTTTTTGTTGTTGAGGAAACACAATTGGCATAGAAAATAAATAATACCTAATAAGGGAATAATACTTCAATTAACATAATTAAATGCGAAATTAAATGAAGATTATTTCTTCTAAATCAGTGCCGGATAAATTTTTTTCTCTCTCTCTTTCTCTCTCTCTCTCTCTTCGCCTCTTTAAAATAATTGAATTGGTTTAATTTTCACCCTCAAGAGTTTGGTACTTGACCTGGTATTTTTTTCTTTAAATTTCGAGATAATTAGATTTTTATTTAGAGACCTGGTATTCATTACTAGCAACACCAGTATGATTTTTTTTTAATTTGGGTTTAATATCGCGTTTCAACTGCATGGTCATATCATAACGGGGGTGTTACATTCCATTCGCAAGAAACTCACCAACCTCCTGAACACATTTATCTTACCCAGCCTGGGTTAGGCCGGAATGCCAGCATCACGAAGTCTTCTCCACGCTGGACGTTGCTTAACTTCAGTGATCCTACAAGAATCGTTACATTCAAAGCGCCATCGGACCGACTCCAGAATTATTGACAATGTGTTTTCTACAGATTTTACCAACTTACCAACAAAAATTGTCTCAAGAGGGGACCCCTAGGCCGACTTTAGAAGCAGAATTATCCGATAATTATTTTTGATACAACTTGAACTTTGAAAAGTGAAAAAAAGGGAGAAAAAAAAAAAAAAAAAAATCCGGCACTGATTTAGAAGAAATAATTTTCATTTAATTTCGCATTTAGTTATGTTTATTGAAGTAATATTCCCTTATTAGATATTATTTATTTTCTATGCCAATTGTGTTTCCTCAACAACAAAAAAATCCAATACGAAATTCACCCACTTTACCGGACACTGTCGTGAAAAAACTAGCAGGTTAAATGGCTTTTTTTATGATTTTAATCGCTGCTCCGTTAAGTTTTCTTTTGATTTCAAGCATAAAAAACATATGTCACTGCAGACTTTCACCTCTAAAAATGCCAATTTCGAGAACACCATTAATTTACGGAAAAATTGACGTGAGAAAAAAAGTACTTTTACAAAAACCTTACTATGACCCTGATTAGAAGTAAACAAGAATATTTTTTTGATTTCATATGGTGTAAAACAATATTTTGAACATATGAACATAAAAAAAGTACTAAAAAATCTAACTAACGCTGAAATACAGGGTGTAACAATTTTGAAACTTGCACCCTACTAGCTCCGCCCCTGATAAGGGTTTTTGAAAATTTTAAAAGCTCATTATACTCAGCCTGACTTGGACTTTAATTAACAGGAATAAAAAATATAGCATTCCATTTAAAATTCGCGAGAAAAATGAAAAAATATGGCCTAAAAGCCGGAAGGGCCGACCGGGGCCAAAAATAAATATGACCACAGGATGGGCCATAGGGCACTTTCTATACCTAGGACTTTACAGAACTGAAAAATTCCGTCGCGTTCAAAAGTTACGAGGGGGTGGCCACCTTTTCTGAAACATACTGTATATCTGTAACTATGTCAAGTAAAAACTGTAATACTAAATACTAATACCACTCATTCATGCTTGAAGCCTTTTCTATTACCTAACGCTCAGAGTCTTACTATTATGTGGTCACAAACTCAAATTAATGAGGAAAAATTCATGCACCAAATGATCACTTCACTACCTAGATTACCAGACTTGGGTGTTAACCACTTGACTACCAGTGCACTTGACTAAATATATTCACCAGCAGAATTGACTGGATACTTGATGTTTTTCCATCTGACTCTATATAGTTGAAATTTTCAAGCAATTTTTGCTTTGATAGAAAACGAACAGCATGGAGAATAATAATGAACAAAAGACACATGTTTAACATCTTTTTAGGTGCCAAAGTTTTATTCAATGATTTTTTTTTTTTTTTAATTATTCACTTTGTTTTCTATCAAGAAAAAATGACCGAATTAGTTAAAAATGTTTTTCTCTTCTGTTTAGTACTTATCTCTATAGTTATTTTTCTATCAAAAGAAAAATACCTGCAAAATTTTAATCACAAAAAAGTTATGGCAAATTTTGTAGGTACATCAAGAAATACATGAAGTCAAATGCAAAACAACAAGTGTTTGGTTAATGCTGCCGGTGAGTGTAAATACCTAAATTAGGTTGATGTACCTGTCTTAATATCAAAATAATTTAAAATCTAAAAGGCGGCAGTTGTGGGCTGTGTGCTCCAGGGAGATGAGTTGGATAATGAATTGTAATGATTTGAGTTTGTGACCACATAATAGTCTTTATTTTATTATATTTAAAAAAAATTAACAAAATGTAAATAAAATGTCTATGTACCTCTCTGAAACGAAACTGGGCATACAGCCTCTGGAGAGGAAATGTGCTAGATTATTTTTATTAAATCTCAATAGGTAATCTAAAATTTACATCTCACCATCTAGAAAAAATGTCAAACCATGTACCTGTCCAGAATGAAGTCTGGTACATATCTTCTGGAGAAGGCAGTGTTGAGAGCTTCCAGACAGCTAATGCGTCCTTGCAGTGACTTCTGAGAGAGACCGTCCACAGCTTGATTCATCTTCTCTTCAAATCCATCATCCACCCCTCCATCATCTCCAAGCTCAGCACCAAAGTTACCTCCTGTGGGAGAGAAAGGCACGATGAAAAAAATATATAATGTATGTACGAATTTCTTTGTGGTGAAGCACAAGGCCTCTTCACAATTTTTGTGGGTAGCGCAGCATTACTAAGAGCCTCCTTTACATTTCGAATTATTCTATTACATTAATTTCTTTTTACTCTGGTAATGCTGCCACTGGTCGTTACTCATACAAGTAACTACTCATTTTTCCTCACGAGGTATGAGTGGACCCGAACATCCAAGTACAGAGCAGAAAAAATCCTCCCCCGCTGGGAATCGAACCCAGGTCACCATGTGTGCAATCCCTAGCGCGCTAACTCACTCTGCCACAGTGACTTACAATAACATTTTATTTATTTATTAACAACATTGGATTTTTACAATATTGGTAAAAAAGTAGAGGGAATGGAGGGAAAAAAATATATGAATGGGTGAGTAGAAAAACCAGGAATGTCAAAAATTGATTTTTTTTTTTCTTTGTAGAATAAGAAAGAATGTACTCTTTTCTATCATCTCTGTGAATATGAAGGAGAAATACCCCTTAAAAGTATAATTTTTTTCGATTTTAAAGTGGGGGAAGCGGAAAAGAAATCTGATGTAAAATAAGGAATGTAACAAAATCACTGACCACTTTTGCTAGCAGTATTAGTACCTAGTTGTGAGAATCTTGTCAAATAACAAGGAATGTAAAATTTAATTTTATTATACTCATTAGCATCAGGAAAGCAAAAATAAGACAAATCTTATTTGTGCTTTCCTGAAAAGTCGATTTTTGACATTCCTGGTTCTTCTACTCACCCATTCATATAATGTTTATTATTACATACTCATCTCACTTTAAATGTTCTTATTCAAGTAATTTAGTAATTCTCTCAGCCATGTTTGCATAGTTTCTGCTGCTTCAACTTCCTCTCTAGAATGATCTAAATGTTTTGGTTGATATACATGAAAAAATTGTTTATTCATTTTATTAATTACCTACAGTACAGGTAGATTGACATGGCCATCACCCAATAACATGGTCACATACTCAATTGAATCAGGAAAAAAATTCAAACATTGAGTAGGATACAAACCCAAAATCACTAATCATTGCACTAGTGACTAGATTGTTTACATTATAAGTCTAGTACCATAACCAGAACTACCAATGCTTGGTAACAACATAGTAACTTCTTCACTAAATTTGGTACTTCAAGTTTTATTCCTAAACCTCTGTGCTGTAGTTATTTGAAATATTGTGTGGTGTTTTGGTTTTCAAGTGGCTGAGATAGACAATTATTACATCAGTGAGAAATTATGGATTTTTTCATGCTTTGTTTACTAATACAAACTCTAGGTATTTGTAAACAATCAATACCCAGTCATTCACTCATAAGTAATAAACTTGGAATTAGTTCACCTTTGAGTGTACTGCAATACTATGGGACTTGTAACTGATATCATGTTATGTCAGAGGTTCAAAGGTTCATTTTTGATAAGCCTTTATCTACCATAAGCATTTTTAATTAGATTGTGAGAGCATTTTATAAAATTTTAATGTGTAGGCATAATATGAAAAAGGAACAATGGTTATTGACTTGATGCATTACTTCTTATACTTCTCTTGTGTTCATAAGATAATAATATTCACATGATAAAGTACATTGTCTAATATCTAGAAAACCTGTTCAAAATGTGCAAGTCTATGGGAGTCACTTTATTTGTTGCTTAACTTAAAGCCTTTTTAACATCTAGGTAATTTTAGATGAGGGTTTTTACATTGTTTTATATTGTTTTCAACAAATGGGGGGCCATTTGTTGAAAACTATGTAAAACTTTGCTTCTGCTTTTGATGTTATTGTAAATGACTATTTGATTGGGCATTATAAATAGCTAAGCCTTTAAGGTATCAAACTTTTGGTTTGATACGTTAATGTTACAAGTGAACTACAAAAATATTTAGTCAATTTAAAATTTATATACCTATGTAAAAATATATAAGAAGAAAAACAAACTAATACTGGAGATCATCAATTTAATTCAAAATAAAAAAGAACCACTAGATGCTTAACAAACATACCATCATCCAGAGCAGTGCTGTCAGATAAATTACTGATGACACTTGCATTGTCATTCATTGAATCTTCGTCTGATGTTCCCGTCAGCATATCAATGCGGAGAGGCTTCAGCAAATTATTAGAGCCTGAAATTGAAACATAAGTATAAGTGAATTCCTTAGTTGTCAAAGCAATTTGCAATTCATTAAGGTTACAAGATATGTAATGTAAATTAATCTGTTTAAAAAAAATGTGGGAAAATATACATTTATTTGCTTTACATCAGCATTATAATTCTAGCTGAGGTCCATTAGAAATCTATTCTAGCCAGCTTTAGAGCAGACAACATCAAAATTGTAAGTTCCTGATTATATTCCCAAAAATCTCCCTTGCCTTTATCCCATATTAGCTAACATTGCTTTTGGGGTTGGCATTGTTCAACCTCATAGTTGAGGTTTGCTGGGAATTGTACCACCTACCCACATTAACCTCACCCAACCTGGGTAGGGCTGGAAATGCTAATTTTAAGAATATTTTCACTAGTGAAATTTATACATGAACAACACAACACCACACACAGGACATGGAAGGAGCCCAGAAAAATGCTTCTGGGTGCAGGGCCGTATTTAAGGGGGGGGCCCAGGGGGCCCGGGCCCCCCCCTCGAGCTTGGCCCCCCCTCGAAATTCTTACTTGAACGCAGACTCTCGTCCAGGACCCCCCTCGAAGTTCTTACTTGAACGCAGGCTCTCGTCCTGGGCCCCCCTCGAAATTCTTACTTGAACGCAGGCTCTCGTCCCGGGCCCCCCTCGAAATTCTTACTTGAACGCAGGCTCTCGTCCCGGGCCCCCCTCGAAATTCTTACTTGAACGCAGGCTCTCGTCCCGGGCCCCCCTCGAAATTCTTACTTGAACGCAGGCTCTCGTCCAGGGCCCCCCCTCGAAGTTCTTACTTGAACGCAGGCTCTCGTCCCGGGCCCCCCTCGAAATTCTTACTTGAACGCAGGCTCTCGTCCAGGGCCCCCCCTCGAAATTCTTACTTGATTACAACATAATATTATGTACCTACCAAGTAGAATCCTAAGTGGAAAGTACAATGTTCTGCTGAGAACTCGCAAAACAATCTACAAAATAAAACACGGTGCTTTTGATTTATTTTTACTTGAGCTGGTCCTCCCAAAATTTTCGATAGTGAGTTTTCAATTCCAAAACACGTTTTAGGGTCCCCAGAGCCTAAATCCAAAGTTTCAGCCATTGTTCCGTGTGTCTATCTGTCTGTCTGTAAACAGGATATATCAAGAACGGCAGAAGCTAGGAACTTGAAATTTGGCACAGAGGTCATAAATGTATGGAGGACCCAGCTTGAAACTGGAAAAAATCGGTGCCACCGGTGGCCGCTTTTAGACAGAATTTGGTGGTTCTGGCTAAATAGTAAGAGATATGAAATTTTCATGGGAACAAGTTTTTATTTAAATAAAAAAAAACATTGGGGGTTTGTCCCGAATATTTTTTTTCATATATTGAACTTTTTGGTACCCGACTCTAATTACTGGTATTTTGGGAGGGTCTACCCGGACTAACTTTTTTATTATTTATCCTAGATGTGGGTTGTGACATATCAATTCATAGGTTTTTTGAGGTTCTGAACACGAATTTGATGACCATTTTTTCTCTTAGTAAGAACCTTTTAATTTAAAGGTAAAAAATGAATAGGTAACACGTAAAGAGTCACGTTTTATTTATTAAGTATTATTTTTTTATATAAATAAATTAACGGGTTTCCCCATTAAAAGCTAAATCACATTTTTTCTCGAAATTTGAAGTGACCTATCAATTCAAAGTGAGAAAGTTTTAGGTAAGGGTCTGAGCTTTCATTTGACACATCGTTAGCGAATTTCTGATGAGCCGTTCTTGAGCTACGCCAAGTAAAGTAAAAATATGGATGGGTAACACGTAAAATAGTCACGTTTTTAAAGGTAAATGACATTTTTTCTCGAAATTTGAAGTGACGACTGATCAATTCAAAGTGAAAAAGTTCTAGGCAAAGATCTGAGCTATCATTTAACATATCGATCGCAAAATTCTGATGAGCTGTTCTTGAGCTACGCCGGGTAAAGACAAAATATTCAAGTTTTTCGACACATTCTCTGTGTCGTGTGTGTGTGTGTATGTGTGGTGTGTGTGTGTATGTGTGAGTGTGTGTGTGTATGTGTGGTGTGTGTGTGGTTTTGTGTGTGGTGTGTGTGTGTGCGCGTGTGTGTGTGTGCGTGTGTGTGTGTGTGTGTGTGTGCGTGTGTGTGCGTGTGTGTGCGTGTGAGTGCGTGTCTGATGGGCTGGCGAAGCGGCGCGCCGCTTACACCTGCCGCGGCGGGTGTAACCCGCTAGTAATATTATTATTATACTATATGGGCCCCCCCCTGACGAAAATCCTGGATACGGCCCTGTCTGGGTGTGCACTGTCCACACAAGTTATAACCCCATCAATCCTTCCAATACCATGACACAACCATCATGGACATTGAAAGTAAAGGAAACATATTTAGAGCAAAAATAATAGATGTTTTTGTATTACCTCTTGTTAAGCCAAGTTTTATTTTTATAATTAAGACATCTTGCAGAAGCAGCTCCCAGGAACTATATTAAATATTATTACCTTGGGGTAGACCATACTATACATCATTCAATTTAATTTAAAACAGTTTGTGCTAGCATGAGGCAAATTTTTACTTGCAATTTTATTATACTAGATTTGCCATTTTATTAGCTAAGTCTAGATTTTGTGTAATCTCTTAAATGGGGGAAAATAATGCTATGCCATGACAAAATCTCAATTTAGTCTGTAAACTTTGAACTTGGTTATTTAACCTTATCCCTAAAACAAGGACGTGAAATTGACCAATGAAACACAGGATTTATTTTGGTGAACACAGGTTAGTTCAGTCACTGGTAGTCAAGTGGTTGAAGCACTGGTCTGGTAATCCAGGTAGCATAGGAATCCGTTGGTTCGAATCCCACCCAGTGCATGAATTTTTCCTCATTAATTTGAGCTTGTGACCACATTGTAATAAGACTCTAAGGGTTAGGTGGTAGAAAATGCTTTGAGCATTAACCTTGCCTGGTGGTAACCTTCCACTAAAGAGTGTTATTATAATTATTTGTTCATAAAAGACACCACACCTTACAGCTAGATTAAACTCCAAAACTAAAGATCATTAACTGAATGTGCATGTACTTGAAACTGGTTTGGTATTAAGGATATGGGTTAGTATGCTGTTCACATTCACTTTTGACATGATTATTTATTCATTATTGTATTACACAACATTGCAGTAAGGTATGAACCAAGATGTGAGATAGAAGTGAACATACAGAGTGACATATAATTTAAATTTCATGCTTCACATTCTACAAGGAACCAAATCTCATTTCCTTTAGATTTCTATTGAAATTGTTATGAATCCAAATAGGAAATAGGTGTACAAGGTTAACAAAGTACCAGTGCTAAAATTTATGCATCACATATGGTTTGGATTTAGATAGAGAAATGTTGTCAACGATTTATTCAGTAGATTTCCTTCAACAAGGGAAAGATTTATCATAGTGACACATCTCCAATTCTATGCCAGCTCAGTTATGCAATTAACTGTCAACTGATAACGAACTGATAACATGAAACAGTCCACCTCACCTTTCTTCTTTTTTCCTCCTTTCGGCGCCATGCTTCTGAAACACGGGGATTCTCTTCACTATTCAAATTATTCGTTAAAGGAAATTTTGATCAAGACTTGAGAAGATTTCCTATAAAGTACTTGTTTCGTATACTGAACACTCCAAAATAAAGATGAAGAAGGTATAAAAAGTTAGAAATGTTAAATATTTTAGTTGAATTTGTGTCGTACTTCATGTTACACAGCGTATGGTTAAAAATAAACTAAAATTTTAGAGCCAAAATTTTTCCATTATCAAATAACCAACAAAAACAGCTGATTAGGATTTTTACACAGTGTTGACGAGCGAGAGTGATGGAATTACCATACAGTTATAACACTGTGGCAGACTTGAAATACCGTACACTTCAGTATTCCGTGTCAAATTGTGCGATTAAAAAATAGTAAATAAAAATTATTTCTTTGTGTTATTAAATTACTATTTTAGAGGGTATCGCAGAATTTTAGGACATTTCGGTATTTTTAATATCCCAATATCTTATTTTTGCAAAGAATTAGATCAGTGGTTAAGCACTCGCTGGCCATGTGGAAGATCCCGGGTTCGATCCCCCGTGCCGAAAAAACTTGTATTCTTAATTTGGTTACAATTGTTTGTAGGGAATACTTTCCGGTGCGTTCGTGTTGACCCAGCACCTAAATGTCACTTCTCACCAATCAGAGGGGAGGCATACCACGGGATGGGCCGGCTACATCATAGACCACAAGCGTCTACAGTAGCTCCTGTTTCATGGCGACGAAATAAACAACGCTATGAAACACTCATCTTAAAAAAAAAAAAAAAAAAAAAAAAAAAAAAAAAAAAAATCTGCCGCTAGTTGCTGTTCACATTAAATTTAATCAGCTATACTCAGTTTTCCCCGAACATCCAAGTACAGAGCAAAAAAAAAGCCTGCTCCGCTGAGAATCAGAGCCAGGCACCATGCATGCCTGCATGGATTGCCTAGCGCTACTCAAAAAGTTGAGGTGACTACTCAAGATGTGCGATAACGGATTTTTGAGCACCTCTAATGATATTTAGGGCGAAATTATTAGACAACATCAATAATTTAATTCATTGTTAGGAGTCAGTTTCCCCTATCTTACACAGTACGCAATCCGTGACTTAGCGCCACAGAAATATTACAAAAACGTCTATTAATTCCGCCCTCACTCGAACTTGGATTTAGAGAACTCAATCCAGAACGCCCTTTACAAAAAAAGATAGCGCGGCAGAATATAAGGTAAAAAGATATTATCATAATACCTATAATATTATTATGTACTCAAAAGTATCATAGCATAAGTAACAATATAGATTTAATTAAACAAATTTATGCCTCTCCTCTCATCATTCCTCGGTAGTATAGTGGTCAGTATCCCCGCCTGTCACGCGGGAGACCGGGGTTCGATTCCCCGCCGGGGAGTTTTTTTTTATTTAAAAATTATTGTTTCTGTTATTTCTTTAAATTTATGACGTCGGCGTCCAACTGAAGCCAGGTCTTCAGACTCAACAAGTGTCATTTACCCATAGTTGAATCTCAGCCCATTTGGATGGGATAGACACAATGTTGCTCCTGTCTAACTTCTCACTCAGCTCGTAATTTATTATGGACATATACCTAATATGTTTTTTGTATCTCAATTTGCTGCAATCAGCAGAACAGCAAAAGTAAACTATTTCCTAGGATTGTATTAATACTTTGGTATTCAAACAGAAAAGAAAAAAACCCAAGTCTTAATAATACACAACAGTTGAGCCTGTATATTATGGAAAGTACTGTGGATAGTAAGTAGGTCAGGACCAGTCTGAATCAGTTCAGCTAGGTTTAGGCAAATGGGGCTTGACACACTACAACCATTTCTGAATAATCTAGTGAGAGACCATCAAAACTATTTCATAGAGACTAAAGCACCAACACCATAGTCAAATAGGTAGTAATTTAAACACAAAATAGAGCTGAAAAAGAACAACAAGGAAAGAAAATGATACTACAGAAACTCGATTTTTAAAAAATGAATATTTCATTTTTATGGTGTATTTTTTATAATTACTTTTTAAACTGAAAAAATAAATGTAAAATAAAAATAAGTATAGTTTTCTTATTACATAGAAATAACTCTGAAAAAAATATATAATTAATTACTAAAAATAATATTATAAAAAGTATTACAAAAAAATCAAATGTACAGTGTGTTCAGTATGGGGATAGTGAAATAAATGTCATTATCTACATGCTCTGTATTACTAGAGTTACATTATGCACACCCTTATTTGAAATCAGGAATTTTGATCAAGGAGCAAAGTCAATCAAAAGTCATACGACTTTGACCAAAAAGTACAATTCAATCACTTAGACCAAGAAAATCAATTTAGTCATTATTTTGTTTTATAAATATTTTGAATGATAGTTTGGTTTTACTAGAGTTTGTTTTTCAACTACATGGTCATACATTAGTTTTTTTTTTTTTGGCTGATAGGTAAATCAATAAAAAATCATTCACCTTTGACAAAGGAGAAAAATCCATTACAATTCATATTTACAAGATCCAACCAAATTTAATAACAACTCAAATTATTGCACTCACTTTCAAGTGAGGTGAATTGAAAAGTATTATTTAGACATTAGGTTTATGACTTCAACTAATTTTCTATTTCTCTAACCTTTATATTATATTTTATGGTCAGTGATCCATTTTGAGATACCAAATGAAAAATTCCTTCAGGCTGAGACAGTAGGTAATACAAAGAGTAGACTTTTCAAGACAAGGTAGTGCCCATATTTGATGTCTGTCATTCAAACTTGCAGTATACACCCAATATTGATATTGAATTGACTCCTGAGATAAATTGCAAGACATGGGTTTTTGGACTGAACAGAAACATTGTTTTTGCAGGTTATTTATAACTAGAGTTCATGTTTTAATTAAAGTGACC
This sequence comes from Bactericera cockerelli, assembly GCA_024516035.1. Lineage (NCBI taxonomy): Eukaryota > Metazoa > Arthropoda > Insecta > Hemiptera > Triozidae > Bactericera > Bactericera cockerelli. The sequence continues at coordinate 15,291,099 of CM044962.1, read as the reverse complement.
AGCATTATAGACCCATTACAGTTAGGAAAATAGAATTATTATTTTATTCTATGATTGTATATTATTATATAAAATGACAAAGAAAAAGTGTAATTAGGACAAAAGCAATGTCAAAGAGGAAGCAGAAACTTATACAAACAATGAATATTTTTTGAATACAGTACTTAAAATAAGACATAAATTGTGTGTGATTTACATTGACAATTATTAAATTTGCAGATGGCATTTATTTAAGAGAGATATTAATCATGAAGATGTAAAAAAGTCAAACAAAAAATTATTTAACAAAATCCTTACTTCTTGAACTATCAACAATAAAAAGTAAAAACCAGATCTTCAATTTATAACCAAGTTGGATGAATGAAGTTTACAACTCACTGTAAATGAACATATATTATCTTGAAATTGAATTCCATTTAATACAGTACCTCCTAATGTACTTTAATTTTTTTCAACATTAATGTGATATCATTTAAGTAGAGAGGCTAACTGATCAACTCAATCATACAGTAACACAAGGGGAAAAATGGTCAACAAAAATATAACAACATCTAAGAAGAGCTTTTCAACATTGAAAGCCTCAAATTGTTGCCATAAGAGCCACAAAATGAGAGGTACTTCAAGATTTTCCTACATATATTATCCAAAGGAAAAAATAGTACCAATAGTAATTATTTTCTTAGGATTTTCAAAGATTTTTAGAGAAGAATAGTTAAAGATTACCACCATAAGTAAGGGATAATTTTAGAGTGACATTCCTGCTAAGCAACTATAAAATTAAATGACATCAAAAGTTGATTTTTTGAAAGGGGTAGACAGCTATCACTCACAACTTTTCCAAAAATAATGAACAAGGTATATTAATGGTAGGTATATTAAAATTCATATTGGGTTCCTCAATTGTCATTGAAAATTTACATTTTATTGAATGTGTTATGTAAGTACTTGATGTAAATTGTGAGAGGATCTTGTTAATCCTTTGAAGCTCTCAGATTTCAAGCCAAATCAGCATTTATTTTGTAGGTACCCCTATCAATAAAGACATTACATGGTAAAATCAAACATTAGTATACATAATTATCTGACAAAAACCCAAGGATTGATTTGTCAGAATTATTTTAAAATGCTTATGTTTCCATTGATTGCTGCCTAAGTGGCTAAGCTAGCATCCACTTTTACAAAGCATTGACACTACCTACTGTAGCATGAGTTTTGAAAGTTTTTTGTTAAGTCATCAATTGAAATATATTTTATTATACATATATTAATGTAACATGAAATTGTACTTTTTCCAAAGGACACAAATATGTAGGAATACATCTTCTTCTTAACCTCTGTCTTCAGGATACATTCAGAAATTCAAAATGATCTTATACATTTTTATAAATATAAAATTTCAACACTCATGAATAAGGAAAAAAACATTGGTGTGATTTTCAAGGACATTTCCACAGCAAGCATGATTGAGGTTTTCAGTTTTCAAAAAATGACCAGTGCTTATTTGAATGTCATAAAATCCAGGAAAAAAATCCTGATGTCAATAAATAGAAAAAAATTAGTTTTCAGCATACAAGCAAGATTTCAATATAATTACTCTCAAATATTGCTTACTAAAAGTATGCAAATTCAAGTTTAAATACAAGAAATGCTATTTGACATAAATTGGTATTCATGACATGAAAAAGATACCAGTTATCAATATTCAAGGATTAATTGAACAAATAATATAATTTTAGATTTAGAAGGTTTATATAAATTAAATATCTGTGAGTTAATAGAATTACATAAGACCAATGCTAGTTCAAAAATCATCGGTAGGTAATGAAAAATATTCATTTTCCCATAAATAGCTCAATTTATAATTTTGTGTGTTAGTTTAAATGATCAAGTTAATTAGTCAGAGAACAAAACACACTTCTCGAGTAGTGGTTCTGATAAGATGAATGAAAACACAAATGGTACCTAAAGAACATTTAAAATTAAATATCTTAACCAGGTTGAATATGAAACACCAACATAATAATATTATGATACAGTATAGTTGATTATTGTGATCTAGCAATAACAGCTGACACTGTGTAATTTTAAAATATTTACATTGGATCAACTTGCCATGCAACAAGTTCCAGGCTACTTTACTGAAATGTTGCTGGTAAAATGGATAGCAGAAAGATATGTTGATAATAATAGCTCAAAGTCACAAATACCTTTCCCTTGTTGAATAAGTAAAAATACAACAAGGACTAGGCAGCTTACTGTTTCAGAGTAGGTTACCTTAGAATAACAGGTCAAATAGGTAAAGAGGTGGATACCATGGAATTGGAACTAGAGAAAACATAAAAATATTTGTTTCATGTTTAGCTTTTATAGATATAAAAAAATACCATCTTTTATATAATTATATAGGCCTTTAACTTCAATATTATGGACACACTTTGCTTCAGTCCAGAAGGATGGTAATAGAGACTATACTTATTCATCACAAGTTGTTGGGACTACTGAATGAATTTATAGGGTGTTTCCAATAAATAAATTTGTGTATAGCACTTTACAAGTGAACCACACATACAACAGTTAGACATTAACAAATATAGCTGTCAAACTATTTATCCACCTTATGTGCTTAAAATAATGTATACTTTAGCATTCCAATACATATGTGCATAAGTTTTTAAAATTAATATTTTAAATGAACAGAAATTGTAGCCCACAAAGAGATAAAAAAACCTCCTTCCAAATAACAAAATTGGGTATTTATTAAAATTTTGACCAATAAACAGCAGTAGAATACCCACAACACTTGGTTACTCTTCACTATTAGCTCATTACTATCAGACATGATAGAAGGGAAGAAATTTATGTTTAAAAACTTTTCAGGGGGGTCAGATCTGAGGGCAAAATTAATAGAAGTCATGACTAATCATTAGTTTTCCTCATCTATGACAATACACAAAATCTAGATTTAGCTCCACAGTGGTATTACAAATTGTCAATTGATTCCCAACACTTAAAAGCAAATACCTACTACTTCAAGAAACAAATAGCAATGAATAAATAAGTTGGTGATGAAGTGTAATAAGTCACAATAAATTCCTGAAATTGCTTCACTTGGATTTTTATATTGATTATTTAAGTCCAGTAAAAAGGAACATAACAACTGGATGTAATAACATTAATTAGACTGGTAGCAAAAGAAAACAGGTATATACTTGTAATGTAGTACTATACAACAAGAAATTGGTAGCTAAAACTGCTTTAGTGTATGATATAAAACACAGTATTTAAGCACAAATGCTTCACTGGTGCATGAGAGCATTGGCTTGCTTAAAATGAGTTAATATTACAAAATGTTGTTTACTTGATCATTGAGGAGTAAATATCATTTTCTTTACTGAATATAACTGGTTTGTGATATGACTTTCCATAGTAACAATACCTCTCTACAAGAGTCTACAGCGGCCCTTCTTCTTCTTTTTAACTTGAAGAGCAGCTCGTGTTGCTGTTTCAAACACTTCACGCACACCTTCTTTACTTTTGGCGGAGCACTCCAAGTAGGCAAATGCATTGATTTTTTGAGCCATGGCACGGCCCTCCTCAGGCTTCACGGGTTCCTGCTTCATTTTGCTCAGCTCTTTAATTGTGTTGGGATCATTTCTCAAATCCTTTTTGTTTCCAACCAGAATGATTGGAACATTGGGACAGAAGTGTTTCACCTCGGGTGTCCACTTCTCCGGTATGTTCTCTAAGCTGTCAGGGGAGTCAATGGAGAAACACATCAGGATGACATCAGTGTCAGGGTAGGAGAGGGGCCTCAGTCTGTCATAGTCCTCTTGCCCAGCCGTGTCCCACAGAGCCAGCTCCACTTGTTTCCCGTCCACTTCTATGTCAGCGACGTAGTTTTCAAACACAGTCGGGACGTAAACCTCTGGAAACTGATCCTTACTGAACACAATCAAAAGACAGGTCTTACCACAAGCGCCATCACCAACGATGACCAACTTCTTCCGTATAGCTGCCATGATGACTTTGATCAAAAATTAGAGATCATCAATGGACAGAAAGTACGGTCGAGAACACTTTGAAAACGATACTCTTGAATAATTAACAACTTGGAACAAACTAAAGATAAGAAACTAATAAAAATTCTTGGAAATGACGAGTAGAATTCACAGTACACCACACCTAGAAGCTGAAGCCTGAAAATCCTGAAATAAAATCAAAAGAATGTCGGAAACTCACACTCAGCTGATTTCATAAAACAGAAAAACAACAAAGAAATAACCAGGCTGCCACTCTGCTTGGGAACTTTCAAATACCGAACTTCAGAAAACGTCTCAAAATTCTTTTACAGCTAACCTGATTTCAAAAGAGATAAATTTTCGAACATTGATAATTTTTTTTTATAGTTTAGTCATTGGTGAATCACCTAATTAATCTAATTTGCTAACATTTTTTTTACTGATAAACTTCAACGTGTGTCTTCTTGCTTTTTCCACGGAGGTTCTGATTTCTGAAGTATCTGATTGAAAATTTTGATAGAAATCTTGACCCTCTTTTTCGTATCTACAATGTTGCCAAGTGACCAATATTTGAAATGATATACATAGGTACCTATTATTTGTTCGACTGCCAAACTATGTGCTTAGTCCTCAGTAGATTAATCGATATGGCGGCGGATTGTAATCAGAGGTTGGTGGTTCAAGTCCCAAGTTTATCAAACATAATAATATGCTAAAGCTGGTTTGAGTATAGTTTTGATATCACGATTGTGATTAACACAAATTAATACAACCTTTAAAGGTTAAAGGTTATACAGGGTGGCGCCGCAGGTTCTCGTGTTTTTGAAACGGGTAGTACGACCGAACGGAGGGGATGACGGGGTCGACGACCAACCCCTCTTGAAGGGTAGGAGGGGCAGTTTCAGTAACAATGTCGACCTGGTCCGTGGAGCATCGTGTTTTCGCTGTAGAGCAATTTTTGCGAAATAACGAATCTATCGTTGCAGTCACGCGCGCTTTCCGCCGCCATTTCAAAGTCCCGCATCGTGGTGCTGTTCCCTGATAAAGTAACCGTGCTGATAAAGTAAGCGTTTGGTGTGGGGTTTCCAAGCTGGGAATCATTGGACCGTATTTTTTTTAAGATGAAAGGGGGCAGGCGACTACGGTGAATTCTGTGCGTTATGGACGAATGATTGAAGAATTCTTGATTCCACAACTCGAACAAAACGACTACGATACAGATTCAATGTGGTTTCAGCAAGATGGGGCAACTGCACACACGGCAAGAATATCCATGCAGGCTATACGCACTCTATTCCCAGGGCATCTATCTCATGTCGCGTAACGGAGACATGGATTGGCCCCCCCGCTCGCCGGACCTCACGGTTTGTGACTTCTTTTTATGGGGTTATTTGAAAGGGAAAGTGTACACCAATAAACCTCGCAGTGCCTCGCACCCTTCAGGAGTTAAAGGCTTCCATTGAGACTGAAATTTGAGCAATTCCAACCGATATGCTGGAGCAAGCAATGGGAAACCTTGTTAAAACAGCTCATGCAAATGAAATCATAATAAGCACCTACCTTGTTTTGGGTACATTTCAATTTACACAATAGAGCAACGTAGTATATTTATATCAGTTTATTTTAAGTACTTGCATGGCCTATAATTTCACTAATTATACGTACGCAGTCTACACTCTACTTGTTTGACGCTTTTGTAGTCGCAGTAATCGACCCACAGATTTCTATGATTTTGTTTAAAAAAATTCCCTGATAAAAATTTCCCACAATCGTTTTTTCCCTCCTTGTCAAATCAAAATATTTTCGCAAAATGGCGCTGAGAGTTTGGTGTTTTTGTTGATGTTTTCAAAAAGATTAATTAGAAAAAAGAAGTCAAATTTTAACCGTAATTACTAGACCAACATTCTATTTTTCAGACAGATAATAAAATTATAGTTTGATAAGCCCACGAGTCCTTTTTCTGGAATTTTCATCATCTTCAACATTAGGAAGAAGTGGTATTCTGGTATTTTGAATCACCTGACCACCACTATATCCATCTCCAACTACGAAGCTTGCAAATTTGCAAGTGTCCAATTCCATGTAAGTAGCTATCACCAGCATACTGTTATGTTAGGGTCACTGTATCTAAGACACGCCATTTCCACTGATAGCATAGTTACACAATTGATCCTTAATGTCCCTTAAAATGAAACAACTGGCTCAAGATATGAGTATTTGACCATGACATTATGTTGAAGTTTAGAACTTCAATCACTGACTTCACACCTCTGGTTCAAACTAGTAAACCCTAATAAGTCTTACTAATCCCCTGAATTATATTAGTCACACGAGCTTAAAATAGAAAGTTTATACCAAAAATTCTCTCAATAGTGGGTGGTCATAGTCAAATCATTCAGAAAAACATGATTGGCTAAAATGACTTGGAAAAGAGTCAAACAGTGGCCTGTGGACTTCATGAGAATAGGATGGTCCTTGGAACATCATCATATTAGTAACAATCCTGGAATCAGAAGTGATTTTTGGTAGCCAGGACTTTGAAAGAATCTAGGACCTTGGCTGTTCACCTTGTTGTAAGGATCTACTAACAGGAACAAACCCTAATCAGCCTAGCTAGCTGAAAGAGTCAGAGGATTTCAAAAGTTTTGTGCAGAAAAAAAAACCATAAGTCCTCTAAAAAGAAAAAAATGGTTTGTCCTGAAAATATTTCTATTATGAAATGGGGACTAGAAAGAGCTGGACAATGCTCCAAAAGTCCTTAGATTAATTGTAAACCATACATCATTTGAGCTATTATTATTAACCTGGTTAGATACTCTCACCCCCTTGGCATAGCTTTTGCCACTGCAACAACAACAACAACAACAACAACAACATAATAATGTACTCAACCATAATATTGTGCTACCCACAAAATTGTTAACAGGCTTTTGTTCTACCACAAAGAAAATATACTTCTCCTTACCTAAGTACTAGTAGTGCTCTATTTAGACTGTTGGTTTGAGTGAGAGTGTTCAATCTTGGGATTGAGCTAGTTCATGATATTAGATCATTTAATAATTATTATTATGTTATTGAAGAAATAATATCCAACTTGTTTCATGGTCAGGTTAAACTGTATTATTAATTGTACATATTCATATGATTGTACATTAAACCAAAAAAATGTGGCTGGAATAACAAAAGTACTTGTTCACTTATCTAAAGAAGAAAAAAAAATGTGGCCCAAACCCAAATTTGTTACATGAGTCATCTTATATTATAAAATGATTTGTGTGTGTATGTTAGTCCCTCTTAAGAATATTATCTAAAGAAGAAAAAAAATATGGCCCAATGCCAAATTTGTCACATGAGTCATCTTATATTTTAAAATGATTTGTGTGTGTATGCAAGTTAATTTCTGAGTCTATCAACTGACATTTATAAGTCCACTTAAAGAACTTTTTTGAGAAAAATCTTTAAGATGATTATCTCCAATGCTTTTCAAGGGCAGACTCTCATTATATATTTCTAATTTCCTTAACTATTTAGGCAAAAATGCACCATGATCACCAGAAAACCCAATTTTAGGGAATCTTAGCTATTTGATTACTCATTTCAAGATATCATTTTTTAAATGGATTATCATGCTACGAAAGCCAACCCCATTGAGCATAGATAAAACCCAAAAGCTGTAAAAAAAATAAAAAAAAACATAAAGTTAGTGGTTGTGCTACCAGTGGTAGACTTTGGCAATTCAATAAAATAATTTAAAAAAGTACAATACAATACTGAATCTAAAAAAGTGCAAAATATTTAGCAAAAATCCCTGCTCAAAAAAGTCAAATTTGGCATTTTTTGGACCATAAAAAATCAAGAAAGAATTTGTCTCAAAATCGAGTGGTTTATAAAGATGTACATCACAAAGAGTATATATCACATCTATACTTTCCTACCTCTTCGGTACCACAGGGTTCAGGTTTGAGTTGTCTCTTGTTTGTAATCATGATAGATGGCATAGGTGAGGGAATCCTGCACTTTAACTTTCTTTTATATGCAGATGATTTAAAGTTGTACTGTAATATAAATACCCCAGATGATTGTTCCTTACTCCAAAATGACCTTGCATCAGTTTTTTCTTGGTTGAATAGTCACAAACTAACACTCCACCCGATGAAATGTGAGGCCATAACAATAACAACTTGCAAAAATGAAATATGCTTTGACTATAAACTTGGAGATCATATTCTCAATAAAGTAACAAATAAAAAAGATCTTGGGTTCACATTTCAGAAAAACTTATCTTTTAATAATCACAAAGAAAATATTACAAAAACGCATTTAAAGCCTTAGGAATGGTAAAAAGATTCTCTAAGCCATTTCAAAATATAGATGCCATCAGAGCTCTTTACACCTCTCTCGTTCGTTCAAAACTTGAATATGCCACTGTCATCTGGCAACCTCACACCCAAGAAGGAACGAGAAGGGTGGAAAGAGTCCAATCACAATTTGTTAAGTATCTCTTTTGGAAAGAAAACAGATTTTATCCATCTTACCCAACAGCCATAGCGTCTAGTACTTTATGTGAAGTCCTAGATCTCAAGAGTCTACAGGCATGGAGAGATGTTTGTCTGCTCACATTAATTTACAACATAATGAACAACATAATTCTTTGCCCCAATGTGACAGAACAGATGTCCTTAAAAGTGCCTAATATGACACTGAGATCTAGGGTTGACCAAGATTTTACTATATTGATAAAAAACATAAAAAAATATACCTGGATTCAACCATACCATCAGGTCTATCTCTATTTAACAGACATTCTCGAGCCCTGGACCTAGCGATGTTACCGGAGAGGTATAAAGAAACTTGTAATTCTATTATAGGGTCTTAGTTTAAGTACTTTTTTTATAATTAAGTTCAATTATAGATGTATGCTATTGTAAATTGTCTATATAATTGCACTATAACAGTGCGTTTAGACAGTTATTAAAAAAATAAAAAAAATCACGGGACTCTTTAGACCACCTAAGACAGTTAAAAAGTTTTTTAGCTTTGTATAAATTTTTCCAAAACATTGTCTTACTTAAAACTGTTTTTTTTTCTTATATCTTTTTTTTTTCTTTGTTTCAGATAAAGTTGTACTGAATTATCAGAATCAAAGCTATATATAATTTTAGCAACATCCCAAGAGATCTCATTTGAGAAGAAAGGTTAGTTGAAGAAAAATAAGACTCCTCTGGTCAAACTTATTGGGAATGTTTTTTTCTTATCACTTTTTTCTTCTTTCTTTTTTTCAACTAGGCATGCTGGAAAAGAACAGTTTTTTTGTTTGTTCGAAACACTGCCTCAATTTCATATTAACAAACCACCTATAACACTCAGATGACTGAGATAGTAAAAGAAAAACTCCACAATGACTTTTTCACACAATAAAGGTGACCTTTCTTGATGTGTAAAATTTTTGGGAAACATTGGAGAATAATTTATTGTTTTGATTAGACATGATCTTAAAGAGGCATATACTTTGTTGTTAGACATGGGTTGATAAAGGCTCCAAAGCCACTCAAAGCTAATCATTATTTCCCTTAACTCTTTCCGTTACAGTATCAATGCAAGTTCATACTGCAACAGACTGGACCTTCTTCATAAGAAAAAAAACCAACTGTATCCTTTCTCCAGTATTGAGGATGACAGAGTGCTGTGAACTTGGCATGCTTTGCAGTTTGGAATCCCGCCCCAGTCATCCAGACTTGGACTTCATCACAGGAGCAGAATATCCTCTCAGAGGAACACATGTGTAGTCTTTAATGTGATTGTTGGTAATCATATTGCTTTTTACGTGGATTCTTTGTCCAAATTTATTTGTTGTTGTATTTCTATGAATATTCGTAAGTATAAATCACTATATTTGAAGCATTTGAATTTACTTTATATTTTTGGTTAGTAACCTTTCTATTCCACTGTTTATAACATCTTAAATATACTAATTCTAGATAAAGTAGTTGTTTTTTTGGTGTTGTTGAGATATTTGACTTTTCTAAAGAATATTTTTTTTTTTAGATTTTAGATTGATTCATTATTTTTCCTGTCATTTGTAAAAGACAGTTCAATTGTTGTGTGGATTGTATTTCATATAAAATTTTAATATAAGTTTTGTTCAGGTTCTATCCAAAACCAATTCTATTCCTAAATACCAAAGAAAAGCAGAAAAATGGTCTCAACTCGTTATTATTCGGCTAAGACTAGAAGTCAAAAACAGAAAAAGACATATTCTGTTTCCATGAAAGAAAAAAATGTCAAAAGTTATAATACATCTAAAAAACATGACATAAAACCTCAGAAAACTGTTCACAAGAAAATCATAGATGCTACCAAGACAAATTTTAATCATTCATCAAAAAGATCACTCAAACACTTACAAGATAACTGTCACTTTGATCCTGAAGAAAAACATATTGCTAAAAAATCTAAAAATGTAGCTAAGAAAGCAGTACCTCAGAAGATGAAGAGGAAAAAATCAGTCAAACTTAAACAATTTAGTGTTGTTACCAAACCTGGGAAGCTCTGTAAAATTAGTAAGAGAGTGAATTCTTCAGCTCATAAAAAGAAACAAAAATATTCTGGTACTATTAAAGCAAAAAATACTAAAAATAAGGATATACCTGTAAAGCTTAAAGTGAAAAAAAATTCACTGGATCAAAAGAAAAAAGAGCTTCAAAATACCAAATCACAAATTAAGAATAATAATAAAACTTCAAGTAAGATCAGTGAGCTCAAACCACAAAAAAAGGGGAACAATAAAAAACCACATAGTGATGGAATCCTCAATGAAAGTAAAATTGATTTGAGTCCTGTAACATTCAAGAAAAGTATCAGAAAATTCCTGTTGCATGAAATCCTCAGGAGAAGACAGGAAAACAGTATAGGAAGACGTGTTTCTAGGAAGTCTCAAAACTGTAATGGGTGCATGACAGTTTTGAGAACTAACAAAAAATGTAATTCCAGCAGTTCCTCTCCCAAGTTACCCAGCACTCAACACAACATGTCACCACAACTGATCTCAACACAAGATGAATGTAGGCATCACAATGCTATCAAACCTATAGTAAATAACAATAATGTTCCTAATTTAGTTTTAAGTACAAACCCCAACTTGCCTCGTAGTACAAAGAATCATTCCAATTTCCAGAAAAATGAGCACAATTTATATTGCAATAGAATTGTAACAAGAAATATTACTAAAAAGAACAAGTTTTTGAAGTTGAATTTTAAAGACATATCGAAACCAAATATGTCCAGTTTAATGAAGGTAATGAAAAAAACCACCTTTAAAGCAAAACAGTTCAATAACCAAATTCAATACTTCTCAAAATAACAGAGTTCAGAGATCAGTGTCTATGCCTTATCTGGATCAAGCAATCCACAACTCTAAATTTAAAGCTAAGTCAATAACTGAAAAAAATTCTCCAAATATGAAATTGAAAAATAAAAATGAAACTTTACATTCCAAGAAAAATAAAGAGAAGCAAAAGAAATTTAAAGAACAAAAGGAGCTTGATGCTGAAATTCTAAATATAGTAGATGATTTGAAAGAAGTAGATGAAAATGTAAACTCGAAAATTTTATCTTTAAAATTGAAGGACAGTAATGTACAATATGTTCCACCTCTAGTACAGATGACAAATACTTTAATCATACAAAGAAAAAAATCACCAAAGCCACTGAAAAAGACAAGTTTAAACAATGCTCAGGTTGCAGCAACAAAAAATAGCATGAGAATAGAAAATAAGTCATTTGTGAATAAATCTAAGACATTCTCGAAAAACTTAAATACTGTTGATAAAATTAATTCACAAACTAAGAAGTTAGTAACACCAAGTTCTGTAACAACAGACCCTGCTATTCTAATCAGAGGAAATCAAATTAATGATGAAAAAGTTTTAGACAAATCAAATGAAACCCCTACTGCTACCAGAAATTCAAGAACCACATTACCATTGACTCTGAAAACTAAAATAGTGGTAACTAATGGAAAAAAAGTAAAAAAAGAAGCTTTCTCTTCAAGAGCAACGTATTTATAACCTTCTGCGGTGTTATGGTGACAAAAACCTGACAAAAGAATCCCCAGTCAAAGATCAAAAGAACTCTAAATCATCAAAAGACCAAAAAAATTCAATTGGTGAAACCTGCAATGAAAAAGTCAGACCAAAAAGCCTTTCAAATCTAAAAGAATCCCCAGTGGAATCTCAAAAGAAGTCTACAACATCAAAAGACAAGAAAGTTTCTCTTGGTGAATCTTACCCTCAGAAAGTTGAGCAAAAAAGCACTGCAAATTTAAATGAATCCTCAGTGAAAGCTCAAAAGAAGTCTACAGCATCAAATGATAAGAAAGTTTCTCTTAGTGAAACTTGTTATGAAAAAGGTAAACAAAAAAGCCCTTCAAACCTAAAAGAATCCCCATTAAAGGCACAAAAGAAGACCTCACCACCAGAAGGCAAGGACTATTCTCTTGATAAATCCTGCTATGAGAAAGATAATCAAAAAAGCCCTTCAAACTTGAGCAAAGTTTCAACCACTCCAAGTAAATTCTGTTTGTCAATGAAAGAAACAGCAGCCACAAGTGACAAAGAAAAACGTAAACTGCACAAAGAAAAATACAATATCATCAAAAACATTAAGGACTCTGAACAGAATTATGAATTACTTCCAGAAGAACCAAAAAAATCCCTCAATGATAAATTTTGTTCCAAACAAAAAATTGCTGACAAAAGAAAAGAATATGTACTTTCATCAAACTCAAGTGGGATAGAAAGTGCTGACTATGATAATAACAGTGGAGAAAATGAAATCACCATGGATGAATCAAATGAAAAACAAATAAAAAGCTCCCGAAATGAGATCATGCTGGGTGGGAAATGTTCTGATTGGAATGAGAGTGATGATTCCATGAGTAGTGTTTTTAAAAAATACAAAACAAATCCTAAAATTAAAAAATCTAGCTTCACACCAACTGGGAGCCATAAAAGAAAATCCCAAGATAAAATTAAAACGGGACGAAGAAAAAGTCCATCAGGTAATATACAAGGTAAGTACTCAACCAAGCCATCCCACACATTGGAAAATTTGTCAGTTGAAAAAGAGCAATGTATCGCATCTAATTTATTAAATAATGGTAATAAGAGCATTCCCTTGGACAGTTCCAACAAGATTATTATTAATAATAATAATAATCTTTTTGGAGATGTCCACAGTGATGTTGACATTTTTGATGATTCCAGGACTATGTGCACATTAATTAAGAATCCAATCAATAAAAATAACATTAATGATGATATTACAACACCTTTGTCTTCTGGTATCAACAAAACTCAAGGGAACAAACAACAGGACAGAAAGCAAGTCAAATCTGATAGCCACAAGAAGAATGTAATTAATGAAAATTTCAAAGAAATAGCCAATGAACATCAAAAGAAATATAAAACAAAAGATTTGGTCGAAAATTTGATGCAATGGACTGCGCATGATCCAAATTTGACGTCTTTTGATCATAGTCTAGTGAGAAGCAGAGACCGAGATGCATTGAATTATCGAGATTATACCACACGCACAGGGATTGCACAGAACCCTGTCAGGATATTGAAACGAAAAGTATGTGAAGATCTGAAAAAACAGTTGGGCAACGAGTACAAGAATGGAAAAAAATGGAAAAGACTACTTCCAATGTATTTGTTTCAATAAGTTCTTCATAACAAAGGTGAGAAATAAAGTAACTCACAATTTTGATATTTTGACCGTTAAGGTAAAACCTAACAAAAATGAGAATGTTTTCTCAATGAATGATGTTCAGTTCTGTAAATTTTGCTCTCGCATCTATGATAAGTACAGGAACAATTTCATACTCATCAATCAGGAGTACATCATGAAAGAGTTTATTGAGCAACACACCAAATCCTGGAACCGAATTAACAAATCATATGATAATGAATTTTCTATGAATACAAGCAATATGTCCAACTTTTGTAATCTTTCATTTGCTTCAACAACTTCAACCCCTTGTGATTCACAAACCAACAGTCGAACTGAATCTAGACTGGATTCTATCTCATCAGAAAAAACGGAGTCCCTCAACATGGGATCTGAGTACAGTGATTTCTACCTCAATGATATCTTCCTCCAAAACACAAAGATACCCAGTGATCTAGCAAAACATGCATCACCACATAATTTTCAAAATTATAAACAAAAATGTCACAATATAAAGTTGAAAATAAACGAGATTTGTGATTTGTACAAATCTAGTTCTCAGAGGATATCTTCAACAGAAACCAGAAGTAATGCAACAGATGATTGTTCTCTTGATGATGGGGTTTTTGCTCGTCCAAATAGCATGCTCAGTATGAAGGAACCCAGTAGATGTGATTATTCAATAATTAGCGCAACTTGTAGAAAAGAAGGATCTGGAGAACATATCCAACACACACGTGATGCATGCTACTTGGACCGAAATCAGCTAGCTCATACAACTTTTAACTCACGTCGATGTAGTACCCAAAGTGACAACTTAGATGAAGATTCTGATGGCCATAGTAGAGCAAATAAAATTTTAAAAACATCTAGTTGGTCCACACGCTCACAATCTCCATGTTCAAATTACAGTCCTAGAAGAGACTACATGCAAAAACATAAATTGGAGAAAACCAAAGAATCCTTTGAACGAATTTTTCGAAAAGTGTGGAAAAAATGTTCTCCATCAACCAAAAGGTATTTCGACAGCAAAAACAACTCTTGCTCAAATTCGCCCAGAAAGAAGAAAGCAAAATTGTCTGATGAATACAATCATAAAAGACATTTCAAAGAATCATCAATGAGATATAAAAATAATCAATCAATGATGAGTGATTTTACTGACGAGTATGATGCAGATTTAAGTGATTCTGATGGCAATTGTGCTACTGACATTGACTGCTACTCTTGTTCAACACCTAAAAGATCTAGTCAATTTAGTAAGTACAAGAAGAAAAATCAAGTTCTTCTCAACAGGTCACTTGGAAATGATGTCATTTATAAAGAGAGACACCATCAATATGTAAATAATTACTTCATCAAGCAAAGTAGTAAGCATCTGTTTACAAATAATAAAACTTCGTATTCAGATAGTGAGCAAGTGATAAAAATTCGAAATGTAAAGAAGCAAATCTATACAACAATTCACCAGAAAGTATATAATACTCAAGATGATCTTACAAATAGTAGAAGTGGTTTAAAACCGGTTAACAGGTGTAATGGATCTGAAAAGCAGTGTGTAAATAAGAGAAGACAAAATAATTATTCTTCGTGCTTTTCTCAGAATATGAAAAATGCTTACAAAATGGAGAGAAGAAATTGTTTTGAAAAACATGATGGAAATACTTCTGCAAGTAAAAGTCATACAGATATTAATAAAGCTACTGTCAATAAGCAATCTAAGATAACACCACTTAAAGATAAAATCCAACAAATTGAGTATGAAAATCTTTGGAAGAAACTTGTAGAAGAAGACCAGGTTGATTCAAATAATGTAGGAATTAATCAAAGTACAAAAGAATCTGTACAAAGTGACAGTATCATTGAAACAGACATTGATAAAGATGATGAGATATCATTATTGAGATCAGAAGAAGAAAAAGAAGAAGATTCAGGGATCCGGTCTTCAACAACTGATACTCACTCTCCAATGGATATGTCAAGAGACATTCTGCCAACAACACAAATGAATTCAACATGTGTAAATCCTGATACCACAAAACAATGCAATGAAAATGTCATCTTGACAATCAATAACAATACGTACCGCCCAAAGAAAGCAAACAAAAAATGCAAAGCTAATCTGAATGAAATACTAGTCTCAAAAGTTGACCATTCTACGCGTAAATTAAAGAACTATGAACATATTAAGGAAGATATAAAGAACTATGCTGCAACTGTGAGTCAATCTTCAGAACCATTTAACAAACAGTATGTATTGAGACTTCTCAAAAATCTTATGAAGAGTAAGAGCATCACTTTCAATGATTATGAAAATGCCTTGAAAAAGTTGAAAATAAATGTCAACCTAAATAACAATAATGATTTCTTTATTAAACATGTCACCAAATATTCCGACCAAGATGATGTTATCATGAAGAATTGCTTCAGTAAATTGTATGAAAAATACCACCAAAACAATCCAGATCACTCAATGTCAACATTTTTGAATGAGACTCCTACTGATGTACGAGAAACAAATGAAAGTTTTTCAACAAGCACCAGGGATCAAATTGAAACATTCGAAAGTTTCAAAGCTCATCTTACTAATCAAAATCTTGCCATGCAAGAAGAAGAAATAAAAATGAAACCACACTTTGTTGACAAGTTCTGCAAAGATAATTCAACTCAGATGAATAATATAGAATTTTTCTTTGATAGAGGCTGTGATGATGAGTTTGATATATCCATACCAATAGATGAAAATAGATTATTTCAAATAAACAAGTTGTGTACAGCACCAACTTCAACGCTAGATGACTGTAAAATCAAAGAGTGTGACAAAAAAGTGGGTGTTAATTCAGAACCAAACCAATCTTCAGATGAATGGAGAGATATGTTTGTAATAAAACAAGAAGTGGATAGGCCCGGGTCTTGTGATGACCAGCTTGTATATCAAGAAAATAATGAAATGGTTAAGCCCAGCCCTGCTGAAGAAAATTTGCCATGATACAATCAACAAGTAAAGTACACTTGCATAGTGTGAACCAATACAAATCACAACTGTCAGCTCATCTACATACATATCTACAGCCTCACATTTAACATCAAAAGTTGCTACTAAAAAACCAGTGTTATTTTACTGACAACACTAGATTTTATTCATAGCACTATCATTTTTGCATTTTTCATATTTCATGGAGGAAAAATGTTAGAACCACATCCATTTGTATTTTTATCAACAAAGTTTTCACTATTTTTCTTACACGTTTTCTATTTTTTCTCTTCATTCACTGTTTTCTGATGGATTCGGCCCTTCAATATTGTAAGGGCTAAATTGAGAACTACCCTATGGTTACACTCTTACATTTTTTTCTTCATATTTTTTGTACGGAGTCACATGATAAATATTTAATTAAAATAACATGGACAACGATGTATTTCATTTCATTACATCCATGTATTTCATTGCATGAAGCTTAGGCAAAATCAAATAATGTTTCAACTAATTGAAAAAGTTTAGAGGTTTAGACAATAGAATTTTACAATAAATATATGTTTGTATTAGCTACTGTTCCAGTGTTCAAAAAACTGGTTTACATCCCATTTTATTTTATTTAAATGAAATGAAAGAAATTGTGAATGTTCTGAAGATGGTGTAATTTTTTTCGTTCAAATAACTAATATTTTGAGGCTTGTGAGGTTGTGGATTTGTAAATTATTTTCAGTAATGAACTGGTTCAAGATTATAAATAATACCATGAGAGTGATTTCCACCATAATACTTCCAAAAGTATTTTTTTTTTACTTGAATTATCTGGCTTTCAAACATTTTTTCCCCATTTTGTAAATTACTGTAGCACTTGCATATTAAAAAAAAAATATATATATATTAATCAATTCATGGAATCGATTGAATTAACGAGCCATCAATTAAAAATAATTTGAATTTTCCAATGAAATTTCATTAATTTGAAATCATCAAATGCAATGTTTACTACTCAATTCTCAAAATCACAATCGATTATGTAATTTTTCAGAGTCAATTTATTTTTCTACAATTTTACTTCTGTACATACGTAAGGATAAAGGGTGTATTTTATTTTTATTTTTTCTTCGTAAATTAACTTTTCCAATTATACTGTCGTTAACTTGTAATTTTCTTTTTATTGGTTTCCCTTTATGTGAAACACTCGAAAGCTATATTTATAGACTCAAAATTGTCTCTATTCATGCTTTAGCTCAAGCTCTTCCAGTTGATATCATTCAGGTGATATGATTCAGATTCTATACTTTGGTATCATCTCCATATCACTGTTCAAAGAATTTTGCACCGTGAACTGACGGCCTGCTCTGATTATCTTGTCTATAAATATGGCTTTTTAATCGAAATATACATATTTTTCGATTTAAAATTATATAATAAACAATGTATAAATCACATTATTGAAAACGTTGTAGGTATTCAATTATAAATAGGTGGATTTTAGAAACCTGTTATCGTTGTTTTTCGTAGTCAAAATGATATTTTTCTTTTACTTAATTGATATTTTAGGAAAAGTTTTTCACTTTTGTCGATTTCAGACTTAAGTTCAAGATGTTTCTATCAATGTTTGGCTTAGATTCCTTCAAGTTGGGATTCTAGGTATCACAATACGAGTATAGTTGTATAGGTATTGTACTTAAAGAAACTTTAAATTTTCGTTAGGTTCTTAAACCAAAAATAATGAACTTTTTTGTTTGGTAAATACAAAAGAAAGATTATAAAGGATTTATTTAATTTTATAATATAGATTTATATGTTTTTACGTACAACCATTTTTTATTTATTTTACTTTGTTATTTTAGTTATTAGTAAGTATAACTCACAGAAACAAAGGCCATCTCATGGCAATAGTTTCAATGTACCTATGGACACAGATCCCTACTAATCCAATGATGTGGTCTGAACATTGTGATTAGCTTTCAAAATGGCAGTTTTCCTTTCAACACTAGAAAGTTACGACCTAAATAACTGACTTCACCCAACCTGTGATGGGCCGGAAATAGTCTGTGACATGAGGGTTCGCATCTGGCTAGTCACTTACCATGTCTCCTACCTGGCTAGTCACCTACCATGTCTCCTACCTGGCTAGTCACCTACTCAAATTGTATACAAGGTTTCTCTGAGTAAAGTGATAAGAAAGGACATTAACGGCCACGCCATCCCGGAAACCTTATTTTTACTGAATGAAAACATATGCATAAATACGTAAGGCACTAAAATCGGATTTCCGTTTATAAGTTCATAAAATCGAGGTTGCATAATTCAAACAATGAAAACAAGGTATATTATTGCCAATAATTCAATTTTTTTTTTTTTTTTTTGTGGAATATAAAGTCCAGGTATGTTCTGATATTCATGTACAATTGTACATCTAATACAACTTCTCATTTCTCTGTTCATACTGATTAAAAAAGAGAGGTTTGTCATAGATATCCAAAAAAAAATTACCTACTGATGAGAGCAAATAAGCTCAAAACAGCTGTCCAGGTATGTCCTAATATTCATATACAATTGTACATCAAACTGGATATAAGAGAAATCAAGGGACCGGAAATTTCTCCTCTTATAAAGAGGTTATTTTCACTTGTGAAGAGGTAAATTGGACCTGGAAATCGTTCTCTTATATCCAGATTCGACAATATCACCTTTTCCCGGTGGTGGAAAGGTTATATGGGTGCTTCTATCCATTGACAGAAGACTGTCGCAAGACACACTAACAATAATAATAACACTCTTTAGTGGAAGGTAACCACCGGGCGAGGTTAATGCTCAAATCATTTTCTACCACACAACCCTCAGAGTCAAATAATTATTATGTGGTCATAAACTAAAATTAATGAGGAAAAATTCATGGACTGGGTGGGATTCGAACCAACGGATCCCTACGCTACCTGGATTATCAGACTAGCGCGTTAACCACTTGACTACCAGTGCACACTATCACCGGGGCGCCAACATTTCTCCCACCAGCGCAGCGTTCCTCTTCATTCTGTCACTTTCACTCCCAGCGTCCCCCGTGCCCAGTTTGTTCGTCACGAAAGTGATCAGGAACAGGTGCAGACCCTCACGAAGCAGCTTGAGTTCGGGCGCCTTCGTGACTATCCCGAACACGGCACGAAGGGAGTCCTCGTCACGCAGGAGGAGCAGGGCGAGGAATATCTGTCGGATGAGACGCACGTGGTGTTTCTGCAGCTCCGTGAACTCTACCACCTGGGATAGGAGTGAAGGGGTCAGGAGAGGTTTAGGAAATAACAAACAAAATAAATAATAATACTTTTTCTTTAGTGGTAGCTGACCATAAGACGAGTTTAATGCTCAAATCTTTGGGTCTATGGAATGGCTTTGCCTACCAATGCCAAAAAAATAATGCTGAAATTATTTTCTACCACCTAACCCTTAGAGTGTTGTTAATTATTAATATGTGTCCACGAACACAAATCTTAGTACTAACCCACCCAATACTTAGTACTATACTAACCCACCCAATGCATGGTACTATCCAAACCCACCCAATGCTTTGTACTATCCAAACCCACCCAATACTTAGTACTATCCAAACCCACCCAATACTTAGTATTATACAAACTCACCCAATGCTTAGTACTATCCAAACCCACCCAATGCTTTGTACTATCCAAATCCACCCAATGCTTAGTACTATCCAAACCCACCCAATACTTAGTACTATCCAAACCCACCCAATGCTTAGTACTATCCAAACCCACCTAATGCTTAGTACTATACAAACCCACCCAATACTTAGTACTATCCAAACCCACCCAATGCTTAGTACTATCCAAACCCACCCAATGATTTGTACTATCCAAACCCACCCAATGCTTAGTACTATCCAAACCCACCCAATGCATGGTACTATCCAAACCCACCCAATACTTAGTACTATACAAACCCACCCAATGCTTAGTACTATACAAACTCACCCAATGCTTAGTACTATACAAACCCACCCAATGCTTAGTACTATACAAACCCACCCAATACTAAGTACTATACAAACCCACCCAATGCTTAGTACTATACAAACCCACCCAATACTTAGTACTATCCAAACCCACCCAATGCTTAGTAAACTATATGGCCTAGACCAGGCCATTTCGTAAATTTTGACTATTTCTTAGTCTCAAAGTATCTTAACTAGCCAGCGTCGATGGCATGTTGAATACACCGGTTCCCTTCAGAACACCGAAGTTAAGCGACATCCAGCGAGGTTAAGACTTGGATGGGTGACCATTCAAATTCTAATTCTCGTGACGCTGGCTTTTCCCGGCCCCACTCAGGCTGGGTGAGGTCAATGTGAGTAGCAGGTTTGTGAGTTTCCTGCGAATGGAGGGTAAAACCCCCGTCGTGATATGACCATGGCAGTTGAAAGCGACGTTAAACCCCACTTAAAAAAAAAAAAAAAAAAAAAAAAAAAAGTATCTTAACATGCTATCATTCAAAAAATTCCGCACTCATGGGCAAAAATTGCAGCTTTTATTGTGTTAAATAGATTTTACCCATTTTTTAGCCTACCTCGACGTGACTTAATATAATGTGGTCCAAAAAAACTATACAGAAAATTCTAAGTATGTATAAAACATACCCTGAAAATAACAACTAGATTGAACAAAATTACAATTTTACCTTACATAAACTGTTAGCATAATGGGACTTCCTGTCTCGAACCGACAGTCTAAATAAAGCACTACTACTACGTACATAGATCGATACTCACTTAGTATCGATATTTTACCTTACAGACTAAACCATACTCACTTTGTAAGCAAAAAAAGCATGTACTTACTTTATTTATTTATAAAAATAATATACAATGACAATATACAGTGCAACGCTATCCACAAAACAAGGGAATAATTCCCTTAGTGTAGATAGCTATGGCAATTGTCAACATACATCGTACATACATAATGTTAGAAATCTTATTAGGTAGGTACATAGATGGTAAGCGAATATAACGTATATCATTTTTCTTACTAACTCAGTATTCAATTACCTTTTATATTTGTTACCTAACCTACCTACTTAACATTCATTTTTTTTTTATTAAACTTATTACTATTATTTTTTTTTTAAGATGAGTGTTTCACAGCCTTTTTTATTTCGTAGCCATGAAACAGGAGCTACTGTAGACGCTTGTGGTCTGTGTTGTAGCTTTTTTATTATTGTATGTACTTTTGTTCTTTTTGTATATATTTTTGGTGTCAAATACATTGCCTATTATTACAAATTACAATGACAATATGTACTTACTTTGAGCACAGATATGGGAAGTGCATGTTGTACGAACAGGGCGGACAAAAACTTGGCCAGGTTCACAATCTGCGGCGCCTTCATGTCTCCGAGGATCTTCAACTTGTCCCACACCGTGTACTGGACGAGCATGCGGTAGCGACGGTTGCTCGAGATGAAATGGGAGGTCAGGTGGGTGTAGTAGGGGTTGTACTGCTTCTCATTCAGCAGGCAGTGGACTGAAATGATAGGATATGCTCGTGAGTAGTTTTTTATTTTTTATATAAATACTAGCCGTTTGCCCGTGCTTTGCATCGGGACTAAGTTTCAGCTGAAACCCTGCAACCAGGTTTTATAATAATAAAGGCATAGCCGTACTGCTGGACAGCAATGCCTTTTTGAACTTTTTATAATTTTTCTGGACAAAGCGATAATGGTTTTGGGGGGGTCAATTCTGAGGCATTTTTCGCTATCTCTTACCGTTTTGGCTAAACAACTCCGGACAAACAAACAAACATAGGTAGGTAGGTAGTCTTTTTTTCTGTTTTATATATAGAGATAAAAGGGTGATTCCAACCTGTTGCTGTGGAAACCATGGGGTGCTTGGAACGTCGAATCTAAGAAATGGTTAGACCATTTGGGAAAGAAATTGATTGGAATTACAGATGATCCCCGTTCCAATCATTTTCTTTACCAAAAAATTGGTCTGGCCATTCAAAGAGGAAATGCTTCTTACATCCTCAGTTCCCTTCCGGAAGGACACGGTCCCTGGGACAAGTTTTTTATATTAAATAAAACATTAGTTCTTCTATTCCATACTTCCATAGTGCCCTGAAGTAATGCGAAAGCGGTTCCGGGGCACAATAACCTTACTAAAAAAAAAATCCATATTTAAAGGGTGATTGTGCCCTGGAACTGCTTTCGCATTGCTTCAGTCAGGGCACTTTACCTATACACCTATGCCGTTTCGGAAACGGAAAAACTAGGTCAGAATTTTCGGCTCCAACCGGGATTTTAACCCGCAAATTAACCAATGCTTTTAACCACTGAGTCACCGGATTTTAACCCGCAAATTAACCAATGCTTTTAACCACTGAGTCACGGAGGTCAGAGCGGAAAATGCTCGTGAGTACTGGAGGTTTTTTTTAAATGTTTATAGCCAGCATTCGAACTTGAATTGTCACCCATTCAGGTCCTAGTCTCGCTAAACGTTGCTTAACTTCAGTGACCGAATGAGAACTGGTGCATTCAACGTGTCATTGACGCTGGCTGTAGAGGAGAAGCTGTTCCTACGATATAAACTACTAGCGGGCTGTCGCCCGCTTTGCGAGCCGAGGCATGGCCGTGAAAGCAAAAAATCCTTTTTCGCCAATGGCAGGTGTTGTAGTGAGAGTTTCGAAAAATCCCGTCTTATTGCACATCTATACTATAAGACAAAGCTACCCACCAAATTTCAGCTCGCTAGGTATTACGGTTTGGGCTGTAGAGCGATGATCAGTCAGTCAGTGACTTTGACATTTATATTTTAAGATGAAGTTACACTACATCCACCAAGGTGACTACGTGGCGTGACCCCCCAACAAAACACTCAACGCTTCTTCTTAATTCGTTTTGAATTTTTCTAAACGTACGTAGGGTCGGTATTGTTCAACCTCTTTCTTATAGTTGAGTTAATGAGTTAGGTTGGTTAGAGCCCTCTTAGTTACACAATTTTTCTATTTATAGAAAAATATAGTACTTTTTGAAAGGTCTATCTATTTACATTGGAAAAGCTGATACAAAAAAAAAGGAAAAGATTATTTTTAGAAAAACGCACACAGTACTTCGGATTTCTAATATTGGAAATTCTCGCAAGTAATATTAGCATATAAAAATTAAAATATTTATTATTTTAACACTTAGACGACCGGGTGTACCACCGGTGGTACACGCGTGTCTGTACGGAATGGACCGGGTGTACCACCGGTGGTACACGCATGTACTATGCCTGTGAATAGCCTAAACATCGCCGGTACCACGGGAGAATTCACTGAAAACATGCCGGTCGTCTATGTGTTAAAACAACAAATGAACAATTTTTTACGACTGGATGGATGTCCCCTTCCTAACGGCCACCCAACTCACCGATAACATTGACTATATCGTCCGTCTGATCCTGCTTCACTCCCAGCTTGAGTAACTTCTCGTAGGCGTCCAAATAGTCCTCGCTACTCATGAGGACACAGAACACGTTTCGCCTCACGTCCGTGTTCATCCGCTGCTTTCTCGCCAGTTCCAGAATCTCCGCCGAGAATTGCGACGCAGCTGATTGGACGCCGGCGGCGGCGGGTTTTGAACCCGCGTCCTCTAGGTTGCCAGTCCACGCGGACCCGACGATCCACCAGCGACCCTTCTCGTCCGCTGTGAAGGAATAATAATAATAATAATATCGCCTCATTTATACTCTGTCTGGCTGGGGGACTTTAAACAGGGAGTAGACCAGCAGTCTGGCCGGGGGACTTTAAACAGGGAGTAGACCAGCAGTCTGGCTGGGGGACTATAAACAGGGAGTAGACCAGCATTGGCTTAGTTCTGGGGGCCCTTGTCAATTATTAGCCTCCTTGTGAAGACAGTGGTAGAAGTGTTGAGTCATTCCTCCACTGTCTGGCTACCATCGTTCACGATGACGCCACCCTATGATGATGATTTATACTGCCCGATTAAGACTATTTAAGTCCCATTGTTCCAGCAGTAGGCCCAAGACATAATATTATTATGTGGTAAAAATCCCCAATGGGAGAATAACTTGTCATTTCCCGGATGGGTTTTGAACCTCTGGATTCACCAGAGTGCCGCCTTTACCACTGAGCTACTGGGACAGACAAAAACGATGATTATGATTGAAATGAATATGTTTCTAAGATACATACGTAGAGTACATTTTATTATTTTTAAAAACAAAATCAAATACGAATGAATTTTGTGATTTCTCAGGTTCGTTCTTTTGTTAAAAATAAAAAAAATCATGTTTTTCTTCTTTTTTGACATCCTGAAGTGAAATTTCATTTGACGGCTTCTGGTAGGTTTTTTTTCTAACAATCAAATTATGAAATTGTAGACAACAAAATTTACAACATTTGGAGACATCTTACGACTCGATAGAAAAAGTAATTTTGAAGATATCGCAGATTTGGTGGAGGAAAAAGTTTGATTCGCTTCTTCTGCTCTCAAGTGTATATTGTGATGCCCTGGTTTGACTTGTCTTTCGAACCGTACGTCCAAATCGGATGAAAATATAAAATAATAATTGAATGGGTGAGTAGAAGAACCAGGAATGTCAAAAATCGACTTTTCAGGAAAGCAAAAATAAGAATGGTATTATCATGCTAATGTGTATGCTTTCCCCACTTTAAAATCGAAAAAAAAATATACTTTTAATGGGTATTTCTCCTTCATATTCACAGAGATGATAGAAAAGAGTACATTCCTTCTTAATCTACAAAAAAAAAAAAAATCGATTTTTGACATTCCTGGTTCTTCTACTCACCCATTCAATTATTATTACCTTTCAGCAGATCTTGCAAGCTAATATTGAGTTCGGACACATAACAGGAGGGTCGGATGAGATGCTTGAGGCTGGCCCTCATCCTGAGCACGCCCGTGACGTCATAGCCGGGTATCTTGTGCACGTTGTTATTCTTGACGGCTAGCAGGATCTCCAGCATGAACTTGGTGCGGGGTTTGTCCCTCAGTGAGGGACACGTGAGGGACTGGGCCTGCAGGGCGATGAGGGACGTCTTGAAGCGGACCGCGTTGTCCTTGCGCAGGGATAGGCCTTGAGGAGAAGAAGATAAAATAACATTTGATTTATTTACTAACCCTTTCACTGTACATCTATGAATTAGTTGGGCAAAAATTATGAACGATGCTTTTTTGAGTTTTTTGGAGTCCATAGATGATGTTTCCAAAAAAAAAATCTTAAAAGAAGTTCGAACCCTAAGATAAAGGATGTCCCTGAGAAAGGACAAATGCAGTGGAAGGGTTAACAATATTGGATTTTTACAATATGTATTGGTAAAAAAGTAGAGGGAATGGATATACAAGGAAAGAGAAAGAGAGGAAGACCAAAGTTGAGATGAAGGGACAAGGTTCAGGAAGATATGAGAGAGAAAGGCTGGAGGCCAGAGAAAGCATTAGACAGGAAGCTGTGGCGGGGTAGAATTAGAGAAGGGAACGCCGACCCCAAATAAAATTGGGAAAAGGTGAGTGAAAGAAGAAGAAGATTGGATTTTTACAAGGGTTCTTTTCCAAAGCTAATGATAAAAGCTTCTAAGAATACACGTAGAAGATTTTTAATTTGAATTTGAATCCCACCCAATGCATGAATTTTCTTCATTCATTTGAGTATGTGACCACATAAAAATAAGCCTCTGAGGGTTAATTAACTTGCCTACCAAGCATTTGTACTTTGACATTAAAATTTAACAGGTGTTCCATAGAAGATGTTGTATAAATATTTCATCCTTTCCCCTGTAACTTTTAAATTTATTGTACATATAAACATAATAAACCTGTTTAAGTAATTGCGTTTAGGTACATAGATATGTAAAAACAAGATCATCATCTTTTTTTTTAATGTGTTTCTTTGTGTTTTTTTATATCAGTGGGTAGCGCAGCATTCTAGGACTTTTCCGAATATATGAATATCCCAATATCTTATTTTTACTTTCTATTACCAATAAGGAATAGAAAGAACTGTTTTCGGTCGTTTTTTTTTTTAAATTGAGCTGATAACATTTCTGGACAAATTAGACTCTCCTGATTTTTGCCTATACTTCCGCCACTGGTCGCTGCTCATATTAACCCGCAATCAGTACGGTCGTGAGAGATTTCTCTCACAACCGTATACGTTACAGTGTACTGGATACGTTACAAAACCGAACCGTACTGATCCCGGGTTATTATTATTATCATACAACGCTTTATAAGGTATAAATGGACATTATGTACATACAAATAATTATTTAACAATGGAAAAAACTGAAACAATATATACAATAAAAATGAAAAAAGAATAGAAAATGTATAAAAAATTAAGTCCTAACTTTAGAAATAAAAGCAGCAACTCATTTGTCCTCATCAAATTACCAATTGTTTTCAGCAGGGCCAGTATGAGCTCAATGCATTTCTCGTCAAAGGTCGCGATGAGAAGGTCCAGTACATCATAGAGAATCGTATGGGTGAGAAGTTTGAACTGGTAGAGGCCTGTGAGAAGAGAGACATAGTTGTCCAGACGCTTGTTGTCCACACAGTGAGAGGCGGGGCTCTTGTAGAGGACATCCCAGTCCTGTACCAGGGACTGGAGGAGGGAGGCGCCTATTTCTGTGCCTGGAATTCAAATGTAAAAGAAGTCAAGTAATAATAATAATAATAGAAAATCTTATAAGGGCAAAGTTTATAAAGTAAAGCTATTAAGCCCAGAACTAATGTAAAATAAAATAACAATAATGTCTAACTAAATCATTTGTTTTATCTTTCATATTTACAGAGGATACATCCTAAGACAATTTTAGTTGACTTGTAAGATAATAATGTGTTGCTTTTTGTTATTATATCACAATTTTAGTGGGTAGCGCAGAATTATAGGACTTTCCCGTATCTTTAATATCACAATATCTTATTTTTGCCTATAATTCCGCAACTGTTTGCTGCTAACATTAAAGCAGCTACTCATTTTTCAATGTCTAAGCTCCTTTCATGTCCATTGATTCTATTTGGTTTTCACGTCCTGACTTGAGGTAGACAGGACGGGGGTTTTACCCTCCATTCGCTGGGAATCGTACCAGCTACCACATTAACCTCACCCAGCCTGGGTAGGGCCGGAATTGCCAGCCTCACATGTTCGGAGGGAACAGAATTTTCTGTGCGAAAAGTCTGCTCCAACCGGGAATCGAACTCAGGATCTCTGGACTACGGACAGTAGTCACAACCGTTACGCCACGGAGGTTGGCTATGATGGTAATAAAAACAATATAGTGACAATCTCTGCTTTAGCCTTGTTCAATTATTCGGGCCTAGACTCTGGACTCACCCATATTAGCTCTCAACATCATTCACCCCCAAACACACACCACAACCACCAGACTCACCAATATTAGCTCTCACCCCCTAACACACACCACACCCACCACTACCAATATTAGTTCTCACCCCCTAACACACACCACAACCACCACTCACCAATATTAGCTCTCACCTCCTAACACACACCACAACCACCAGACTCACCAATATTAGCTCTCACCCCCTAACACACACCACACCCACCAGACTCACCAATATTAGCTCTCACCCCCTAACACACACCACAACCACCACTCACCAATATTAGCTCTCACCCCCTAACACACACCACAACCACCACTCACCAATATTAGCTCTCACCCCCTAACACACATCACAACACCACACTCACCCAATATTAGCTCTCACCCCCTAACACACACCACTACCACCACTCACCAATATTAGCTCTCACCCCCTAACACACAGCACAACCACCAGACTCACCAATATTAGCTCTCACCCCCTAAACACCACATCCAACCACCACTCACCAATATTGGCTCTCACCCCCTAACACACACCACTACCACCACTCACCAATATTAGTTCTCACCCCCTAACACACACCACAACCCACCACTCACCAATATTAGCTCTCACCCCCTAACACACACCACAACCACCACTCACCAATATTAGCTCTCACCTCCTAACACACACCAAACCACCAGACTTACCAATATTAGTTCTCACCTCCTAACACACACCACAACCACCAGACTTACCAATATTAGTTCTCACCTCCTAACACACACCACAACCACACACTCACCAATATTAGTTCTCACCCCTAACACACACCATAACCACCACTCACCAATATTACCTCTCACCTCCTAACACACACCACAACCACCACACTCACCAATATTAGTTCTCACCCCCTAACACACACCACAACCACCACTCATCAATATTAGCTCTCACCTCCTAACACACACCACAACCACCACTCACCAATATTAGTTCTCACCCCCTAACACACACCACACCCACCATACTCACCAATATTAGTTCTCACCCCCTAACACACACCACAACCACCACTCACCAATATTAGCTCTCACCCCCTAACACACACCACAACCACCACTCACCAATATTAGTTCTCACCCCCTAACACACACCACACCCACCATACTCACCAATATTAGTTCTCACCCCCTAACACACACCACAACCACCACTCACCAATATTAGTTCTCACCCCCTAACACACACCACACCCACCATACTCACCAATATTAGTTCTCACCCCCTAACACACACCACAACCACCACTCACCAATATTAGCTCTCACCCCCTAACACACACCACACCCACCATACTCACCAATATTAGTTCTCACCCCCTAACACACACCACAACCACCACTCACCAATATTAGCTCTCACCCCCTAACACACACCACCCCACCATACTCACCAATATTAGTTCTCACCCCCTAACACACACCACAACCACCACTCACCAATATTAGCTCTCACCCCCTAACACACACCACAACCACCACTCACCAATAATAATAATAATGCTTTTTCTTTGTGTTATTATGTCACAATTTTAGTGGGTAGCGCAGAAACATAGGACTTTACCACTTTAATTTACAATATCTTGTATTATTTTTTTTTGCCTATGATTCTGCCACTGGTCGCTGCGACACATCAAAGCAGCTACTCATTTTTCCTCACAAGGTATGAGTAAACCCCGAACATCCAAGTAAAGAGCAGAAAAAATCCTCCCCTGCTGGGCATCGAACCCAGGTCACCATGTGTGCAATGCCTAGCGCGCTAACTCACTCTGCCACAGTGACTAACCAATATTAGCGTGCAGGATTGTGATCAGCATCGCGTGTTCCATCATCATCTTCTCCGGGGCGAGCTGTTCACTCAGCAGGGACTCCCGCATCAGAGTCAGCAGCGTTTGATTCGTGTCGTGTCGGGAGTTCTCGGTGTACAAGGATTCGATTCCGGTGCTGATCGACTTGATATTGTTCTCAGTCAGCCGATTCAGAAGACCTAGAAGATGACAATGATTTTACAAAATGAAATTATAGTAATAATTTTAGCCTTCACATCAAAATTTACTGTTCATATTTTAAACAAACACCACAAACAGGACATGGAAGGAGCCCACAATTATTTCTAGGCGTCCAAGGGAGTAAGTAATACCCCATCAATCCTTCCACCACCATGACACATAACCTTCATGGACACGGAAAGTAAGTAAGTAATAGTAATAATATTAAATCTAGTAATGGAAAAGCATTAAGTGTTCATCAGAAGCCCAATTTCGGCCCAAACTAGACTGGGTGAGGTTATTGTTCGTTGCTGGTACGTTTCTCAACAATTGGAGGGTAAAACCCCAGTCCTGAGTAGCTCTACCAGGACGCTAAAACCAAAAAAAAACAGTCTTTGGACCTGGCATGTGTATAGAACTCTAGACATTACATTTTTTTTTTTTTTCTTTAAAAAAAAAACCGAGTGTTTCACAGCCTTTTAACTTTCCTTATCCTATAATAAGGAAAATATTGTATTCGTCGAAAGTTTGACCAACCCAGTTTTTCACATTTCTGGACGAATCATAGCCTCAGGATACCAAAAAAGTTGTTTTCGGACATTGGTCCGTGCGTCCGTCTGTCTGTCTGGGTAAACAACTGAACACGATATCTCGAGAACGGTAAAAGCTAGAGATTTGAAATTTAGTATGGAAATTAATTTTATACACCAGGCGAACCACGTTAAAATTGGTTGAAATCTGCCGCATTCTGCGACCGCAGTGACGCAATAATAAGCAGAGAGGGCCGTTTCTTTAAATCGGTTAAGGATACAAAAAAAGTAGAGAACAACATTTTCTTAGAATAAGGTTACTAGATCATGTTTTGTTGTTGATATCTTGAACTTTTTGGAACCCGGCCCCACTTTAACGGTATTTTCGACGGTCCTCATTAGACCAACTTTTTTTTATTATTTATTGTAGATGGGGGTTGATACTCATCAAATCCAACGATTTTGAGGTGCTCATTACGAATTTGACATTAATTATTATCTAACTGTTACTTTTGAGTCGCCTGTTCCTAATATGATAAGGAAAGTCGTGTGATGTTTACACCAATTTTTTTATTTCGTAAACATGAAACAGGAGCTACTTTAGATACTTGTGGTCTCTGTTGTAGCTTGACTATCTCGTAGTATGCCTCCCCTCTGTTGAGCGAGAAGTGACACATACAACACTATTAATACTTCCCATTTAGGTGCTGCGTCAAACTCAACACGAGCGCACCGGAAGTTATCCCTTACAAACAACTGTAACCAAATTTAGATTTCAAATTTTTCGTCGATCGGGGGATCGATTGATCGAAGCTTCCGCAAAGCAAGCGAGTGATTAACCACTGTGCTATTCGTGCGCCCAAATATAAGTAGGAACTACATTATAAAAATTCCATGATGCACGTTTGAATCCCAACTGGAGTGAAATTTTAGACTTGAAAATTTTCACGACTATTCTAGACATGGCTGTAAGATTTCCCATTTTTTCCCGTAGTATAAAACGGTTTCAGATTAGCTAGCTAAATACTATATTTATTTATTTTTTAATATCTAGCAGGAAATTAATGAAACTGCATGAGGTACCTTTCAGTTTACGCTTGAGAAGGGCAAGAGACTCCTTGTCTGTCGTTGATCCTGTGTTTCTCAAGTGAGGGGGAATGTACTTGCTCGATTTGGTCTAGAAGTAAAAAAAAAAAAAACAAAAGTGGTCATTAGGACATGAGCCTCTAGCTCTATACAAAATTCTCTCCTGCCATATTAAGTAGCTATTGGTGTTGTATAAATACTTATGAGAATATTGAACTGAATTACCTGAATCACATTTCCATCCTTGTCTCTCGTTCTGCCATAGATATCTTCCCATGTTCCATCTCCTTCCTCAGCCTCTCCTTCCTCCTCCTCCTCTTCCTCTTCCTCACTCTCATCATCACACTTTTCATTATTTACAAAACCCAGCAGCTGCTTCATACGCTCTTCTTTACTCAATACTTTCTCGTTTGTGTTGCCTTTCATTTGTTTTTCTTTCTTGTTTGAAGACTCTTTCTGTACAAATCCCATGAGTCGTTTCATTCTTTCTTCTTTACTTAGAGGTTCATCTTTGGTGTTTTCTTCTACATTATTCATTGAGCCTTTTACATTTTCAGCAAATCTAACATTTTTGCCTTTTTTGATTTCTTTGTTGGAAGTAGCAATATGTTTTGTTTTATGGGTACTTTTATCTTGATTTCCATTTTCACTACTTGTATTGTCAGTCTCTTCCTCAGTGTCATCATCAAAATCGTCTTCATCAATACTGTCATCACCAAACTCATCATCAAAATCGTCCTCATGAATACTATCATCACCAAACTCTTCATCAAAATCATCTTCATCAACACTATCATCTTGGAAGTTATCTATTTCATTGTCTGAGTTAACATCATCACTGGCATCCTCTGTGATATCTGCATTATCAGACTCATCATCTTGGTTGGAATCACCACTGAATCCCTCACTATCATATTCATCACTATCACCTTCATCAGTTACACTTGCTTTTTTCTTTTTAGCTTTTGGTTCACCTTCATTTTTGTTGATTTTCGTCTTTTTCTTTTGTGCCTTTCCCGTTACTTGGGCCAGATCATCTTCAAAGTCAGATTCAGAATCTGACAAGTGCTGTTGAGATTCAAATTCAGAGATTTCTTTACGTTTCTCAGAATCACATATTTCCAGGAGATCTGAGCATAAGAGAAAGGGTTAAGGATAATACACAACAAGATGGGTTCTTTAAATAAAATATGAGAAGATAGCATGATTAAAGATAAAAACTACAAGTAGAATAGCTTATTCCTATATTTAGACTGTCAGCTTGAGACAGGGAGTCTCATTACAAGTAGGTATTTTTAAGGAGAGTAACAATACAAGATAGGATGAATTGATAAAAAAATATATATATATAGTTGATCTTTCTTTAAAAATTATGAAAAGAACTCTAATTAGAGCCTGAATTTACATTAAAATAACTTTTTAAAAATTAGTGTTTTACAGTCTTTTTTATTTTGTAGCCATGAAACAGCAGCTACGAGCTACTGTAGCTTTAAACCCAGGACCTTCCTCATGGAAAGAAATTTAAGTGTCTCACTACTGAGGTAATCATGCAATCATTTACTCCCAACCTAATATGCATTAAATTACATACAGAGAGAAACAAATGTTTGATTATTTTATAACTACAAAACAAATGGTGGTGTCATCATTTTTGCTGATTGCTACCTACATCTTTTGTACCTGCATAACAATGTAGATACAAAACCTAAAATGTCATAACTACATAAACCTGTAACATTGTTTTAAAAAAGGATACAATCTAATCCATCGGACACAAATGATGATGGGATTTTCTTTGATTTTCTCTTGTTTAAATTCAAAAGCTTCTCCAGCTTTTTTATTTCTTTATCTTCTTCCTTATTGGCTGTTAATAATTGTTTGTTTCGAACATTTTTACTGTTTGATTGTATACTTTTTTGTATCTGTTTTTCCCGAATCCGTTGTTTTTCAAGTAATGATTCTGCAGTGGCAAGTTTATCAATGCCTTTATTGTTTGTATCTGTAACATCTTGTTGGGGTATAATTTTATTTCGAATTTGTTTGTTTTCTATTTTCTGGACCACTTCTGGTTTAATTTTATTTTGTTTTCTATTACTAAAATATTCATTCTTCTTTTGTTTCTTTTCCTGGCGTTTTTCTTTTCTTAATTCCTTACGAGTTTTGACTTTGTTCTCTTTGTTAAATTTCTTCTTGAACTTCATCTTTGCTTTTAATTATTTTGATTTTCCTGAAAAATTGATACACAATTAGTACTTCTGCTAATACATATGAAACAATATTCAAACATTTGGTATAAAAAAAATCTATCTATTCACACAAATGCAAAGAAAGGATGTGTGTGTTTCAATAATATGTTTCTTTCCTAGTAACAGTTGGATTTTTAATTTTTTTTAAAAAAGTTTTTATGAAGTTTTCTTACAAATCTGAGGGAGGGAGGGAGGGAGGGAAAAAGGAAAGAGAAGCTGTTTCTAGTGGATTCTATTTAGTAATTCATAAAACTTACTTGCAAATAATATTATTTTATTAATCCCACACTTGACTCAACTTCTTTCAAACTTCTCTGTCCATACTGAATCATCATTTTAATACTAGTTTCATCTGTCAAGTGTTTATTCTGCTTGAACTCAGTTCTAATCCATTCAATCATCTCTTTTCTAGATGATTCATTTGGAATTTCCTTTACTGTCCGTAAAAATGTTTTGTACAGATTCAATACTTCTGTTCGTAAGAGGAACTGTCTAAAATTCAATGTTGATGAGGGTAATTTACTAGACATTACCTAGATTTACCAAAACTGGAAATATTGATGCACAAATCCTGAATATTGTCCTGAAATAGAAAAGAAAAAAAATGAAGCATTGTAGGTAAAATGATGCAATAAATTGTAATTTGGTCACTTATACAAACATAATATAAATAATTATGAGTGACATAATATAACATATAAATTTTGATTCTATTAAATATAAATAAGATGATGCCAAAATCATTTGGATATGTCTAGGAATAAAGGTAAAGTGCCCTGAAGTAATGCAAAAGCGGTTCCGGGGCACACTTACCTTTATAAAAAAAAGAAGAAATTCTGGATGTCTCCACTTGTTAGTTTTTATTATTATTAAAAGCATATTGCTCTAGTTGTCACTTTTTTAACACTTATGAGATGGGTCCTATTTTCTATAGTTTGTACGCTGGGACGGCTTCAAATTAGGGTTAAATTCCATGTATGCCAAGTGACCATTGTGGGCAAGTGGTGAATCTATTTCAAACACAGTGACCACTATGTTTAAAACCCAGTGTCATAAGTTTGATCACTGGCCTAGCATTTTTTTACTTTGTCAATTTTATGGGACAAATATATTGGTAAGTTGTCTCACTGGCCCACTCTGTTCAAACTCATTAGTCCGATCAGTATGAGAACTGGTGTGCATCATCCATCTCTTTAAGTGGATAAGAACATGTCTTGACTTGGAGTATCTTTGTAATTTTGATACCTCCAACAACAACAAAAATATCATACTACTCTTGACCAATCCTAAACACACAAAATGCACAGTTTTCACTTTTTGCCTTACCTTTATATGTATGGAGTTATCAGTAAATCGCAAAGATATCATAAAAGGTTACTTGTTAGGTAATTACACAAATTACCTAGTAAGATATTACCTATAAGGGCTAAAATCCTGAGTCTTTATTGTTAAAATATTTTTCTTAATAGAGGTAGAGGAAGATATTAAAATTCTTGTTACCTTATCAGTATTACAAACTTTCAATTTTTTAAAAATCCTTATCTTGTAAACAAAACCATGTGACTCAAGAACCGTTTACATCATTGATATGCAGTTGTGCAATAAAACTATTTATGCTCTATGCGAATGCATTTATGCTCGTTATAAGTAAAATAGTCCCGGGGTGGTTCCGTGAAGTCCGTGAGATACTGAGATCCCATTGAGTTCAAAATTTTGTAGCGCAACGTTTCATGCTAAAATCTTTCTTTGGGATCAAATGACATGAAATTTTTGATAATACCCCTAACCAGCAGAGAGGTGAAGCAAAAATAAAATGAAGCAAAGTCCTCTAAGGGGAGGACATGGAATGGTGTGATGGTTCTCCTTTTGATAAATTATTTTTGAATCTTTCCCAAATGGTAATAAGTAATCCAACGGTGTTTATTCCCGGCCACATGTCAGACGGGGTGAGGTTTATTTGTGTACCTTTGCTTTTGTTCATCGAATCTAAACAATTAATAAGACAAATGGAAATTAATATATTTACCTATTAATATATTTAGGAAATTAAAATATTATTAGAGAGCTTTGATTTAAAAAAAATATTATGTAGAACAAACAAGAACCATTTACACGAGTCACACATGACATGACACACAATCAAAATGCATTAATGCATTTATTATTTAGTAATAACTTTCTCCGCTTATATCTAAAGCGCTGTGCGCGGCTTGATTTTTATCTTGGCGCAAAATTCGAAATTCAGATTTGATATAAAAAAAAGTAAAAAAAAAAAAAATAATAATAAAAAAAGTGAGTGAAAGTTGAAATTTTTAATTTAAAATTTAGCAAAACTAGGTACCTAGACTATCTAGTTAACTATGTTACAGTCTAGGATTTTTTTATATTTTTTAACATAATTTTTAAAACATACATTTATCATTAGAAAATTGTAACACATAATATTTAAATTTAGGTGAGTATCCTCATTGTTAATAATTTTTGGCAAGGTTCCAGCCTAGGTTCCTAAATTTAGAACTGTTTCTCTAGTGTTTTCTAGAGGATACTATCATCTTGTTACACTCATTTAAATTCATGTTTTCTCCATGTGAGCATCCATAAGTATTCAAACATCTGTGTGACACACATTCTCAAAAATTTAATTCAATTAGGGGTTTCTATAAAAGAAAAAAATCAATTATTGCATCAGGTTTTAAGTGTTATTTTATGGTTGAATCTCTCTGAAAGTGTCACTGAGAAGTTTTTAGTAAGTATTATTTTGAACACCTGTTTCAGCTGTTGACATTTATGACTAACCATTCAAATTTGATCCCTTGGGTTGCTGGTTATTCTCAGATCAACTAAGGTTAATTGAGGTAAATGTGGTTAGTTTTTAATTTTCCAGCAAAGGTAAAAACTCACTCTCAAATTACCTCCATTACTAAATTGCAAATTAGAAAAATACAATTAGGTTGTTCCTACACCCTGTTTGTTTTTGATAAATTTACAGATTTAAACACAGATAACTTATCATGATTGACAACATGAATGACTACATCAAACTGAAAGAAAGTGGAAACAATGCATTCAAGGAAGGTGACTATGAGTCAGCTCTTAATTTCTACACCAATGCTTTGAAACTGACAGAACCCGAGTCTCACGATAGAGCTACCTGTTTGAAAAATAGAGCTGCCGTCTATCTGAAGCAAGAAAAGAATGATAAAGTAATAGAGGATTGCACCAAGTCACTAGAGATTGTGCCAGATGATCCAAAAGCATTGTTCAGAAGGTGTCAGGCCTATGAGGCAGTAGGTAAGAACTGTATTTTAATGTCATTTAAATCAATAAAGATAGATCACCTTTAATTTTTGTAAACATGGTTAAGTCAAGATTCATTGTGAAAATGATAAAACATCAAGTGACCATACATTTTTTTTTTTTTTTTTTTTTTTGGATGTGTCAATTTCATTTTCAAGTTCTGATTTTGATACACAAAAATGTCTGTAGCATAATTATATATAGGTACTATGTATAATTGTATATTATTGATTTGATGTTGCTAGATTTTAGTATAGCTTTAAATTCAGGGTGCTGAAATTGTTGAGATACAAAACCTACTCAATTGTTTTCAATTTAAAAATCAACCTTTAAAAAATTTAAATTTTTTTTAAAAAAATGAATGGTTTTTTACCCTAGTTATCCCAATGCCATCTCTTACTCTGACTTAATGGAACATCTCGATATTGGCACTCTAACAGCTCGTCGAGATTACCAAAGATTATTATTTATATACAATATTTTTAACAATAACATCTCAATATCTAATATCTCAGACGATATTTGTATCAATGTTCCCATAAGAACCTTAAGAATCAGACCCCAAAGAAATTTCTTTTTCATTAAAAACTGTCCCTGTTTACTCGAAAGCCTCAATTCGCCATGTATTGCAGCTATGCTACTTTTCAATCAATATTCATCACAATTGGATCTAGCAATGAAATCCTCTCACTATAAAATACTATGTAAGGAGATGCTAGGATTAGTACCAACTTGATTTTGTTGTTAATATTATTTTTTTTTTTTTTTTTTTTTTTTTATAATTATTTTTTCATTATTATTATTATTTTTTTCTCCCCCCTTCTTAACTTCTTCTCATTGTTCTTGTAAGAGGAGCTTGTAAAATTGCTTCGTTGGAACAATGCTAAAAAAAAAAAAAAAAAAAAAAAAAAAAAACCTTTTATGACTTGGATAAGTCAACAACAAGAATTTATCTGACAATCTAAGAAAACATTTTTAATCAGCTCATTTTGATTCTGTTTTAGGCAAATTTGAAGAGTCCTATGCAGATGCCAAACATATTCACCGTGTTGAACCAACTAACAAAGCTATCCAACCTATTCTCAGTAGGTTATTTGCCATTGTCACCAAGCGGATGCAAGAAAATGAGCAAATACAAAATAAGGTAGGCATACAAGATCAGAGTACAATATTGTGTGGTTGGGAGACATTAAACATGGAAAAGATTAGTGTCTCACAAGAGAACACACTAGCCAAGCTTAACAAGCCAGGCTAGCTTGCAGTTACCCAAGGCTTTAATGGCTTATAAAGAAAAAGCCCAAGTTCTCACAATGCTTGATTGCACATATTAATATGTTTGTGTTTCAGAATAAACCAACTTTTGAATTAAGGTTAGATAGAAATCATCATTCCCCCGGCCGTAGCCAAGTTAGCAACAACAACAGAGTACAATATTATTCTTGCACTTTGGTTATGTCCCATTTTTACAAGTTAGAGATCAATGTGTCTTCATTTTTTTTTTTTTTTTTTAATAGTGAATAAATTTTTTGGATGTACCCAAATTATTTATTTTTGATATTCAATTAGTATTTGATGCAATATTTCATTACTTCTTTTTTTAAACATGTATGGGATTATCACCCCACAACCATTCTATGCAGCCAATTTAAACCACTGCTTGTAATTGAAAAGTGCCAATTAAGCATCCAGAATTTCTTGGTTGCACAGTGGGTGATTACCTTTTCCAAGTAATTTTACATTAGCTTTGGCTATTCTGTAAGCATGATACAAGGGTCCTAATTTTCATACTTCTAATTCTAATATGTATGAACATACTTATCTCCCAGGTAAACAATATGTTTAAATATGTATTTGACATCCATGCTGCAACAGACAAGCGGATCACTGCAGTGAACAATCTGGTAGTCCTGGCCCGAGAGAACAGTGGAGCCCATGTGTTAATCAAATCTGGGGTTGCCAAGCAAATCAACACTTTGCTTAAATGTGAGACCAACGAGGAAATTTTCCTAGGTGAGAAAAACTTTATTTCCATCAAGTACCAAGAAGGTAAATATCTCAAAAACCAATTTTGTATGATTTATTGTGTGTATGTATGATTTTTATTTCTGGTGAAGCACAAGGACTCTCCACAATTGGTTGTTACTCATACAAGTAACTACTCATTTTCCCTCACGAGGTATGAGTATGAGTGAGCTCCCTCTAAAACCAATTTCTAGAGTCTAGGTGGCAAGTAGCATATTCATATCACAATGATTTTTTTTTTTTTAATTGTATAGAATTGGATTCTATACAATGAAATTTTGTATAGAATCCAATGAGTACCTATGTGTAACTATAACAATGACATGAAAACTGGAATGATTCAACTATCAATTTCAAACACTTTTGTCACATAATAATGTTATCTGAAGTGAATAAAATGATAAGTGATTACAAATGTAAAACTTCACTGAATTAGAAAAGTTGAAACTGTATCTCTGCAAACATTCACCATTAACTTTGATGATTATTTAACTGAGGGCGAAATTAATAGACAAAATCGATAACTTAAGTCATTCCTTATGAACCGTTTTCCCTATCTTACACAGTACGCATTCCAAGACTTAGTGCCACAGAGGTATTACAAAAATGTCTATTAATTCCGCCTGAATGACATGCTTGCTTCACAGGCTGTGTTCGCACTATAGGGGAACTCTGCAAGAAGAGCTCCAGCTTGACCAAGGAGTTGCTGAAAGATCTGGGCATTCCCTGGTTCATTGATATCCTCAACTGCAAGAGTGAAAAGCAGGTGTCTTCCGCCCAGTACTGTATACAGGTTATTATTATTTAAATCTTAATTAGGAGGCCAAATTACTATATTTACAGTATAAAATTAAGAAAAAAATAATATTGATAAAATAGTATGAAAAATAAATAAATAAAAATGAAAATAATACTATTGGCCTAACTAATGTATTATTAAACTCTAAAGTTCTTATATCTTGACATTCTTGACAAAATATCAAGTACATAAGACTAAAAAAAATTTATATATATTAGAATATTAGTCATGAGTGCATTAAAAAATGCACTCAGAGTTTTGTTCACCAAAATTTTTTAGTAATTGTTACACCACAAAAGTGACTGACACAAATATGATTTTTTTTTAAAAAATAATAATAATAGTTTTCCCGACACATATAATCATGCCTGATGCCTGCACTGGCCTGCAGCATCCCAAATTGGAGAGCACTAAGAATCCGTCCTCTGTAATTGGCACAAATCCATCAATACTTTTTTGTCTGTCAAAAAGTCGGAGTAAAGTTCCACTACCGAAATCAATCAACCAATTATTTTATAGACATATTATGTACTTGACTAATTCAATTATTCAACCGTGCACTGTTAGTCAAGTAATTAACACGCTAGTGTAGTAATCCAGGTAGCGTAGGGATCCGTTAGTTCAAATCCCACCCAGTGCATGAATTTTTCCTCATTAATTTGAGTTCGTGAACACAAATAAGACTCTGAGGATTAGATGGTAGAAAGTGCTTTGAGCATTAACCTCGAATGGTGGTTAGCTTCCACTAAAGAGAGTTATTATTATTGATTTTCAGGCCATACTGAACAGTCTCACTGGACTAGAGAACAATGTTGACTCAAGACCCAATGCCGAGCTCTGTGATTCCAATCAGAAAGAGA
Source organism: Bactericera cockerelli (assembly GCA_024516035.1). Taxonomy (NCBI): domain Eukaryota; kingdom Metazoa; phylum Arthropoda; class Insecta; order Hemiptera; family Triozidae; genus Bactericera; species Bactericera cockerelli. The sequence goes on along the minus strand of CM044962.1, from coordinate 15,250,111 downwards.
TTGAAACTATGCTGACTTGCCTGGTGTACTCTGTCAACAGTCGCACTATGACCGGCCTTTGCAGGTAAATAATAATAAATCGACCTCAGTAGCTTGATTGATAAGGTGGCGGACTTATATCCTGGAGGTTGGTGGTTCGAGTCCCAAGTTCAGCAAAAATTGAGTAAAGCGAGCTTGAGTAAATTGTGATTAACACAAATATGATGATGATAACAATAATGTTGCCTAATTTATACTGTCCGACTATTACTAATAAGTCCTTTGTTCTAGCAGTAAACCCAAGATGTATGAAAGACACCCAGAATAGTATCAACAAACACTTGAAACAAACTACTCTTGAAAAAAGAATTATACTACTTTACAAAGAACTACAAAAAAACTAACAAACAAAAACAAAAAACCCATATCTATGTTTACTGTGTCAGATGTGGTATCTCGTTATAGAGCAGTTCGTTAATTAAATAATTTTAATTGTTTCTCTCGATGTGATCAAAATCTCAAATGGATAACTCAGGATTTCAAACGCACGGATTACTAGATCAACCCGACAGATTTGACTGGGACTATGTATTTTTTTGCTCAGCTATTGGAACGAGCTACCTAGAATAAAAAGGTTTTATTTAAAAATAAAATATATATTTTTTTATCTATTACTTCCGAGAAATTTCTATTATTAGAAATCGGAAGCATTATGTTCGTATTTGTAAAAAATATTATTTTCTTTTATTTGAATTAAAATTATTATCACGTGTCACGCAGAATCGCCGCTTTCCCCCAAAATATTTTAAAATAAATAGTTTTTAATTTATTTTAAAATAAAAAATATGTATTCATATTATTTATACATTACTGCCGTCAACCGACCTCAGTAGCTTGATCGATAAGTCGGCGATCTTGTAACCTGGAGGTCGGTGGTTCAAGTCTCGACTTCAGCGTAAATTTAGTAAAGCGAGTTTGAGTAGTTGTGATATCACGAAAGTGATAAACATAGATATGATAACTTTTTTTTATATACATTACTGCCGTCTCCTGCCAACAGGGATGCTATCATTCAGCTGATCACGCGCAATGTCCACTACAAGGCAATCAACTGGGCGGAGAGGCTGATGGAGATACGAGGCTTGCAGAGACTTATGGAGGTGGCTAGCGAGCTGCAGGTGAGATGTTCTCACTAACGGACTGATTTAATCGTGAATTTAATTGGTCATCTGCCATATGATTGTGAACAAAGTTGTTCGTCAAGTTCATTACAGTAGAATCTCGCTAACTAGAAATCCCAATAGGTCGATTTTTTTTTTTTCTTCTATATCTTATTTTGTAAATACCTATTGTTAATTTTTTTATCTTTGTTAATAATTTATTGTTGTATGTATTGTATAAAAAAATAAAGTGTAAATAAATAAATAAATCGAAAATTTCGCTGAAAAAATTCTTCGGACCTAGTCGAACTTCGCTCCTTATTCAAAATCTCAATGACTCCAAAATCTCGATTACTCGAAATGACGGTTTTGTCCTATGAATTTCGAGTTAGAGGGATTCTTCTGTGTAGCATTTGTATATTAGCTATTGGGCTTCAAAGTACCATAAACAGCTTATTTATTACTTCTGTTCAATTATTTTCCGTTTTTGAATACAAATTTCTTGTCGGCTCTTCGATTCAAACCCGGGACCTGACGCATAGCAAGCGAGTAGCTTACCATAAGCTATTCGTGCGCTCATGATTCTCATTCATGTGGAAGTATTGTATGCATAGTTGGCAGTGTATTTGTACGTTTGTGCCCGATTGTGCCATTATATTATGTAAACAAAGTCTCAAGTTAAAGAAGATATTATTGAAACATATTCACAACTTAAGTTGTAGCTTTATTTATAATTTTTACATAGAAATCATAATTACATGGGTAGGTATAAAATTACAAATATGGATGTTTTTTTTTTTTTTTTTTTTTTTTTTAATTTAAATTATGAATACAAAATGTACAAGTCAAGAAACCAAAAAATGTTAGAGATGGATATTTTCTTATTATTATACATAATTAAAGGTGGTCTAAGTACTCTAAATAGTCTAAATACTCTAAATGATACATACATACATGGTCTTTTATTTACATACCCAACCAAACTTATATTTTCCCTTTTTTTTTTCATATAGTATAAAGAAGATATAAGTCGTGCATGGAGTGGGGTTTGAACCAACCGATCCCGACGCTGCCCGGCTCAGAAGACTAGCGTCTTAACCACTCCACCACCTATATCTGTTGTATATTTTATTTTCCAACCGACCTCAGTAGCTTGATCGATAAGGCGGCGGACTTGAAACCTAAAAGGGTCGGTGGGTGGTTCAAGTCCCGTTTTCAGCATAGATTTAGTAAAGCGAGTTTCATTAGTATCTTACTTCATATAGTATTTTTCCTATATACATTAATACATTTATTTATTTATAAAATACAAAAAAAATCCCTCCAAGTCTGAATAACGAGGCATTGTGCCCATCACAGCTGCCGCATTTCCTCTTCGGATACACATAGAAAATCTCTGAGTAAGAGAAGTTATCATATTTGTATGAATCACTTTCGTGATATCCCAACTACTCAAACTCGCTTTGCTAAATCTACGCTGAAACCGGGACTTGAACCACCGACCTCCAAGATACAAGTCCGCCGCCTTATCGATCAAGCTACGAGGTCGGAAAAAATCTCTGAGTAGTTGTGATACCACGAAAGTGAATCACACAAACGTGATAGCTTAACTTTTTATTATGTGTGATTGCTTCATTCTATAAAATTCAATTTAATTCAACGCATGAAGAGAATGCCAAAGGCATTATCACCACCCTTGATCAACCGTCTCTGTGAAGAGACAGCAAAACACATTCTCTGTGAATGTGGAGCAGCCTCTCACACCCGACGGAAACACTTCTCAAGGTTGATTTTAACACCTAAAGAAGTTCATGAAATCAGTACTACAAGAATCTTAAGCTATATTAAAAGCTTAGATCTCTTTTAGAATAACATGGGCATGTCACAAAAGATCTATCTAAGGTCGCAGTGACAAAGAGCTTTCGTAGCCGATAGCCCTACCTTTACCAATACCAATACCAATACCCTTGATCAAACTTTGTTTACCTTTCATTAATTATACCTTTTCACTGTACCTGTATATAAAAAATTGTAAATAAAGATTGATCATAATTGTTGAATAATAACGCCTCGCAGGTTAAGTGTTAAACGGGGTTAAGTGGCTAACAGAGTTAAGTGGCAGAGAATGCCTAAGGCATTAACTTCGCCCCGGATTACAATACATTGTACATTTAAATTTAAATATTTTTTTTCTTCTATATCTTAGTTTGTAAATCCTATTGTTATTTTTTTATCTTTGTTAATAATTTATTGTTGTATGTATTGTATAAAAAATAAAGTGTAAATAAATAAATAAACATCGCAGGAGTACAAGTACGAGTCTTGCATGGAAATCACGGAGGATACGCACACGCTGGCGTCGCTCTGTCTGGCGCGGATCTACGAGAACATGTACTACGACCAGGCGCGGGAGAGGTTAGGTTAGGTTTGTTTACCTTTCAAACTTTGTTTACCTTTCATTAATTATACCTTTTCACTGTACCTGTCTGTATAAAAAAATTTGTAAATAAAGATTGATCACAATTGTTGAATACCTAATAACGCCTCGCAGGAGTACAAATACGAGTCATGCATGGAAATCTCCGAGGATACGCACACGCTGGCGTCGCTCTGTCTGGCGTGGATCTACGAGAACATGTACTACGACCAGGCGCGGGAGAGGTTAGGTTAGGTTTGTTTACCTTTCAAACTTTGTTTACCTTTCATTAATTACACCTTTTCACTGTACCTGTCTGTATATAAAAAAATTGTAAATAAAGATTGATCAAAATTGTAACAGACGTTATAACAACTACTCAAACCAATATATTGAGATTATTACATAAAAATACTCTTTACAATTATATCTCGGCAACGTCAAACACTCCCGCACCATCTTCACAACCAACACCACGAATTCTTCTCCGAGTTCCTCTGATCCTCATACTCGTAGCATTAATAATTGAAATTTCTATTTTAACTCTGAGCCATTCAAGAATTTTTCCATATGTTCTGTTCCACTTGTGGCTTATTTTTTTTATATATTTTTTTGATGAAAA